>CM075424.1:981967-1496957 GCA_037832385.1 Rhizophora apiculata | reverse complement strand
AATAATCACATGTCAATAGAAATGATTAACGTCATGTAATCAAATTATGGCTTAAGTTAGGGATTTTGGGGTGAGGCATAACTTACAACATTCCTTATTTTAAATATAAACCCAACAAAAAGTAACAAAATAACTCCATATAAGTTCTTAAATAAATGAAAGCCTAACTTTGTTATTTAAGAATTTGGTTTTGTAAAGCAATTATTAGGTTTCCTTAATCAAAATTGAAAAGTTGGCTTAAAGGAGAGTTGAGTCCATCTTTTAAGGATTTTTTCACAACAATAAGACCTATCAATTAATAGCCATAGAGCTTAACATCTTAATATCTATTAAAATAATCATTAAATTGATAAATGTTATTTTTGATGAAAATAAATTCATCTTAGTTTCTAACATTCCAAAATAGAAACAAGTTCTTCAAAATGAAAATGATGCTTTAGCAAATAAAAATAAAAATGATGAGGAGTAAAAGAGTAAGGGAAGTAAAGACTTTTGGTTATGATTTCTTTGTGTTCCTAGTTAAAAGGATAAAGGAATTAGCATGTAATCAAATTCCATATTGCTTACTGAAGACAATCTTAAGACATTTGATGAAGTAATGAAATTGCAAAGACTTTTGGTACCTAGACACTTTGAATCAATCCTCTCTTTATATGTATCTTTCTATGTTAGCTATAGGGAGTGGGTTTTCTCCAATTTTCTATGGTAGCTACACTAGAGTCTTTGCTTGTCCATCCCATCTCATCTTAATTTGGCTAGACTTGGATGTAGCTAGCCATGATTCTAATGGTTGATATAGATCTCATGAGACCCACCATCACTATGAAATAACCCCTACCTTTTTCTTTCATTACTAGGGAGAGTAAGCAACCTCTATTAGCAAAGGACTTCAAGTAAAATTTCTTATGTCATGTAAAATGTCCATCAAACAATCTAGTGTAGTTACCTCCTCAAAGTGGCTTGTCAACCCTGCTTTCCCTCCTTGAAAATAATGCTCTTTACCAAATGCCCTTCCTTGGGTTAGGGCAATACAACAATAAGTAGTTTGCTCCACTCCCTCGAGAGTAGGATGTTGGATGAGATAGAGCTAAGAGCTAACCTAGACTTTCCATGCATCATCCCTTCTTTCCAAAAAGGAAAGGGGAAAAAAAAAAAGAAAAGATATAAGTGTCATAAGACCTTAATTTTTTCTACTTGATGCTATTTTCCTCTATTTTCTTTACATTTAATTTAATTACACAAAGAGTTTTAGAAGACTAATTTGTGATCCTTTAGAATTTAACCATTTAACTTCCTGAATAGCTTAAGGAAGATAACATAGTAAAGCCTATAATCACACATATTAGAATATCATACTAGGATTGTATGCTATATATGTGATATATATTACAATTGTGATGCTAATGCATGAGATAACTATAATTAACTAAATCCTATAACCAAAAATATTAAGTATATGATAAGAACATGGTGAGTTGGCTTTTATAATTATAGAATAAAACCAAAGTTTTGCTTGAAGAAGGCTTGTTAGGTTAGCTAAAAGCCTCCTTAACTTAAATATGTTTGATATTATAATTAATGGGTCTAAATTAACTTTATTTGTGTGATTTGGATGAGTTATCTCATGAACACATAAATTTAAAAACAATGGTTAAGTGCATCATAAGTGATTTGTTTAGCCAAAGAGTTGATATTTAATTGATATAAGAGTCACATGTGATGTAATTGATAAGTTATGTTATCTACCTAATTATTTTTTATTTGATTGTTAGATTATCTCAAGGTGAAATAAATTAAATGGGATCTTGACCCACTAGAAAAATTTTAGAGTAAGATCTTTCAAGTCAACATAGAGATTTATTGATTTAAATAAAAAGTTACAGTAACTAAAATAAGGATTAAAGACCTGATCAAATTTTGGTATGTATGTAAGAAATTAATACTCACTCTCTTTTTATATATATAGGTTACTAAATCAAAATGAGTAATAATTTGTCCATATATACAAAGCATAGTTGACATGAACAAACTCATCAGTCCAAATGTTTTAGACTAGTATAAAATCTTAAGAATTGTTCTCAAGTAAGGAACGAAGTTCTATATCCCTAATAAGGATACACTTGGTGATGAGGAAGAAGTGGAGGCATATATTTAGCATAAGGATGATCATGATCATGCTACATGTGTGATGTTAGTTAGTAAGCCTCTTAAACTTCAAAGGTAACATGAGAATATCATGAATGCCTACACAATAAAGTCTACATCTCAAGAGGTGGTTTGTCTTATTTCATTACATTCACAAATAATCAATCAAGATATGGTTATGTGTATTTAATGAAATACAAATTTGAATATTTTGAAGAATTCAAAGAATCAAGAAATGAAGCAGAGAAACAAACAAGTAGAAGTATTAAAATCCTATGACTAGATTAAGGAGGTGAATACTTAAGCTAAAAATTTGGTGGTTACTTGAAAGAGAATGAGCTTTTCTCTTAATGGACATTTAGTCAAACACCACAACATAATCATGTTTCTAAAAGAGGAAATATAACCCAATTAAATATGGTTTGATCCTTGATGAATCAACTTGATATTCCTTTTATCTTTTTAGGATTATGCCCTTGAGACTACTACTTACGTTCTTCATAGACTTTTGTCCAAATCTATTGACAAGATGGCATATACGATATAAAATGGTAAGAGACCAAACATCAATCCTAGGATCATGTATTCCTCTCCCTTTACCAGTTAAAAACAATGAAGAATAATAAAGTGAAGAGAGATGAGGGAAATAGAATATAGAAGTAAATTTTACAAAATCCAAAAATTAGATAGAGAGACCCTATAAATAGTCTAATTTATGTAAAAATGTTGAACAAAATTATATGTACACACTTCAATGGTATTTTGTATATATATATATAAGTGTGTATATATCTTGATCATACTTTAAGGTTCAGATCTTTTATAGGTTAAAAAAATTACAAAATTAGTTATCTTTAGCCTTAATTTTACTTTTATATTTAATTAGTTGATAACTTTTAATAATCAGTTTTTCAAAATAAATATGAGTAAATTCCTTAATTGTTTTTTGTCTCACTGAATGACATGTTAATTAAACTAGAAACATTTAATGCCCTTGAAATGTGTTTGGCCAACAGTTTCCTAAACATATATATAGCAAATGAAAGGATGTCAAAAAAATAACAAAGTGACAAGAAACTAAAGCAAGCATTAGGTACACATGGCTAGCAATATTGTAATAGGGAGACTTTTGGCATTGGCATTTGCAATCATGCTCATACAATCCACAACTGAAGTGCAAGCCTTAAGTTGTGTGCAAAATTGTATCATTGGATGTTCTAGTGCATTTTCTAAGGCATGTATTCCTCAGTGCATTGCAAGGTGTGGAAAAGAACCACCCACAGCAGGTATTCTCATTAACTAACCTTTTGTTTTTCATTTTTCTTTTGGAAGATCAAAAACTTATAGACAAATGTCATGGTCTTTTGTACCTAGGGATGGACAATACGTTGAATCTAGACACCTCCTAGAGAAGGAAAATACATTGAATGTAGACAGCTCCTAGGGAAGGGAAATACATTGGAACTAACCATGTAATAAATAGGAAGTTGAAGGGATGTAATATCCACCATTAGATCAAGGAGGGATCTAATGGTTGTAACTTGTCCAAAACTTATATAAAAGGAGACCTCCTACCCTTCATTTGTACACACTCAACTTTCAAGTGAAATATACATCTAAAGTTAATCTCCAAAAAGGTTCTTGTGAGTTGAGTGTGAGAAGGCTGCTTGGGAAGCATTCTCAAGGCTGCATGGGTAGGATGCAATAAATCCATAGGCCCGTGACACAAAGTTGCACTCATCTCCTTTACGCAAGTATTATATGGACAAAATGCATAGGATATATATTCAGAAAACAAAACTAAATGAATAGTAAGTTGCATGAACATAAAATATGAGAAACACCCATAATTTGTCTTGTGGCATAGGCAAACAGAGAATGGTGTAGATTAGGCACAAAGTCCCACGTTCACCTTTTCTCATATGTGGAAATCATAGCAATGATTGTCATAGTAACAATTTGAAATTTATTTGAAAAAATATTTTGCTATAAATAAAATATATGTGTGACTAAAATAGATTATGTCTAGCGTTTGTCTTCTATAAAGAAAGAGACTTGCTTATTTTAGGTTGTTCTTTGATCTTAATACTATTTTTTTATGGATGCAGTTGAATTTGAAGCTATATCTCCAGCATGAAATCGTGGGACTAATGTAAGATTACTTTTTGAGCTCGTTTAAATGATTGTCACGTAAACTTATCACAAGTGGTAACATATTTTGGATTTTAAATTTGCTTCTGATTATCTCTTCATGACAATGAGGTTCTTAAGAATTTTCTCATTGTTGCAGTTGCAGAAGAGAAGGCAGTTGAAGGAATAAAGGAAACAACAAAAGTAAATTAGAAATGTAAATTGAGGATGACAAAAGATTTTACATTGTCTTCACGTTAAATGACATCTCTATTATGTTTACGTTATTGAATAAACATTAAATGTCCGTTTTTATTAGTACATTATTTCAGCAGTTTTATAGGAAAATGGAATGTCAAGAGTCAGTAGTTACTCTTACGGGTGATAATGGGTTTTAATTGTGGTTTATGGCTATTAATAGAATTGCCTATAAATAAAAAGTTGTATTGCTTGTAACTACACACACACACACACACACACATTGTTGTTGATTGGTGTGTTTTTTCTTGGCAGTGTATACATATATATATGTGCTTATTTTTTACGTTTTTTTAATCGGATTTGTTTGGACACATCCAACAATTGTCTAAGCATTCAAGACCAATATCGTTTTTGACTATAGATTTCTAGTTTTTAGAGAAGTACACAGTAAACTTTCTGTTACCGAAAGTCACACGGAGTAATCAAACGAAGAGAAAAATCAACACCAGAACAATACCAGAATTTTACGTGGTTCGGTTGATGTGACCTACGTCCACGGGAAAGACAGAGGGAATACTTTATTAACAGGAGTGTTTTGTGTGTTTACTGAATACAAATGCGGCTCTCTTCTCTAACCTCGTCTCAACCTCACATAACTAATATACCTCTATATAAAATAGGAATCCCAAAAAAGGGTTAAAAGAGTAATTCTGACTCAACTAGAATACAAGGCATATTCCAACAAATCTCCACCTTGCATTGTATTCTCAAAACACACAACAAAATAGAATCCTTCTGTCTCTCCTCCAAATGGCCCCTTAGGGCCAGTCAATCAAAACAAACACCAATCAAGTCCAAGCAATGCTTGAACTTGCTAGTCAAAACTGGTTTCGTCAACATGTCAGCTGGATTGTCTGCAGTAGCAACCTTTTTCACTGAGATCAAACCTTGAGATATAACATCTCGCAAGAAATGGTATCTGACATCAATGTGTTTGGTCCTCTCATGATACACTTGATTTTTGGTCAAGTGTATAGCACTCTGACTATCACAGAATACGGTGGTAGTTTCCTATGATAAACCCAAATCAGTGACCAAACCTTTCAACCAAATAGCTTCCTTGACTGCTTCTGCTATTGCCATGTACTCAGCTTCAGTGGTGGAAAGAGCAACTGTTGATTGCAATGTTGCCTTCCAACAAATGGCACTGCCTGAAAGGGTAAAAACATAACCCGTTGTTGATCTTCTTCTGTCAAGGTCACCTGCATAGTCAGAGTCCACAAAACCAGTAAACAACCCACTGCCTCTGCTGAACATCAGTCCTACATCTGTAGTGCCTCTAAGATACCGAAATATCCATTTAACTGCTTGCCAATGTGCTTTCCCAGGGTTAGCCATATATCTACTGACCACACTGACTGCCTGTGAGATATCTGGACGAGTGCAAACCATAGCATACATAACACTGCCCACTGCACTAGAGTATGGAACACGTGACATATATTCCTCCTCCTCTAGGCTATTGGGTGACAAAGAGGCTGAAAGTCTGAAGTGTGATGCCAAAGGAGTACTTACCGGTTTGCAACTCATCATCCCAAAACGATCAAGAACCTTCTCGACATACCTTTTCTGTAAATGGCGCAACTCTCCTGCTTTCTTGTCTCTGATGATCTCCATGCCCAAAATCCTCTTTGCAGCTCCCAAATCTTTCATCTCGAAATCTCTACCAAGTAGCTTCTTCAAACTATTGATCTCAGATATGCTTGTAGAGGCAACAAGAATATCATCGACATATAGTAGCAGATAGACAAATGATCCATCACGGAGCTTCCTATGGTAGACACAACTGTCATACCCACTCCTTAAGTAACCATGGCCAACCATAAAGCTGTCAAACTTCTTATACCATTGTTTAGGTGACTGCTTTAAACCATATAGAGATTTCTTCAACCTGCAAACTTGATCCTCCTTGCCTTCAATTTGGAAACCCTCGGGTTGATCCATATAAATGGCTTCCTCAAGATCGCCATGTAGAAAAGCAGTTTTGACATCAAGCTGCTCTAGTTCCATATCATACATAGCAACCATAGCTAGAAGCACACGAATGGAAGTATGCTTCACAACTGGAGAAAACACCTCATTGAAGTCAATCCCTTCTTTCTGGCTGTACCCCTTTGCAACTAGACGTGCCTTGTACCTTGCATCTTCAACTCCTGGGATTCCCTCCTTCTTCTTGAAGATCCATTTGCAGCCAACAGTCTTCTTATCTTTGGGAAGTTTCACTAAGTCCCAAGTCTGATTCTTATGCAGGGACTCAATTTCCTCGGTCATAGCAATACTCCACTGGGAAGATTTGGCACAAGTGATAGCCTCTGAATAGTTTCTAGGTTCATTGTAGTCCACCTCTTCCGTTACTGCCAAACAATAAGCAAAATCTGAGTAAGAAAACCTGGCTGGTGGCTTGATAGTCTTTCTGGGTCTGTCTTTGGCGATACTGTATGGCTGTGCCTGTTGAGTATCTAGAGTATCCTCGTCTATTTCTGAAGTGCCAACCCGAATCTGTTGACCTGACTTAGAAGGCATATTGCTTTCAAACTCCACCTGCTGTCTGGAACTCCCACTATCTTTATTGTTTGGCCTTACGACTTCCTCTTTTGGATGCAGCATAGCGGATTCATCAAATGTCACGTCTCTGCTGATGAGGAATTTTGGAGACTTAGGGTCTGGACACCACAACCTATAACCTTTCACACCAGAAGCATAGCCAAGGAAAATACATTTCTTAGCCCTCGGTTCAAGCTTTCCATCATTAACGTGAGCATAAGCAGGACAGCCAAATATCTTCAAATCAGAATAATCTGCAGGTTTGCCTGACCATACCTCTTCAGGTGTCTTACACTCAATGGAAGTAGAAGGAGATTGATTTACCAACCAACAAGCTGTATTAACTGCTTCTGCCCAAAACTCCTTACCCAAACCTGCATTGGATAACAGACATCTAGCTTTCTCTATCAAAGTCCTGTTCATGCGTTCTGCAACTCCATTCTGCTGTGGGGTTTTTACAACTGTGCGGTGTCGAACAATGCCTTCGATTTTGCAAAACTCATTGAATTCGTTATTGCAAAATTCAAGGCCATTATCTGTTCTCAGTCTCTTAATCTGCTTCCCAGTCTACTTTTCAAGTAAAGTTTTCCACTGTCTGAAGATTCCAAACACTTGGCTTTTCTGTTTCAAGAAATAGACCCAAACTTTGCGAGAAAAATCATCAATGAAAGTGAGCATATAAGCAGCACCCATACCTTTAGAGAGAACTTGAGAAGGACCCCAAAGATCTGAATGGATGTAGTCCAATGTTCCCTTTGTTTTATGGATGGTTGTACTGAAGCTCAACCTCTTTTGCTTCCCAAAAACACAATGTTCACAAAATTCCAATTTTCCAGTGTTCTGGCCACACAAAAGACCTCTCTTACTCAAAGTAGCCATACCTCTATCACTCATGTGTCACAGCCGCATGTGCCACAACTTTGTCACGTCTGAATCTGAAACTGAAGTAGAAACTGCAGTTGAGTCTGTGACTGTCGAACCATGCAAGAAATACAATGTGCCAATTCTAGCAGCTTTCATCAATACAAGAGCACCTCTAGAAACCTTTAGAACTCCACCTTCACACCCAATCTTGCAGCCATTCTTCTCAAGAGTGCCCAAGGAGATAAGATTTTTCGTCAAATCTGGAATGTGTTTGACCTCAGACAAGGTCCTAATGACACCGTCATGCATCTTGATCTGCACTGTACCAATCCCAGCAACATTACATACGTGATCATTACCTAACAGAACACCACCATTGATTGGCTTGTAGGTGGTAAACCATTCCCTATTAGGAGTCATATGTTGCGAGGCTCCAGTGTCCATAATCCAGGTATCCTGAAATCTGTCTTGGCCTTGAGTAACACAAAGCATATCATCACTCTCATTTGCTGCCACATGAGCTTCTCCTGGTGGATGGTTCTTCTGATTACTGTCACTTACTCTCTGCTTGTTTTTCAATTTGTAACAATCAGACTTGATGTGCCCTTTCTTCTTGCAATAATTGCATGTCAAATTCTTGTGCCTTGATTTCGATCTTGATTTTTCTGAACTTCGACCTCTCTCCTTTGATCTTCCCCGAGCAATGATCAAACCAACACTCTGATCTGATGTCTCAGAAACTGTCAGATTACTATCAATTTTCTCCTTGGCTTGCAAATTAGTCTTGACATTCTCAAGGGAAATATCTTCTCTGCTATAAATCATAGTATCTCGAAAGTGCTTGTATGAAGGAGGCAAAGAACATAAGAGCAATAAAGCTTGATCCTCATTGTCAATATGCACGTCAATTTTGCTCAAATCAGTAACAATTGAACTAAACTCTCCAATATGTGATTTCAAAGAAGTACCTTCTGACATACGTAGAGTGTAAAGGTGCTGCTTTAATTGGAGCCTGTTAGTCAAAGATTTTGTCATGTATAGACTTTCCAATTTTAGCCACGCACCAGCTGCTGTTTTCTTTCACCAAGGATTTCTCTCAAAACTTCATTTCCCAAACTGAGTTGAATTGAGGATAGAGGTCTATCGTCCAAGTCATCCCAATCTGCATCGGACATTGACTCCGGTTTTTTCTCCTTGCCAAGTAGAGCCCTTTTTGTACCTTCTCGCAACAGAATTGCCATCATCCTAACTTGCCACAGTGCAAAACTGGTGTTTCCATCAAACTTCTCAATTTCAGACTTCACTGTTGATGAAGATGAAGAAGTCATTGCAACAAAACACTCAAAACAAAAATTGATGAATTCTGGCCCAAATTAATAAAATTTCCCAAGCTCCGATCGGTAGGGGATCCGAATTGGATCCGGTGGATGCTGCAGAACGCCGGCCGCTGGGCTGTTCGACGGGGCTTGCCGGTGTGGGGTGTGAGTCGGGTGCTGGGCTGCGTTGGGCGCTGGGCTGGGTCGGGCGCTGGGCTGCGCGACGGGTCGCCGGTGACGCAGGGCTGCGTCGGACGCTGGGCTGCGTCGGGTGCTGGGCTGCGCGACGGGGTCACCGGTGACGCAGGGCTGCATCGGGCGCTGGGCTGCGTCGGGCGCTTGGCTGGGTCGAGCGCTGGGCTGCGCCGACGGGGTCGCCGGTGACGCTGGGCTGCATCGGGCGCTTGGCTGGGTCGAGCGCTGGGCTGCGCCGACGGGGTCGCTGGTGACGCAGGGCTGTGTCGGGCGCTGGGCTGCGTCGGGTGTCTCGGCAGATTTTTGGATTTTTTTTTTTTTTCTCGGGCTCTAATACCAGTTTGTTACCGAAAGTCACACGGAGTAATCAAACGAAGAGAAAAATCAACACCAGAACAACACCAGAATTTTACGTGGTTCGGTCGATGTGACCTACATCCACGGGAAAGACAGAGGGAATACTTTATTAACAAAGAGTGTGTGTTACTGAATACAAAAAGTGCGGCTCTCTTCTCTAACCTCGTCTCAACTCACATAACCCTAATATACCTCTATATATATAGGAATCCCAAAAAGGGTTAAAAGAGTAATTCTAATTCAACTAAAATACGAGGCATATTCCAACACTTTCATCTATAGATGCAAAATGCAGTTGGTCCTTACGTCCCCATTTTCTTTTCAGTTCAAGAAAGCACGTTAGCCATTGCCTACTTGAAAGTAAACTAAATCATCAAAATTTCCATTGGTGTGGTGCCAATCTAAGCTAGTTTCAGCCGAAAAGGCCATGTCTTGCATTGCTGGGTAATAATTGGGCCCAGTTGACTTCCTCCCAAATTTTCAGGCCGAATTGATAGGACATCGAGGTTGAACTTGAGGTCCATACTAATTATACTAGAAATACGAGACAATGTCATGATTTCTAGTACTAGAAAATGAGACAAACATAATAGCATCAATTATGGTTTCAAAAACAAAAATAATTACTTCAAATCTCCAAATTTTATTTACCATATTAAGCAAATTATAATATCATTCATTATTTAGAAAATAAACAATAAAACTATTTACATATGTTCTTTTTCATTGCATTTACATCTTGCATGTGTAAGATTTTTTTTACTTTGTATAATTTTGCTTTTTCTTAACACAAATGATTTCATTCCCTTATCCATATTTTTTTTCATAAAATTATTATTTTTATTTATATAAATAAAGATAATAATTTGAGTTATAATTCTTTCATGACTTGAAAAACTTATCAATAAGAGTGTTGTTGGCCACTAACAAATGGTTATTATGACATCACCATTCACTATCCTCCAAATATTTTTTATAAAAGAAAATCAGGTTGTAATACATACAGAGTATTGTAAGAATTATGAAAATCATAGATTAATTATTTTCCATTTAATCTTATAAATGAATGCTTATTTTTATAAGAAACATGTTTTTTTTTCTTTTTTTTTTTGTGTTTTCCATTGTTTTCTTTTATTTGGATATGTAGTTTTGTGATGCAATACTTTCTTTGTTAATTCTTTAGATGAACAAGTTTTAATAATTAACTATCAATTATAGTTGACCTTTTTATTTATTTTCTTCTCTTTTTCCACCTTTGTTAAGAACACAAAATTGTTTAAAATGTCATTGATTTATATAAGATAGAATTTTCATTTTGGTTTATTTTTCTATTTGGTTAATTTGAAAATGAAGGGATCTATAGTTTGAATTTTGGATCTACATTTGTCAAGGAAATGATAATATAGAAGAAGACAAATTTTAGACCAAAAAAAAAATGATATCACAAGAAGATAGTTTCAACTTCGTCAAACTGATGCTCCCCTACTTTTGTGTTTAGATTTGTAAGACATCCCATTGCTAAGGCATTCATTTTTTTTTCCTTTCCTTCCCACCCCTTTGTTTTCATTCAGATTTTTAAGAAATTCTTGTGCTACAATGGTTTTTATACCTAGGGCCTTTTTGGTCTGGAGCCTTTACTTTGACCATTAGGCTAAAGCTTTGGTCTCCTATGCAATGTTCTTACGTGAATGAACATGTGCGGCCTTTATATTATGTTATGTAATGTAATGTCGTATTATTACTTAAGTGACTCCTTTTATTTTGTGCAAACTCAAAAGCAATACTCAATGAAATTTGATCTTAAATTTGCTCCACGTAAGGTTCTTAGTTCTACATAAATTTCTTTAGGTTTCTTACTTACAATGAGAATTGATTTTCCTTGGATATTTATCAATGTAAGCAATTCTCTTTCGAATTAACTAATAAGTAGCATTTTTTTTTTTCAAAAAAATAAAAGGAAAAAAATTTAAGTTTTTTTTTTTAAGGGTAAATTTAAAAATGTTTTTTCCTTTAAAAAAAAAGAGAAATTTAAGATTTTTTTTTTTCTTAGAAAATTATCATTTTAATTATAAGTATTTTCATTACATGAATTTTAAAAATATGTAAAAATTGTTAATATAAATTAGATAAATTGTAATACATTTAAATTGTAATTAAATAAATTAAATATATATTAAAATTCTAATTTTATTGAAATAATAAATATATATATATATAAACTATCTATTAAGTTAATTTCAAATGGAATAATATATAAGAATTTGTTAATAAAATTAAAAATGAAATTAATTACTTAAATATTTTAAAAATTAAGCAAATATTACAATAAAATCATTTTATTAGTTTTTTCTGAGTTTTAATAATATATATTTAAACATTTGTATTATACTCATATAATGCGCAAATTTATCGTATTTATTAAAAAATATATTTTTACTTATATTTTATTTAAATGGGAAAAATGAAAAAATAAAATTTAAATTATGAGTTATATATCATCGTTTTGAGAAATAACCGTAAATTTGAAATTTTTTTTTTACTCTTAAAAACAAAAAAAAAAAGAAGAATTTCAAATTATTTTTTTCAAATTATTTTTTTATTTTTCATAATTATAAGTATTTGTACTACACTTATTTTTGGAATATGTGAAAAATGATTAATATTAATTAAATAAATTATAATACAACTTAAATTATAATTAAGTAAACAATATACATGTTGAAATTTTGAAATTTTAATTCCATTAAAATATTAAAAAGGACTATAAAGCCACTAGTAAATTAATATAAAATAGTATAAATTGTGAGAGTTTATTAGAAAATTAAAACTTAAGTCAAATAATTAGATATTTCTAAAATTAAGTGTCATTACATAAACATTTCATTAGTTTTCTTTCAACGTTAAAAATATATATTCACATATAGATCATATAGATCATATTTAGTAAGCTGCCAATCCATATCAAAATTTTAAAATATCTATATAACAATATGTTAACTTGATAAACATCTATTTGATTTCTATCAATCTTTTTGTTTAGGTAATTAATTTAATCATGTAGTTTCAATTTCAATTTCAATTTAATGACCCTTTATTTGGGAATTTGATTTACAATGAAGCTACAGAAAAATTACAACCATGAAATTTTTAGTGCTTTTTGTTGTAATATGCCAATCTTCATCTTCTTTCCTTTCTTCTCTTATTATTGTTTGTAACAAGGTAGTAACCTTCTCCTCTAAATAATGGTATTAGAGTCCTTTTGATCTTACAAAACTTGTGTTTTAGTGTTTATGAGCAAAGAAAAAACCAAAGAGAAAACCTTCTCAAAAGACCTAAAACACTTAAAAAACTGAAATGGTATCTAAGAGTTCATTTCCAACCTTAGCTCCACTAATATTTTTTGGTGAGAATTATTCTATTAGACTATTAAGATGAAGGCCTATCTAAGGTCACTTGATCTCTAAAATATAAGGAAGAATGGAGATGAAGTCTAGCACTCTTTAATAACCCCATTATAACTTAACTTAAGCATTAAAGTAAGGAAACAAATAAATTGTGCAAAACTCTAACATGTATTCATTTTGGTTTCACCATAATAATGTCTTGTGAGAGTGTAAAAGAAGCTTGGGAAAACCTAAAGGAAGAGTTTCATAGCAGTGACCAAAAGCATTCTAGTTGTAAACTTGTGGTGAGAGTTTAAGTCTCTCAGAATGAAAGACATTGAGTTTGCTAAAGAGTTTGTAGGCAAACTTATGAAGGTTATCAATGAGATTAGGTTGTTAGTAAAGGACTTGACAAAACTAAGGATAAAGAAAAAGGTCATATTGTGATTGCCAAAGAAGTATGAGTTTGAAATCTCATCTTTGGAGAACTCTAATGACCAAGCAAGTTTACACTTGCCAAGCTAGTTAATGCCTTTCAAGCCTTGGAATTGAGAAGGGCTATTAGATGGAGTGATTCCTTGGATGCTGCTTTAGTGGCAAGAAGCATAAAGAAGTCGACATCACACTTAAAAAGGCATAATGATGATAAGATAGAAATGGAAAGATGAAATTGAAAGTAGTAAAGTTGGAGAATTGAAAAAGAAAGTGTATCCCTTTGTAAGCACTATAAAAGAACAACTCAAGTTGAGAAGTATTGTAGTTAGACTTGATGAATAATGTAGAATCTACTGGAATTTGAGTCATATGGCTAGAGTATGGAAAAATAAAGGAAATTAACAATAGAAGCAACAATAAGCTCAACTACTTAAGAACCAACAACAAGAGGAGTAACTTTTCATGGCAACTTGTAGTAATGAGAGGAGCAGTGCTGAGAATTGGTTAATAGGCAATGGTTGTACTTACCACATGTCAAATGATATGGAAAAGTTTAAAACATTAGATTAATCGCACAAGTCACATAAAAGTTTATAAATAGTGTCAAGATGTTGAGATCCATCACCATTTCATAGTCACATACACTCCTAAAAAATATAAGGCAAGTGAGAGGAAAAATAAAACTATAATTGGAATGACCAGGTGTCGATTTTTTGAAAAGAACATGCCAACAAAGTTTTGGGTAGAGGTACTTAACACTACTATTTACTCACTTAACAAGTTATGGACCAAAGCATTAGGAGGAAGTAGAACTCCATATGAGGCTTGACATGGAAACAAGCCTTCACTCTAACACTTGTAAATCTTTAGTTACATATGTTACAATTTTGTATCTAAGTTCAAAAAAGAAAAGTTGGATTTATAGGTTGAAATAGGAGTATTACCTGTTATGGTTCAAATTCCAAGGCCTATAGGATCTAAATTTTAAAGATATAGAAAGTATTTTTGAGTTAAAGTGTAAAATTTGATGAAAATGCCAACTAGGATTAGGATAAAGCTTAAACAAATGGTCAAGTCTAGGATTTCAACATTAACCAATCTCCTTTGTAACTTAATATTCATACAAATGATGAGGTGGTTAAGTTTGATGATAAGCTAGTAAGAGGAAGCAAATCACTTGCCAAGGTACATGAAAGGAGAAATGTAGCTTCACTAGAGCCTATCAGTTATGCAAAAGCCTCTTAATCTATTGTATGGATAAATGTTATGAAGGCTAAAATTGAAATGCTTGAAAAGAACAACACCTAAAATTGGTTTAAAACTCTAATCATATATAAGTAATTGGTGTCAATGGGTATTTAAATCTAAAATAAATGTTGATGGCACACTTAACAAACACAAAGCTAAATTAGTTATTAAGGGCTATCCATAGGAGCTTAGAATGGATTACTTTAAAACCTTTGTACTAGGTTATAGGCTTGACAAAATCAAACTACTCCTGGCACTTATAGCTCAAAAGGGATGGCTAGTGTTTTAACTTGATGTGAAATTAGATTTCTTGAATGGCCTATTAAGAAAGGAAATTTACATTAAGTAACTAGAGGACGTTTTGAAAGAAAAACATGAGGAGGAAGTGTATATGCTCCAAAGAGTTCTATAGGGTGTTCTTAGGGCCTAGTATAATAGGCTTGATGAGCACTTAGTGCAATAAGGGTTTGTAAGAAGCAACAGAGAAGCTACTTTATATATAAAGATTACTTTTACTAATCTATTAATTATTGTAGTCTATATGGATGACCTATTGATCGTTCAAAGTTGTAGTAACTTGATTAATAAGTTTAAAACTAATATTAAGAGGGTCTTTGAAATGACAAACTTAGGAGCTCACTTTCATCTCACACTTTAAAAGCTATAATAGAGATCTCATCAAGAAGATCCTTAGCATGATAAACAACATCTTTGTGCTCATTAAGCCATTTCTCGACATTGAAATTATTAATCTACTTCTTTTCATCATTGTTAAGCACAATATGAATTGACAGTGGGATTATCTCCAACATCTTTAGTAACCCATGGTTGAGCCTCCTTCCTTTTAATGAAATCAATGAAATTATAAGAAGTTATCATATCAAAGATCACCTAAAGTGATGCAGAGAGAAAAGGTCTACCCATCAAGGGTCTTGCAATATTGTTTTAAAGAATTTTCTTGTTTCCCATATGAATGGAAAGGAAAGGAAAGGAAACAAAAATGATAAGGGGATGGGGTAGATGAGGCAAGATTTAGACCATTAGCTATAGTTGATCATCATAATTAGTTGGTTTTTGCATTTGCATCTAATGGTTTAGATATCATCTCATCTACTTGGTCATTAATTTCATTTCCTCACTAACATTGCTCTAAAGGAAATTGATATTGTTACAACCTACCTCTAAGGTGAGATGAGAGCATGACCTAATGTTAAAGTGAATACTTAATGTGGGACCTTGTTATTGAATAGTGTATGTTGAGCCGCCAGTAATTGTTACAATGTTGCAATGATGGATTAACAATGATTGAGGTGAACCATGATGGTAGGGTACTCTACTTGATTCGCCTTTACAAAGTTGTTAATCAAGGGTTTAATGCAAGCAATTAATTTTCAATCAAGCTAAAAGAGACTTGTTATTGGCATATGTACTCTTAATGTGTTGTTCAAGTATAGTAGCATTATAAAAATGTTGTTCAAGCCCTTTTGTAATGTTAGTATCTTTAGTACACTGTTGTTCATGACAAGTAGTTTGACTTAATTGTTGACCCTGTTATTCATCAATTATATTATAAATAGAAGATTGTGTCACAATTCTATCAACAAGACAATTTACACCTTTAACTTCATTTTGTACATGCCTAACACTTTTCCCTACTTTCCTAGTTCCACCATCAAACTCTTTTAGTTCAACACCACCTATATGTAGAATATCCTTGATAATGGCAAATACAAGTTCATCAACCTAATGTAGAACATTGATATGTACAATATTCTCTCATCTCAACCATCTCATTCAACATATCAAACATTGCTTGTCACTTCTCTTGCTCAGATACTTCATAAACTCATGTGATTAGTTAAGGAAATTATGCATATAGTCAACTAGCATATAGTTAACTATGTTATTGTATCCATGACTTTTTATTATTACATCTAAGCTAAGCATCAATAATGTATCTATAATGTTGGCTTTAATGACCTGGACATCTTCACATTCATATGTAATCTTAGGTTACAACATCATGGTCCCATCAAGATGACACTTTATAGTAATTAATATCCCCTATGAGTAATTATATTAAGGGTTAATAAACTTTGTATGATTTTCAAATAACAAAATGCTGCATTTATGGATAACAAGTTGCATTTAATTAATAAACAATTAGGAAATGACAAAGTTATAGCCAAGTTTATTATAAATAGAAATTATTTATTCCACAAGCCAATTCCACTATAAAAATTAGTTATTCAATTTCCTTTCACCATAAATGATTTTTTTTCCTTTTTTACAAAATTATAGATAAAATGATTGTATAAAGAAACAAATCTAGAATTGCAAAGAATAGGAAAGCTACAAACTATGAAAATAAAGAAAGGGAATAGAATAAAAAAGTAAAATCTTAGAAAAGGAAAATTATAATAACAATTAATATGGCTTTGGGTCATAACAAATTAACTAATAATTGGTAGTTATAATAAAAAATTCTAACCCAATTAACCTTAATCCCATTAACCCATTACTCAAATTTAAAATTAATAATCTCATTAACCCTAATTCCATTAACCCATAAATTGGATTTTATAGTCCCTAAATTCTAAAACTCAAATAAAAAGGCTTAAGTGTGCACTACCACTATCTTTGAAATAGGTCTTAAGAGAGTAATTAACACCTATTACTTTTTGCTCCCTTTTAACTCTCATAAACCATATGGATATTAAAACAATTGTCTCTCACTTTTTTTTTTCTTTCAATCACTCATTATCTTACTGAAGAATTATCTCTCACAAACATTTGTCTCATTTATTGTTATGAATGACTTTTTAACATTTGTCTCTTTTATTGTCATGAATGACTTTTTATTCTTATTTTCACAAAATATGGTCCTACAAAAAAAAAATTGACTAAGGTCTTGTATTTTATTTATTTATATTATAATTACAATTTAATATTTACTTAATTAGGTTTATCTTTTATGTTTAATTAAATTTCTATTTCAAAATTACATGATTTAATGTTTTCTTAAATTTGTCTCATCAATTTATTATATATAATAGGTTAATGGGTCATTACCATTTGGATTTCAAGTAGATTTGGGTTTGGGCTTGGCCCAATTGAGATGTGGTGCTTTTTTTTCGTTGTCTTTAATACACCTCAGCTTCTCTTTCTTATCAATGTGCCATATTAGCAACATAAACTTTTTCTATTAATCTAATTTAATGGCTAGCTAGAATTGTTATAAAAAAATTCCTAGTTTATTGAATTGTTACTTTTGAAAGGTTAGATTAGACTTAATATATTATGAAAAATTACAAATAAAATTATCTATTAACCCCTTTTCATTTCACACAAGAAAAAATCAAGACAATCTAACCCTAAGAACACCTAAAGAAAATCTTAGCCCTAACTCATTTTTCTCTATTGGTTCTGGGGGACAAGGGCATTTTTGTGTTGAATTGAAGAGCTTATGGTATGATTTGAAGCCTTAAAGGCAAGATCTAATCATGGACAAGGCTTTAAAAGTAAAGAAGGCCATGGACTCCTACTTATTCCTATTTTTTATTGACTTTTATTATGTTTCTTATTTTTATTTTTCTTGATTATTTTTGAAAAAATGAACAAGAGAAGGAGTGGATTATATTTTTTTTAAAGTAATTTTTTTTCCCAAAAAAATTATTATCTTTCTTCTTGTAGTCTTTGAAGGAAAAGAGAGAATAAAAAAAAGCCTAGGGTTTGGATCTACTCTAATGAATAGAACAAGCATTAATCTTTATTTTTTTGTTCTTTAGAAAAAATCTTAGATTTTACTATTTTGTTACTTTTAGTTTTCTTAAAAAAATTTTTGATTTCACTCTTCTTTTGAGTGTTAATGTTTAGACCCAAAAAATGAAAGAAAAGATTTGAAAGAATAGGTTCATGTTGGCTTTAATAAGAGTTTGAAATAACATGTCATTATTATTAAAGATTTTTTGTCAATTCCTATATAGGCTTGACCTATACTAAGAGTAATACTGGTAATGTGGTGCTTGGTGAGAAATTTCATGTTTGATTTTTCTAGGGAGTTTGCTTAGTTTGAGTCATGTTTGCTTGTTTGAGTAGGCTTAGAGTAGGCTTAGAGTATTAATTCCAGCTCAAGTTCATGGGTTATGAGTTCAAATAAGAGGGCATGGAAGGGAGTTAACTATTTTAAATTAACAATGTTTGATTAAGTCAATTTTTTTTATTTTTTTTGACATTTTTTACACTTTTTATGTTTTATTAATTTTTTTTTTGTTTTTCTTGAATGTTGTACATGTACTAGGATGATTTGAAGAGGAGTGAAAGGAAGGAAAGAGGATATGGTAGCTAAAGGTAGTAGCTGCTTGCTGTCGTCAATGATGGCTTTAGTGACTAGTTTATGGGAAAAATTGGAGACAAAGTATATACAAGAGGATGTAACTAGTAAGAAATTTTTGGTATCAAAATTGATAATAGCAATCTTCAGTCATCTTAAAAGTTTTAAATTTTGATACCAAAAATTTTTGGTATCTTACTAAAGAATTGTCTCTCACAAATGTTTGTCTCTTTTAATTTCTTGAATGACTCTTTATTCTTATTTTCACAAAATATTTTCCTACATAAAGAAATTGACTAGGGTCTTGTATTTTGTTTATTTATATTATAATTACAATTTTATATTTATTTAATTAAGTTTATCTTAAAGTTTAATTAAATTTCCTTTTCAAAATTACATGTTTTAATGTTTTCTTAACTTTTTTTCATCTATTTATTATATATATTAGGTTAATGGGTTATTAATATTTGAATTTCAATTACATTTGGTTTGGGCTTGGCCCAATTGAGATGTGGTGCTTTGTTAGTGTTGTCTTTAATACACCTTAGCTTCCCTTTCTTATTAATGCGCCATATTACCAATATAAACATTTTTTGTTAATCTAGTTTAATGGCTAGCTAGAATTGTTATAAAAAAAATTCTTAGTTTACTGAATTATTATTTTTGAAAGGTCATATTAGAATTAACATATTATGCAAAATTCAAATAAAATTATATATTAACCCCTTTTCATTTCACACAAAAAAACATCAAGACAATCCAACCTTAAGAACACCCAAAGAAAATCTCAGCTTTAAGTCATTTTTTTTTCTTTACAAGTTCTAGGGGGACAAGGGCATTTTTGTGTTGAATTCAAGCACTTATGGTCTGATTTAAAGCCCTAAAGGCAAGATCTAATCATGGAAAAGTTTTTAAAAGCAATGAAGGCTATAAACTCCTATTTATTCCTATTTTTTATTAATTTTTAGATTATTTTTGAAAAAATAAACAAGGAACGAAGTGAGTTTATTTTTTTTAAAAACTTTTTGAAAAAAGTTTCTTTAAAAAAAAAAGAAAGACTTTGAAGGGATGTTTGGTTAAAAGTTTAAGTTTAAGTGAATGGGATAATTTCTTTTGCAATATAGCGAATAATCTCAAGCACAAGCACAAACAAACTGTTCTTTGTAGTTGTAAACATTGTTTAGTTTCAGCTTTTGACTCAAAATCATTTTATTTTCACTAAAACACAACTAAGCAATTGGATACAATTCAAATCTAAGCTCAAGTGATTTTCCAATACTTTAGTGAGCATATAGCATAAGTTTGTTTCCTCTTCATGTAACTTACCATTTGGGGATTTCTTTTATTTAATTTTTTTCATTTGTTTACTTATCTATATGTTATTAAATAATGTTACACATTTATATTTAATGTTTTTATGATCATTATGCAACATGTATGCCTTATTTAGTAGTGCATTTTAAATTGTGTTGTATGAGTAAGAGTACCTTTAAAATATCTATATCTTTATGTATTTCTTTGATAAACCTTCGTTTAATTTCCAATAGTAGTATCAGAATCTGATTTGCTTGTTAAATATAATTTAATTTTATGTTTAGTTGTTATTGATTAAAAATTCAATTGATTTATATGTTTATTTAGTGTTATTACAAGTTTACAATTAATTCCTTGATTTGGTTTTTGGTTAAACACATGGAAAATGAAAAAAAAAAAAAAAAGAATCGACATTGTATCTCACCATGCAGAAGAGAAAAGTTCTTTCTTTCATGTATCATGGTTTTGAGAAATCCATAGAAGTAAATAGAAAGGAAAAAAAAATGGGGCTAAAAATAATTTGGGTGTTACTGTGGATTGTTGGGTAATTAACCACGGCAGCATTGATGGCTTTAAAGAAAGCCATATTGGGTCGCAAGTCCAAGCCTTGCGTGGCATGCATGCATGGGTAATTATACCCACAGTGGCAGCAAGGCATGGCTTTGCTACCGTGTGGTGGCTATTGCTTTTGACAGCAGCTTATGTCTAGAAGTTGGTGGTTACCCCAGTCATGGCTAATGAATGTTGTAAACATGCTTCCGTTGCATCAGGAAACATTTCTGCGTGTAAGAGTGATGTTGGATTAGCACAGCAATAAGATCAGTTTGATTAGAATTTTAAGATTCTAAATTATTCAAAAGTGGAACACCTAAATTATTCAAGAGAAATTTAATTCAAATATAATTTTAAAAATTATATTCTACATTATAAATAGCATTTTACTAAAATTAAAACATCTGAACTGGATTAAGATTGAGGACTTATATTTGATTAGATTACTTGTTGTATTATAAAACTATTTTTTAATTTCACCGGGACTCTTATTTGGATATGTAAATTAAATTAAATACTAAATTTTCATATCAATAATAAAAATTAAACATGTATTTACTTTTGTGCGTATAATGTGAATATGATAACATGATAAGGGATTATAAGCTTATAGACCTATGTGATTGTTTTTGTTAATATGAATGAATGTAATATTTGTAATATAAAGATTGCTTTCTATGCCTTTCTCTTATTTTCTAGTTATAAATTCTCTTCTTATTTAAACTCTTCTTAAATGTAACTTGAGGTTTCTCTCATAATTATGTAAAAGTTATATAATTAAAAAATTTAGGATTAAGATCAAATATCTATTTGTAACTAAGGAGATCCAAATGAAGGTGTTAAGGGAGACAAATCAAGAGGATATTTCTATTATATAGAATCTATAATGCATGTCCTAAGGATCCCATCTAATCTTAGTATGTCCATCTTGAGATATCAATAGGAGTAGGATAAGTGGGTTTGGCATATCACTGCCATTAGCACATCTTAATTTGTAAGTCAGATCTTTCCAGTTTAAGGTCTTATGTCTACTAAGCCCCAATCCCTTCTCTTCATTGACTCTTGATACCTGGGCTCTTTGAATCAATCCTTTCTTTATATTTATCTTTCTATGTTAGCTAAAGGGGGTGGGTTTTCTCCTATTTTCTATGGTAGTTACGCTACAGTCTTTGCTTTTCCACCCAATCTCATCTTAATTTGGCTATACTTGTATGTAGCCAGCCATGTTTCTGACGATTGGCATAGATCTTATGAGAACCACTATCACTATGAAAAAAGTTCCACTCTTTTCCTTCATTACTAGGGAGAGTAAGCAACCTCTATTAGCTATACTTGTATGTGAATCTTGTTTATTGGATAAGATAATTGAGACTTCTTGAAAAGAAAAAGAGAACATGTTAATGACTTATTAGGATTCATACATACAGATGTATGTGACCCTAGGCAACACATGCATGAGGTGGTTTGTCTTATTTCATTACATTGACAAATAATCAATCGAGATATGGCTATGTGTATTTAATGAAATATAAATTTCAATATTTTAAAAAATTCAAGGAATTAAAAATTAAAGTAGAGAAATAAACTAGTAGAAGTATTAAAATCCTATTATTAGATTGCAGAGGTGAATATTTAAGTTAAGAATTTGGCAGTTACTTGAAAGAGAATGAGTTTTTCTCTCAATGAACATTTACTCAAATACCACAACATAATCATGTTTTTGAAAGGGGAAATATAACCCTATTAGATATGGTTTGATCCTTTATGAATATTACTTAGCTTTTTAATAGGTTTTTGTCCAAATCTGTTGACAAGATACCATATAAGATATAAAATGTCAAGAGACCAAAAATCTCATGTCTAGAGAATGAGGATATGATGCTTATATAAAGTGTATATCATTCAACAAATCCTGGGATGATGTATTCCTTTTCCCCGACCAGTAACAAAAATGAAGAATAATAAAGTGAAGAGAGTTGAGGGAGAAAGAACATAGAAGTAAACTTTAGGAAGTCCAAAAATTAGATAGATAGCCCCTACAGATAATTTAATTTATGTTAAAATGTTCAACAAAATTATATATATATATATATGCTTCAATGGTATTTTATATTATATATATATATATATATATACATATAAGTATATATATATTTTGATTATATATTAAGAATACATATATTTTTTGATAGTCCTTTCCCCCCCAAATTTTTTGTGTTCCTATGTTATGGACTTTCACTCCATCTTATTAAATTAGATTTTGATCTTTTATAAGTTAAAAAATATGAAATCAATTATCTTTGATCTCAATTTTTACTTTTATATTTAATTATTTCATAACTTTTAATAATCAGTTTTTCAAAATAAATATGAGTAAACTCTTTAGTTGTTTTTTGTCTCATTAAATGACATATTAATTAAACTAGAAACATTTAATGCCCTTTAAAGGTGTTTAGCCAACATTTCTTAAACATATATATAGTAAATGAAAAGGTGTAAAAAAAATCATAGAGTGAGAAGAAACTAAAGCAAGCATTAGGTACACATGGCTAGCAATATTGTAATGGGGAGACTTTTGGCATTGGCTTTTGCAGTCATGCTCATGCAGTCTGCAACTGAAGTGCAAGCCTTAAGTTGTGTACAGAATTGTATCCTTGGATGTTCTGGGGCATTTTCTGAGGCATGTATTCCTCAGTGCGTTGCGAGGTGTGGTAAAGAACCACCCGCAGCAGGTATTCACATTAACTAACCTTTTGTTTTTCATTTTTCTTTTGGACGATCAAAAAATTAGAGACAAAATTGGATTCATCTCCTTTATCAAAGTATTACATAGACAAAATGTATAGGATACATATGCAGAAAATAAAACTAAATGAATGGTAAGTTGCATGAACATAAAATATGAGAAACACCCATAATTTGTCTACTGGCATAAGCAAACGGAGAATGGTATAGATTAGGCACAAAGTCCCACATTCACCTTTCTCTAGGTGCATTCCATCTTTAAAGTGGGAATCATAGCAATGACTGTTGTAGTAACAATTTGAAATTTATTTGAAACAATATTTTGCTACTAATAAAATATATGTGAGACTAAAGTATAAAATGTCTAGCATTTGTCTTTTATAAAGAAAGAGACTTGCTTATCTTTTGGTTGTTCTTCGATCTTATAATAATATTTTTTATGGATGCAGCTGAATTTGAAGGTATATCTCCAGCATGAAACCATGGGACTAAATGTAAGATTACTTTTCGGGCTCATTTAAATTTGCTCCTGATTATCTCTTCATGACAATGAGGTTCTTAAGAATTTTGTCATTGTTGCAGTTGCAGAAGAGAAGGAACTTAAAGGCATAAAGCAAATGGCAAAAGTAAATTAGAAATGTAAACTGAGGATGACAAAGATTTCACATTGTCTTCATGTTAAACGACGTCTCTTTTGTGTTTACGTGTGGATCATTGGAATGAAATGGTTTTGTCTCAAAATAATATGAAATGGGCTGATTGACTATCCATTGGTGTGTTTGTCGTTCATATATATATGTTTTTTTTATTGCTCTTAATCGGATTTGTTTTGGCACATCCAACAATTGTCTAAGGCACTCTAGGCAAATATTGTTTTTGATTTATGTGTATGTAACCCGTCATACTTTATAGATTTCTAGTTTTTACACAGTAAACTGTTGTCTATAGTTGCAAAAAGCAGTTTGTCCATATGTTCCCATTTTCTTTTCAATTCAAGAAAGCATGTTAGCCATTTGCCTACTTAAAAGTAAACTAGATCATCAAAATTTCCATTGGTGGGGTGCCGGTCTAAGCTAGTTTCAGCCAAAAAGGTCATAGTTTTAGACAAACTTGGTAGCATCAATTATGGTTTCAAAAATAAAAACAATTGCCCCAAATCCCCAAATTTTATTTACCATATCAATCAAATTATAATATCATCAATTATTTAGAAAATAAGCAATAAAAATGTTTACATATGCTCCTTTCCACTGCATTTATGTCTAGCGTGTGTAAGATTTGTCAAGGAAATGATAATATGCAAGAAGACGCATTTTAGAGAAAAAAAAAATTGATATCACAAGAAGATAGTGTCAGCCTCATCAAATTGATGCTTCCCCGCTTTTGTATTTGGATTTTTAAGACATCCTATTGCTAAGACATTCCTTTTTTCCTTTTCCTTCTCACCCCCTTGTTTTCATTGAGATTTTTAAGAAATTCTTGTGTTACAATGGTTTTTATATCCAGGACCTTTCAGGTCTCGGGCCTCTATTTTGACGATTAGGCTAAAGCGTTGGTCTCCTATGCAGTGTTCTTACGTGAATGAACATGTGCTGCCTCTATATTATGTTATGTAATGTCGTATTATTACTTAAGTGACTCCTTCTATTTTATGCAAACTCAAAAGTAGTGACTGCGGGATCTTATTAAAATCAGTGAAATTTGATCTTAAATCTACTCCTTGTAAGATTCTTAGTTTTACATAAACTTCTTCAGGTTTCCTACTTAACAATAAGAATTGATTTTCCTCGAATATTTCTCAATTTAGGTGATCCTTTTTTTTTTAAATAAAAGGAAAAAAATATGAGTAATTTTTTAAAATAAAAAGATAAATTTTAAAATATTTTTTCTTCTTAAAAATAATACGAAAAATTTATAATTATTTTTTTATCTTTTAAATTATAAATATTTTCTTTGCATGGATTTTAAAATATACGAAAATTATTAAAATCAATTAGATAAATTGTAATATATTTTGATTGTGATTAAGTAAATTAAATATATATTAAAATTTTAATTTTATTGAAAAAAATTATAAACTAATTGTTAAAATTAATATCAAATAGAATAATACATTAAAATTTATTAAGAAAATTAAAAAATTGAATTAATTACTTAAATATTCTTAAAATTAAACAAATATTGTTACAAAATAATTTTATCAATTTTCTTTTAGTTTTGACAGTATATATTTAAATATTTGTATTAAAGTCGTATGACGTACAAATGTATCATATTTATTAAAAAGTGTATTTTTATTTGTATTTTATTTAAATGAAAAAAATAATAAAAAAAAGACTTAAATTATAAGTTATATTTTTTTTCTAAAAAAATAAAGGTAGAAAAAAAAACTAGAAAGTAACTAGTAAGTTAATATTAAATATTATAAATTGTGAGAGTCTAATGAAAAATAAAAACTTATATCAAATAATTAGATATTTCTAAAGTTCAGTGAGTGTCATTACAAAAATATTTCATTAGTTTTCTTTCAATTTTAAAGATATATATTCACATATATATGATATTTAGTATGCTACCAATCAATCTACGTGAAAGTTCCAAAATATCTATACGAGAATGTGTTAATTTGATAAACATCTATTTGATTTCTAACAATCTTTTTGCTAAGGTAATTAATTTAATCATATAGTTTCAATTTCAAAATAACAATTTCAATTTCAATTTAATAACCCTTTATTGGGGAATTTTATTTACAATGAAGCTGCAGAAAAATTACAACCATAAAATTTTTAATGCCTTTTGCTTTAATATGTCAATCTCCATCTTCTTTCCTCTCTTCTCTTGCTATTGTTAGTAACAAGGTAGAAACCTTCTCCTCTGAATAATGGGATTAGAGTCCCTTTGATCTTACAAAACCCATGTTTTAGAGTTTATGAGCAAAGAAAAAAACCAAAGAGAAAACCTTCCTAAAAGACCTAAAACACTTAAAAACTGAAATGGTATCTAAGAGTTCATTTCTAACCTTAGCTCCACTAGTATTTTTTGGTGAGAACTATTTTATATGAACTGTTAAGATGAAGGTCTATCTAAGGTCTCTTGATCTCTAAAAGATAATTGAGAATGGAGATGAAGTCTAGCACTCTTTAATAATCCCATTATAGCTTAAGCATCACAATAAGGAGACAACTAAATTGTAAAAAGCATTGACATGCATTCATTTTGGTTTCACCATAATAATGTCATGTGAGAATGCAAAAGAAGCCTGGGAAAAGCAAAAGGAAGAGTTTCATAATAGTGACCAAAAGCATTCCCATCCAAAACTTGAGGTGAGAGTTTGAGTCACTTAGGATGAAAGACATTAAGTTTGCTAAGGAGTTTGTAGACAAACTTATGAAGACTATCAATAAGATTAGATTGTTGGGAGTGGACTTGACTAAACAAAGGATAAAGGAAAAGGTCTTGTTGTGATTGTTAGGAGTGGACAAACTAATGAACACAAATTTGTTTAAATTGTTATTGATTTATACAAGGTAGAATTTTTATTTTAGTTTATTTTACTATTTGGTTAATTTGAAAATGAAGGGAACTATAGTTTGAATGTTGGATCTACATTTGTTGAGGAAATGATAATATATAGGAAGACACTTTTTAGACAAAAAAAAAAAAGAAAAAGAAAAAAGGGAATAATATCACGAGAAGATAGTGTTAGCCTCATCACATTGATGCTCCCCCGCTTTTGTATTCAAATTTTTAAGACATCCAGTTGCCAAGGCATTATTTTTTTTTTCCTTTCCTTCTCACCCCTTTGTTTTTATTCAAATTTTCAAGAGATTCTTGTGTTACAATGGTTTTGTACCCAAGACCATTTAAGAAATTCAAGTTTGAAACTTAAGCTATCAAGTAGAAATGAACAGTTTATCCATTTACTAGTGTAGAAAGGTGATAACTAGCCATGGTTTTTTAGTGCAATGAATGGGAGTTCGGACCTGGATTGATGAAAATAGCTAAGGGAAGGCCTAAGAACAATCCATGCTATTGTAAATCTCCTTAGTTAATAGCTGATGATTTTAATTTGATAATGGCATCATTACCAAAAAAAACAAAAAAGGATTAAGGTAGTAGTTCAAGACTACTACCTTTAAGCTAAAAACCATTACTTAAAGTTTAATGAAATGATTTTCAGGCTACTACATTTGCAAGCATTGCGATAGATCTAACATAGTGGTTCTCTCTGCTTATAGCAGCACATATGTAGCTACTACCTAAAGGCATTTTAGGCAGTGAGTTTTTAGAAAATAGGTAATAGTTTTTTAAGATAATAGACAATAGTTGTTTAAAAAATAGACAACCATTTTTTAAGAGAATGGACAATGATTTTTTAAACAAATAGCAGTAATTTTTTAATGAAATAAGTAACAGTTTTTTAAGTGAATAGGTAGCAATTTTTAAAGGGAATAGGTAACAATTTTTTTAAAGGAATAGGCAACAGTTTTTAAGTAAATAGATAGTAATTTTTTAAGAAAATAGGCAGCAGTTTTTTAAGTGAATAGGTAGCAATTTTTTAAGTGAATAGGCAATAGTTTTTAAGTGAATAGGCAACAATTTTTTAAGAGAATAGGCAATGGATTTTTAAAAAAATAAGTAGTGGTTCTCCAACTGTTTCAAAGTTCCAAAACTATGACATCTATGATAATTATTTGAATAGAACCAAAAAGATTGATTACACATTAAGTTGTCCCTAAAGAACGCATTTTGTTGACAATGAATTTAGAAAGCATCCCACAATCTAAACCAAATGAAGTGTAAATAAAGGCTACAAGCAAAGATCAACATGGGAGAAATGAGTCCTCTCACTCAAGCATAATAAGTAGTTGAAATGTAGACATTGGGTTCGATTAAGCATAATAAGTAATAGCTAGCAAGAGATAGCAGTAGAAATTCAAGTTAATTTTCCAGAGTTGATTCAATCTATTACAAATGAAGTAATTCATATGCTATCTACAAAACCTTTAAACTAGAGAGAATAAAGTGCAATTGCATTATCTTCTTCTCCATATCCTTAATTTGCTTCTTGCCTTCCACAAGGTAATGGTCTCTTGCCTTCATGAGGAAACTAGCAACAATCCACATGCTTCTCTTCACAAGGCCAATGCAGAGAGAGATATATATAGAGAGAGAGAGAAAGAGAGGGAGAGAGAAAATATTATATGCTTCCAAAATCAAACATATTTATGCCTTCGATGCATAAGGCCTTAAAATGATCATAGAAAAGGGTAATGGCAGTAGTACTAGAAAATAATTAAGCATTTAAGGGCTAAAAGGTCTTACCAACTAGCATATGTCTTACAAAGTGAGACTATACTAAGAAGCAAGTAGTACTAAGAATCAGTTCTGCATGTTGTTGTGGCCATTGAAATATTCTACTAATGATTGCACAAATTTTTCATCAGTGTTCAACTTCAAAAGAACACTAAGAAGCTTGCTAGAACAACCTTGGAAAACACCTCTAATAATTTGCCTAAAGCATCCTTCATAGGAAAATTAGTATACATCTTTGTGCTAGCAAACTCGTCATATATAATCAAAAAGACTCTGAAATGGACAATAGGTGTGAAAGACATACCGATCAGTTATTTTGTAACTTACATCTAGAGCACAATTATTAGGATCAATAGACATTCCAATAGCCCACACTTGCAGCAAAAGTAAGCTTTGTTATGGGAATGTAAGAAAACTTGAACTACCTATTAGTTAAAGAACAATAATGGGTGTTGGTTATATTGTGATCCCATCTTCATGTATTCTTATAAAGGCTAAAAAGCATAAAAGGAAGAAAACATTAATAGTTTAACAATCGACTAAAAATTTATATTTCTTAGGCACAAACATGTGATCTATTGATCTGTCTTTATATTCAGGGATGGTTTCAATAAGTAGAGTTTCATTAGAAAAAATTTATTTTGGTAAGCAATTATATAATTATGAAGAAACCATTAATAGGATGAACTATAATATAAGAGGGAAAAAATGCCCAAGTATGTATAGACTAATCAATCATGCCAAGAAAAAGTGGAATAAAGAAACTACAAAATGAAAAGAAACAAAACAATTAGAAAAGGAAATGGGAAGGCTGAGGTTAATATTATTAGTTCCTAAAATGCAATTGTGAAATTAGTATAAGATTTAAATTCTTTTTGTTTAAAAAGAGAAACAAACGAATGTCTAGGATAACATAAATTGATTTTGATCTTTACCTAAGTGAATGTGCCTCTAGAATAAGAAGAAACACATCGATTTCTACCTTCTATAACGTCACTAACATGCCTCTAGCTAAAAATCTTCTGATTTTGTATCTTATATAACTTTAATTGCTTTAAACAAAAGCTAGATTAATAAAAAGAGTAAATAGTAAGCACTAAAACCAATCAAACCACAAATGGTTTCCTAATCATATGGTAGCTTACTGAAAAGTTCAAAACATAACTATCAAATTGGGAAAAGAAAACAGAAAAGAAGAGTAAAATAGAAAAAAGTGGTAAGGATCTAATGAGCTTTAAAGGCAACATTTTTCATCCATGTTCTTTTTCCCATCTACATGCATTTGTGCAATAATGTTTCCTTGAAGACTTAAAAATAAATAAAATAAATAATTAATTAATAATGGATGCCTATATATTATAACAACTTTCACAAATTTATCCTTTCTTGCCCTTCTAAGGACAAATTTAATATTTTGATGTAGTTTCATTACAAAAATATTGTTCTTAGTAAGCAATTACAATTTTAAAGAAATTTTACACTATAATATAAAAGAGATTGAAGGTTTAAAAAGGAAATACAAGGATACATACAAAAAAAACAATCTTGCCAAGAGAAAGTGGTGCATAGAGAAATTGTAGAACAAAGAAAAGAAAAAAAATGAAAATAAAGGAAAAGATAAGAGGAAAACAAGGATTAGACTTATGCATCAATGTAATGGTGATAGAAAAAAGTTAAAATCAATTCAAGATTTGAATTCTTTATGTTTCAAAACAAAAAACTAATGAACATCAAAGGCAACAAAAAATAACACTTGTCACTACATGGCACAACAATGTTTGAAAGTTATTGAGATTGTGTTGCTCAAGGGACCAAAATCATTGGGAATTAGCTAGTTCTAGTAGCCCAAAATTGAAACTTTAGATGACCAACCTAAAAGGATTATTAAAGCTCAACAGACACTTTGCAAATTTCCCTATATTTGAAAAAGAATCATGCAGCATAAAAAGAAAGATTGTCATATCCTTATATTTGAAATTTAGTGACGTATAAAATTTGACCCTGTAGACAAAACTAATTAGATATGAGTCCCTCTTGCTTTAAATGAATGAATCAATGAGGAATGTGTTAGCCTTAAAGGTTAGAGAATGAAGCTACATAAAAGAAATGAATAAATTGATGAAACAATGAAAAGCTATAATACAACAAAGTGATCAAATCCAAGTAAAGAATTAAGGATTAGAGAAAAAGAAAAAGCCAAAACCTGTTGGCAAGGCCATTGACAATGACCTCTTTTACAATGTAAGATATATCCCTCCACATGAAGTCCCCATTCACCATTGTCCCTTCCTTACTGTCCCACCCTTTATTTAAGAAGCTAATCAAAACTAACAACAAACAACCCAAAACCAAAAATCAATTTTGCAACCCCTAAGCAGTCTTGGAGACAATCCATTCAAAATAGTGATCAATTCTAACCTAGTAGCATACAAAAACCTTGAATACCTAAAATTGTCTAGGAAAAAATAGATCAAAATGATTTGTACACTATTAGGTCAAAGAATTGAATTTGATTAGGAGAATCAAAAATAAATTTATCCCTTCATTTTAATAAAAAGATTAGGTACCAAACAGGAACCATTGCCTTATTCAAAAATTAGGTAGTAGCTTAAAACTGCCACCTTAACCCTTTTTTTATTTTTAAACATAAAGATTAGCTAGTGGTTCCAAATCTCTGCCTCTTTTCATTTCAAGAAAAAAAAAAGGCAATGGTTCAAGATTGCTACTTATTCCATTTTTAGAAAATGAATAGGCAACGATCTAGAACTACTGCCTTATATCTTTAATTTCAAAAAGGATAAGCAGTTGTTTAGAATTTTTGCCTTAGCCCCTTAATTTAAAAAAAAAGGGATTAGGTAGGGGTTCTTGACTATTGCATTATTCCTTTTCTTTTAAAAAAAAGGGTAATGGTTCAAGACCACTGTCATAGCTCCTTATTTTCAAAGGGAATAGGCAGAATCGCTACCTTAGCCCTTATTTTTTTTAAAAAAAAAAAGATTAGGTAGTTGTTCCAAACCACTACATTATTCATTTTTTAAAAAAAATAGGTAGCAGTTTTAGACTATTGCCTTATCCCTTTATTTTCAAAAGGAATATATAGTAGTTTATAACCATTGCCTTAGCCCCTTGTTTTTTAATTTAAAAAAAGAAAAAGAAGTTTAGGTAATGGTTCGAAATCATTGCCTTAATCATTTTTCAAAAAAAAAAAAAGTAGCAGTTCAAGATGACTACCTTATACCTTTATTTTTTTAAATGAAAGATAAGGTAGCAATTGCCTTATTCCTTATTTTTATGGTCTTTGATTCACATATTAACTTGGTTTAGACTCCAAGCCTTCACCTTGTTAGTCATCTTGTAATGAAATTGCATATAGTTAGCCGAAACTTTAACTGTGCACTAATATTTCATTAATGCCTGAGCTAGTTCTTAACTTACTTATAAGCCAACCAACAATTAAACCACACATTATTACTTTGAACCTCAGCTTAAGTGCTAACATTATTAGTTAACTTTTGTGTAAGAGATGCATTACCCCATTAAAAAGTATTAGAGAAATTGACCCTTTAGTGGTAAGAGACATTGCCTTGCTTAAGCCATCACACCCTATGTCAAAACATACTTCCCCTCTAAAGGGCTTTGAGGAATCTGATCCTTTACTAGTAGGGGACCTTGTCTTATTTGTCCTATCACACATGTGCTCTAACCTTCAACTCTTTAGCAACTTAAAATCAATACCATAACCCATAACTTAACTTTTACCTACCTTTCCTTGTCTTATTACCATGAACATTGACTTTATGTTCACCTTGCCTCCTTGATGTGCTTGACTCTTCATGCCAAGCATTGGTGAAAGATGACACCAATTCATAAGGTGAACTAACTTTCTTGCTTTTGCTTCTTAAACTTTAAGCTAACCAAATAGTGTATTAAGTCCAAGAAGAACAAAATTGACAATTAGGGCGAGGAAATGAGTAAAGTGTTGTCTTAATGTATTGAGCTAAAAAGGGAAAAAAAAGATTGTTGAAAGAAAATGCAATTCTAAAGGGTGAATATAATATAAATTAGAGTTATGTAGTTGCATACTATTCACTTGTGTTCCCTTGATTAACATTGTGTTGTGTTTTAATTTTGGTGAAAGGGCAACATCATGTTTTTGCTGTAGTGTTTCTATTACTATAAGGTTATCAATTATATGACACATTTGTTATAAACTTTTATAATTGTAAAAGTTAACTCAATTGGTTCAAATGTGGATAATGGTTGTTTGTTGATCATAAATGAATTAAACTATGTTTTATTCTAACCCTTGGAATTTTAAGGAGTTTTTAACTTTTGACACAAAAGTCCATAGTGGTCAATATAGAGGAAAGGCTATCATAGTGGATATTTTAGATTAACTTCCAATTATTACATTATTGAAAGGAAAAATTCCACTCTTTATCATATAAGAAAAGAGGTTCTAGTATACAAATTCATGATTTATAACTTTTTTGGCTTTTTTTATCATTTTTGTTTTTTTAGTTGGATAATGAAAATTTGGATGGGAAAGTCTCATTTTGGCTTTCCTTTTATGGATATTGGCAAGGGTGAAGGTCTCTAAATAATTGAACTATTAAGCTAAACTAAAGAAAAAAAATTATTTATTAGATAATTGGCCACAAAATAAGTGTTATAATATGTAATAGATCCTTCATTGGCATAGTCTAACATTATAAATATTGAATTCATAAACACCCTTTGAAATCACAACTTAATGTGTGTTTAATGGCTATACGATCACAAAATAAAGCAAGCATATGCTATGTCTAATACATCATAATTCCTAATTATTTCAAAGATACAATCCTTAATTGTTTCAAAAGTACAATCCTTAATTGTTGCAAAAGTATTAACTAATTGTTAACTTAACAACACATTTTAGTTAAGGTTTCTAGATAATTGTTAACCAATGCTTTTATTGTGCATATTAGTGTGTTGCACAATATCTGATCTACCAAAAAGGGCTATTTCTTGTCCATGAGTTTGTACTGCAGTTGCTAGGACTTAGTTGGCACTAAACACTAATGTTTTGGGATGATATGAAGACATCTAAAATTGTACTACAAAGTTGTTAATGAAGGGTTTAGAAAATTAATTTTTAATCAAGCTAGAAGAGACCTATTATTGGCATATGTACTCTCAATGTGTTGTTCAAGTATAATAGCATTACAAAAATGTTGTTCATGCTCTTTTATAATGTCAAGATCTTTAGTACACTATTGTTCATGACAAGCAATCTAACTTAACTAATGACCTTGTTGTTCACCAAATATATTATAAATAGAAGATTGTGTCACAATTCAATCAATAAGACAATTTGCACCCTCAACTTCATTTTGCACATACCCAACACTTTTCCACACATTCTTAGTTCTGTCATCAAGCTCTTCTAGCTCAGCACCACCTACATATGGAATATCCTCAATAATGGCAAATACAAGTTCATCAACCTCATGTAAAACATTGATATGTACAACATGCTCTTATGTCAACCATCGAATTCAACATATCAAACATTGATTGTCACTTGTCTTACTGAGATACTTTATAAACTCATATGATTAGTTAGGGTACTTATGCATATAGTCAACTAGCATATAGTCAAGTATGTTATTGTATCCATGACTTTTTATTATTGCATCTAAGCTAAGCATCAATAAGGTATCTTTTACGTTGGCTTCAATGACCTTGACTTCTTCCCATTCATATGTAATCTTAGGTTGCAACATCATGGTCCCATCAAGATGAAACTTTATAATAATTAATATCCACCATGAGTAATTATACTAAGGGTTAATAAACTATGTATGATTTCCAATTAACAAAAAGTTGCATACATGGTAACAAGTTACATTTAATTAATAAACAATTAGGAAGTGACAAAGCTATTGCCTAGTTTATTATAAATAGAAATTATTTATTCCATAAGCCTATTCCACTATAAAAATTAATTAGTCAATTTCCTTCAACCATAAATGATTTTTTATCCCTTTTAACAAAATCTTCGATAAAATGATTGTGTAAGGAAACAAATCTAGAATTGCAAAGAATAAGAAAGCTACAAACTAATAAAATTGAGAAAGGGAATAGAATAAAAAAATAAAAAAAATAGAAAAAAAATTATAATAATAATTGATATGGCTTTGGGTCATAAGAAATTAACTAATAATTGGTATTCTTAAATAAAAATCCTAACCTAGTTAAGCTTAATCCCATTAACCCATTACTCAAAATTAAAATTAATAATCTCATTAACCCTAATCTCATAAACCCATAAATTGAATTTTATAGTCCTTAAATTCTAAAACTTGAATAAAAAGGCTTAAGAAAAGTGTGGGTTACCACTGTCTTTGAAATAGTCTTAAGAAAGTAATTAGCTCTTATTACTTTTTGCTCCCTTTCAGCTTTCATAGATCATATGGTCCTTAAAACAATTGTCTCTCTCACTTTTTTCTTCTTTAAATCACTCACTATCATTCTCATGAATTTTCTCTCACAAATGTTTCTCTCCTTTATTGTCATGAATGACTTTTTATTCTTATTTTCACAAAATATTTTCCTATGAAGAGGAACTAACTTGGGTCTTTTATTTTGTTTATTTATATTATAATTATAATTATAATTTTATATTTACTTAATTAGGTTTATCTTTTATGTTTAATTAAATTTCCTTTTCAAAATTACATGATTTTAATGTTTTTTGGACTTTTTTTTCATCAAATATTATATAAAATAGGTTAATGGGTTATTACTATTTGGATTTCAAGTAGATATGGGTTTGGGCTTGGCCCAATTGAGATGTGGTGCTTTGTTATTATTGTCTTTGGTACACCTCAGCTTCCTTCTCTTATCTGTGTGCCATATTAGCAACTTAAATGATTTCTTTTAATTTGGTTTAATGGTTAGCTAGAATTGTTTAAAAAATTCTTAGTTTATTGAATTATTACTTTTGAAAAGTCAAATTAGATTTAACATATCCTGCAAAATTAAATATAAAACTATATAATAATTCCTTTTCATTTCACATAAGAAAATATCAAGACGATCTAACCCTACAAATGCCCAAAAAAAATCTTAGTCCTAACTCATTTTTCTCTACAGGTTTTAGGGAGAAGAAGGGCATTTTTGTGTTGAATTCAAGAGTTTATGGTCTAATTTGAAATCTTAAAAGCAAGATCTAATCTTGGACAAGGCATTGAAAGCAAAAGGCCATGGTCTCCTTTATTTTTTTTTTCAATATTTTTTTATGTTTTTATTTTTATTTTTCTTTATTATTTTTGAAAAAATAATTAAGGGGAGGAGTGGGTTATATTTTTTTGAAAGTAGTATTTTCTTTTCTAATTATTATCTTTCCTCTTCTAGTCTTTAAAGGAAAAGAGAGAAGGAAAAAAGCCCTAGGGTTTGGATCAACTCTAACAAATAGAGGAGGCATTAATCTTTATGTTTTCTTTTGTTTTAAAATAAATTTTAGATTTTGTTATTTTGTTACTTTTAGTTTTCTTAAGGAAATTCTTGATTTCACTCTTTTTTTGAGTTTTAATGTCTAGACCCAAAAAATGAAAGAAAAGATTTGAAAGAGTTCTTGTTGGCTTTGATAAGAGTTTGAAAAGACATGTCACTATTACTAGAGATTTTTGTTGATTTGTATAAAGGCTTGACCTATACAGAGAATGGTATTGGGAATGTGGTGCTTGGTGAGAAATTTTGTGTTTGATTTTTGTGGGGAGTGTGTTTAGTTCAAGTCATTTTTGCATGTTTAAGAAGGCTTAAAGTATTAATTCCAACTCAAGTTCATGGGTTACAAGTTCGGATAATAGGGCATGGAAGAGTGTTAACTAGTTTAAATTAACAGAGTTTAAATAAGTCAATCTTTTTTTTTTTGGTGAATTTTTTGATTTTTGGTGAATTTTTTGATTTTTTAACTCTTTTTATGTTTTATTAATTTTCTTTTTTTTTTTAAATGTTTTACATGTGCTTGGATGATTTGAAAGAGGAGGGAAAGGGATGAAAGTGGAGGTGGTAGCCACTTGTCATCAATGATGGCTTTGGTGACTAGTCTATGGGAAAAATTGGAGACAAAGTAAATACAAAAAGATGCAACTAGTAAAAAATTTTTGGTATCAAAATTTAATAATTTTAAGACAACTGATGGTAGGGCAGTAGTAGAATAATTCATTGAAATTTAAAGGATTCTAAATCATCTTTCATAATACAAAATGTCTATAGTTGAAATTGTAATTGTGAATTCTAGTAATGATAAATTGCCACTTTTTTTAAATATTTTCAAAAGAAGCCTAAAATATGAGAAAAAGAATATATCCCTTGAAATTCTTGCTAACCATCTTCAAGTAATTAAAGAGTTTTGCATATAAGATGGAAATAATAAGGATGACTCTTATGTTTTAAAGTGGCAAGTGATTGAGAAAACACAATCAAGTGAGTCCAGTAATAAGAGAAAGAATCAATCTAATGATAGCAAAAGAAAAACAAATGACAAATATAAAAAGGGCAAATATCATTTTTGTCACAAAAAGGGGCACAACAAATATGAATGTCATCTTTAGAAGAAAAAAAAAAAAGGAAAAGAAATAGTTCCCCTTTAAAGTAACAAATGAAAAAATGATACCAGAAAGATCAATTCATTTAAGGATGTTGTTACTTATTAGATTGATTTTAATGTTTTCCAACATGTTTGCGAGAACAAAAGTTACTTTAAACCTACGAAACTAGTAAATGAGGGTATTGTTATGTACATGTGAAATTCCCTTATAGTTTTTGTCATACGAATTAGGGAGGTAGAAATGCAATTCACTTCCAAAAGACTGACAACTTAATCCTTCCAAGTGAAGTCTGGTTATGGGAATTAATTATTTTTGTAATGACAAATTCAAACTTGTTGTTGCTAATAATAATGTTAATGTTTATGCTTATGTTGCTACGCATTCTTTTATATGGCATAATAGGTTAAGACATATAAACATTTGAAGATTGCATGATATGGTTAAATTGAACTTGTTGCCATACTTTGATAAATGTAAAAACAAATGCATAACTTGTAAGCTAACAAAAATAATTAAAATTTTATTTCCAAGCAGTTAAAGATCTTTAAACATGTTAAAATTAATTTATAGTGATGTGTGTGATTTGCACAACACACTAATACTAGGAGGAATGACATATTTGTGATATTCATTGGTAAATACTCAAACTACTGCTATGTTTGATTGATGCATACTAAAAATAAATCTTATGAAAGATTCAATTTGTATAAAATTAAAATTAAATTGCAAAAAGAATTTTTCATTAAAAATTTGCTATCAAAGAGGGGAGAAAAATATTATGATATTGATTTTTCTAAGTATATGAGAATTCTTCATGAAATTATTATTCCTCACACTCTATACCATAATGGTGATGTAAATACAAAAATTGCATGTCAATAGAAATGATCAATGTCATGTAATCAAATTTTAGCTTGAGTTAGGGATTTTATGGTTAGGCATAACTTGCATCATTGCATATTTTAAATATAAATCCAACCAAAACTAACAAAACAACCCAATATAAGTTCTTAAATAAAAGAAAATCATACCTTGTTATTTAAGAATTTGGTTTTATAGAGCAATTGTTAGGCTTCCTTAATGAAAATTGAAAAAGTTGGCTCAAAGGAGAGTTAAGTCCATATTTTTAGGATATGTTCATAACAATAAGACCTATCAATTAATAGCCATAGAGCTTAACATCTTAATATCTATTAAAATAATCATTAAATTGATAAATGCTATTTTGGTGAAAATAAATTCATCTTAGTTTCTAACATTCCAAAATAGAAACAAGTTCTTGATAATGAAAAAGATTCTTTAGCAAATAAAATTAAAAATGATGAGCAAAAGAGTAAAGGAAGTGAAGACTTTTGGTTATGATTTCTTTGTGTTGCTAGTTGAAGGGACAAAGGAATTAGCATGTAATCAAATTCAAATTGCTTACTAAAGATGAAGTTTCCGACTTCTTCCTAGGATCTACTAGTTTATGATACTAAAAGGGGGGGTGAATTAGTATCACCACAATTCGCAATGTGCAGGTGAGTGAACAACTTCAACCTCTTCTTAAAAGTGAACTCTTTCTCAAACTCAACTAAGGTAGATCTATTGCTACATACTAATCATAATAGTCCCCAAAGTCACCTTTCAGACACCTTACCTAATAGACAATTCGGATGTTCTTGTTTAGGCCTTCGTTAGGTTACAGGTTGGCTGATACTTTAACTGTATTCATAACTCAATTCAAAACACAGAATGTAAAGCAAATTAAGGACACACGAGATTTACGTGGTTCCGTCAATGTGACGTACATCCACGGTGGTAGGGACTCTCCCTTACCGAGACCATCCACTATACTTGAGAATTCCAATTACAATGGATGTCTTAATTCTCTGCTCCTTTCACTATTGCAAATACTAAGCAAGTACAATACAAAGAGTGTCAGTTACTGTGTCTACCCTTCTTTTAACTTGTCTTGCCTCTATTGAATTCAAAGGCTGCTCCACTACTGCTTAGAAGTTCACCGCAACGCTTTCTAACCTCTCTTGAAGAAATCTGGAAATATGTTGAGTTCTTTACGTGCTTCGCTGAATTTCTTTTCTATCTCACCGTCCAGCCGAATTTCTCTCTCCTACCGCCGGATTTCTCTCTCTTCTCGCCGAATTTCTCTCTCTTTGCCGGATTTCTCTCTCTTCACCGGATTTCTCTTTTCCATTCACCCACTTGGCCGGATTTCCTTCCTTTTTTGCCGATGGTCTGCTTTTCTTCGTCCTGCCGTCCAGCCCTGTCTAGCCGTCACTCTTCTTCCTGCCAACGGTCTCCGATTTGGCCGTGTATGATTTTTCTCCTTCTTTTCTCTCTCTTCCCTTGTTCTGCCGTCGGCTCACTTGGTTGGCCGAACTGGGTTTTCTTTCTCTCCTTCCCATCGACTCCTCTGTTCTAGCCATTGGGTTTCTTTTTCTCTCCTTCTCGTCAACTCTTTCTCTCTCTTGACGGTTTTATTTTTGCTGATGGTTCTCTCTCTCTTCCGTATCATTCTGCCGTCGCCCCCCTTCATCAGCCGTTTTGATCGTCTCTCTTTTCTACCGATGGTGTAGGGTTGCCGTGTGCCGTGCTGTCTCCTTACCGACCGTCTCGCCGTTATGTCCATTTCTCTCCTATCTCCGACGATGGCCTTTCTCTCTCTTTATCCAACAGCTTCACTATGCAGTTACTGTTCACTCGACGGCACTGTTCACTCTCTTTGTCCTTACCGGTGGTGTTCTCCCGTATAGGGTTTGGTGTTCTCTTTGATTGGTCGGTTATTTAGGTTTTGCTGAATACCCAATATTGCCGACACCCTGTTCTTTGTCTTCCAAGACCATTATATACTCTACTCCATGAAACCCTAATAGGGTTTACGCGGTGATTTTACGTTCTTGCCCTTCCGTGTGGTTTTACCTCTTTGCCCTTCCATGTGGCTTTACTTTCTTGCACACGTAAACCTAGTTGACAACAATTACAACCCATACAAAGCTGTGGGAACAACAATCTCCCCCTTTGTAATTGTTGGCAACACTTATAATAAAAGCCACTATGCAACAGTTTCAACTCCCCCTAAATATGCACTCCCCCTTTCTTAACAACTTCCCCTGCACTGTTGCTTCTCTCCCCCTTTGCCAGCCAATTACAAATTTGAAAAACTTGCAAAGTGAAGATGAAGGATTTGCCTAAACTTCAGGCTTGAGGAGGCATTTGCACAGATAGACTCAATCTGTGCTTTTCAAACAACTCTATAGACAGAGGTTTAGTTAGAATATCTGAAATTTGATCTCTAGTGCCAACATACTCCAACTGAATTGTACCCTGTTCCACTTGATCTTTGATGAAGTGATACTGGATGTCAATATGCTTGCTTCTCAAATGTTGAACCGGATCCTTGCTGAGATCAATAGCACTTTGATTATCACAAAGTATACTCACTGGTAATTTCACTTTAACACCCAAATCTACCAATTGTCTTAGCATCCATATCACCTGTGTACATGCTGCACAAGCAGCCATATACTCAGCCTCAGTTGTGCTCAAAGCAACACTATTTTGCTTTCTACTTAACCATGCAACACACTTTGAACCCAAGTAGAAGCTGCAACCGCTAATTGATTTTCTGTCATCTATACTTCCTGCCCAGTCTGCATTAGTGTATGCTTGTAGTTTAATAGAATCCATGGCTGGATACCACAAGCCCATTTCTAGTGTTCCTTTGAGGTACCTTAGGATTTTTTTCACTGCCAACACATGAGACTCTTTAGGATCAGCTTGAAATCTGCTGGCAGCGTACATAGCTTGCATAAGATCAGGCCTTGATGTCGTAAGGTACAGAAGGCTCCTATCATCTTCCTGTACTCTGTAGGGCTTGTACTCCTTCCCTCCTGATCTTTTGTTAACTTGTAGCCCACTGTCATAGGGGTACTGACAAATCTGCTATCCTCCATGCCAAACCTTTTCAACATCTCTTTAGCATATTTTGTCTGAGAAATAAAGATACCTTCTTCACACTACTTTATCTGTAATCCAAGAAAGTACGTCATTTCTCCAATCAATGACATCTCAAATTCCTCACTCATCTTCTGTGCAAAATCTTGGCATAGTTTAGAGTGATCCCCTCCAAAGATGATGTCATCTACATATACTATGGTTATCAGTTGGCCTTTCTTTGAGTTAAACACATACAGGTTATTATCAACTGTTCCTCTTCTAACGTTCAACCTTCCCAAGTATGCATCCAACTTGCTGTACCATGCTTTTGGAGCTTGCTTAAGACCATACAAGGCTTTCTTTAGCTTGCACACTTGTGTCTCATCCTCACTGATTTGTACTCCATCAGGTGGTTCAATATACACTTCTTCTTTCAGGAGCCCATTCAGAAAGGCGGATTTCACATCCATCTGATAGACTTTATACCTCTTGTGTGCTGCCAAAGCTAAGAACATTCTGATAGTTTCTAACCTTGCTACTGGTGCAAAAGTTTCATCAACATCTACCCCTTCTATCTGAGTGTAACCTTTGCAAACCAGCTTGGCCTTGTTCCTCACCACCTTGCCATCTTCATTATGTTTATTCCTAAACACCCACTTTGTTCCTATGACATTCTTATTAGTGGGTCTTGGAACCGGCCCCCATGTATCATTCTTCTCAATTTGATCTAGCTCCTCATTGATAGTTTTGACCCAGGCTTAGTCTTGAATAGCCTCTTCAATAGATTTAGGTTCGACTTATGAGAATAGAGCAGTAGCTCCCACCATTCTTCTTCTTGTTGTAACTCCTGCTGATGGTCACCTATGATCTGATCTCCTTGATGAGTACTGGTCCATGTTTTCTTTGTCTTTCTTCCTTGCACCATCTTAGTTGCAAGAGGATCTCTTTCTTCATCTTCAGACTCACTCTTCTTTGAGTCTAAACTTACTTCTTGTTCCTTTTCTTCAGGTTGGTCTGATTCTTCATCTACATTGAAGTCATCTTCTTTATTGTCTTCAGCTTCTCCATTCTACATTGTTTTCCAGTTCTCATCTATTCTCACATCACTGGTAGTGATTACTTTTCCCAGCTTATGTAGGAAAACTCTGTAACCTTTTGTCTTTACTGAGTATCCCACAAAGATGCCTTCATCAGACCTAGTGTTGAATTTTCCTAAGTTTTGTTCCTTGTTCTTCACAAAACATGGGCTGCCAAAGACTCTGAGATACTTGGCTGTTGTCTTCTTCCCACTCCATAGCTCATATGGAGTCTTATCAGTATTGGGCTTTAGTAGAACTCTATTCAGTAGGTGCACGGCTGTAAATGTTGCTTCTGTCCAAAATCTTGTGTGAAGCTTGGATTCCAGCAGTAGAGTTCTTGCCATTTCAACCACAGCTCTATTCTTCCTCTTTACCACCCCATTCTATTGAGATGTTCTTGCTACTGCCATCTGATGGTGAATTCCATGCTTCTCAAGGTAATCTTCAAAAGCTCCATTTGTGAATTCAGTGCCTTGATCTGACCTCAATACTTTGATCTTCTTTCCATTCTCATTTTCAGCCAATCTTCTGTATCTCTTGAAGCATTTCAAAACCTCTGACTTGTGTTTGAGGTGCATGATGCAGGTCCTTCTGGAATAATCATTGACAAACAAGACGAAGTGCCTCTCACCATTCAACCCTTTTGTTCTCATCGGCCCACACAAATCAGTATGCATAATGTCAAGCACTGCTTCAGAACTGAACTCTTTGGTCTTATACTGCTTTCTGACATGTTTTCCTTTAGAGCATGTTGAGCAAACATACTCTCTCTCTCTCCTGAGGTCGGGAATATCTCTAATTGCATGAGTAGTGGTCAGCTTCCTCATGTTCTTTTGTGATAAGTGTCCCAGTCTCCTATGCCAGAGTTGATTTTCTTCTTCTTTGGTGAGTAAATAGCTGCTTGTCTTGTCCTCATCAATCACATATAAATTTCCAACTGTTCTCTTCCCAGCTGCAATAGTATTGCCTTCTTTACTCTTTACCTGACAACCTGTTTTTGTGAATATTACCTTATGGTTTTCGTTGCATAGCTGATTGACAGATGCTAAATTATATCTGAGTCTTTCAACGTACAGAACATCTTTCAGCTTTCCTCTTCCAATCTTTACTGAACCCTGACCATTGATGTTGAGTGAATCATCATTGCCAAACTTGACTCTGCCTTCTCTTGATTTGTTTAGCTTTGATAATTTACTCTTGTCTCTCGTCATGTGCGAAGTGCATCCACTATCAAGGATCCACTGCTTATCCTTGCAGTCAGCTTTGAGTGCAATTTCAGCTATATTAGCCACCTCCCTTTTAGCTTTATATTCCTTCTTTTGAACTGGTTGGAAGATAGCTTTCTCCTTTTTCTCAGCTTTGACTGCACTGCTTGTTTTTACAGTGCCATTGAGTGCCTTCTCTTGCTCAGGGAGAAGTGTCATACATCTCTTAGCATTATGGCCATCCTGCCCGCACCTTTCACACTGTTCCAAGTCTACCAATATAGCAAACTTGTTCTTTGAAACCACTAGTTTGGGCTTCCACCAACAATCCTTGTCAGCGTGTCCTTGCCTTTTACAGTATGTGCAAGAACTCACGACAGGTGTTCTCTTTTGAATTTTGTATTGTCTCCCCCTATATGCAGCATCGTATCTTCTCAAGTTGGAGACATATACTGGCCTTCTTCACCAACAGTTACTCGCCTTATGACCCTAAACTCCACAATAAAGGCAATGACCTTGAAATTGCCTCTTCTTAGGTCTAATCACAGCTTGTCTTCTTCTATTCATCACTTGTTGTGTAGGCAAAGTAGCTAGCTTCTTTGCTTGTGTGACTTCCATTTCAATCACCTTCTTCTCCTTCTTCTGTTCAACCGTAGCCCTCTGCTGCCTAACTTTCTTTTCTTCCTTCTTATTTGCCACCCTAGGTTACTTCTTCAGATCTTCTTTATTCTCAGCCATCTTCTTCTGAGTCACAACCTTCTTTTTCAACTTTTATGGCACATTCTCATTTTCTTTAGCCAATGCAACCTCAGATTGCTGCACTTTCCCTACATTCTTCTCTCCTTTTCTAGAACTTGTTTCTCCTATCTTTTCAAGCTTCTGTAAGTTCTCTCTATTGCTTTTGAGTTGTTGTTGAAGTTTCAGCAACTCTTTCTCAATTTCTTCAATTTTTGAAGCCCTTGAGCCAAACTCTACTGTAAGGTCTTCACATATTTTGATATGTTCCTCAAATCTTCTCTTTAAATCAATATGCTCAGCCCTTATTTCACTATTTTGACTTTCAACTTCCTCAGACTTTGCTTCAACTTGTTTTATATGGGCCTCCAACCTTCTTATGGTTCTGCCCCTTCTAATTATCTCCTTTGAAGCTGCTTCCAGCTCAGCTTCAAGATCTGGCTCTTCTTCATCAACTTCCTCTTCCTCTTCAGAGGTTGAGCTACCACTTTGTGCTGATGCCATAAAGACATACTCATTTAATGAGTCTTCATCTTCCTCCTCATCAGCTTCTTTTGTCTGACTCACATAACTCTTGAATGAGTCTCTCATCTTCCTCTATGGGTTGGCAATCTTCTTATTGGACTTCTTTGATTTAAATGATGATCTTCTCCATCTTAAATTCTGCTTATCGTCACCATCCTTATCTTCATCATCAAGTTTCACTTTGCACTGAGAAGCAAAGTGTCCAGTCTGCCCACAACGATAACATCTCAAGGACAACTGTCCTTTCCCCTTCTTAGACCCCTTTTTGAATTTCCTTGTAAAGTAAGCCAATACTTCACCTTTACTTTCTTCCTCATCATCATCATTATCCTCACTGGATGATTCTTCTTTTTCTTTTATCTTCAAGTGTTTCATAGCTTTGAAAGTTGCCTCCTTTGATACCTTTGACGTTGAGGAGCTCTCAGTCAACTTTATTCTCATCTCATATGCAATGAGATTGCACTGAAGATCATGCAGAGACATAGAGTTGAGATCTTTACTCTCCTCTATGGCTGCCACCTTTGAAGCAAACCTTTCAGGCAAAATTCTCAGAATTTTCTTCACAATCGATGAGTCCTTCTTGTTCTTCCCATGACTTCTCAGGTCGTTTACAGCATCAATAGCCCTGGTGAAGAACTCTTGAACTGTCTCATTCTTCTGCATTCTGAGAGATTCATATCTCTCCTTGAACACTTGAAGCTTAGCCTCCTTCATTCTGCCATCACCTTCATAGACTTTCTGCAATCTGTCCCATATCTCCTTGGCAGATTTGTAGTCCATAACTTGAGCATACTTAGCATCTGTCAATACTGAAATGATGACATTTGAGGCCTTCCCATTTATCTCAAACTGCCTTAACTCCTCTGGGGTTGGGTCTTTACCTTCTTCCGGAGCCATAAAATCCTCCTGTACGCATTTCACCACATTCATGCCCATGGTTGCAAATACCACTTGCATTCTTGCTCTCCACATATGATAATTGGTTCCGTTGAAGATTGGAACCTTCTTGCTGTAAGTGGTGCTAGTGTTAGTACCGGCTTCCATTTCTCAGTATGCTGAACAAGTCAAACTTCTAGATCCCTTCAAACTAGTACACCAAGCTGTTAAGCTTCAAACTGGCAAACCTATGCTCTGATACCAATTGAAGTTCCCGACTTCTCCCTAGGATCTACTAGTTTATGATACTGAGAGGGGGGTGAATCAGTATCACCACAATTCGCAATTTGCAGGTGAGTGAACAACTTCAACCTCTTCTTAAAAGCGAACTCTTTCTCAAACTCGATTAAGGTAGATCTATTGCTACCTACTAATCACAATAGTCCCCAAAGTCACCTTTTAGACACCTTGCCTAATAGACAATTCGGTTGTTCTTGTTTAGGCCTTCGTTAGGTTACGGGTTGGCTGATACTTTAACTGCATTCACAACTCAATTCAAAACACAGAATGTAAAGCAAATTAAGGACACACGAGATTTACGTGGTTCCGTCAATGTGACGTACATCCACGGTGGTAGGGACTCTCCCTTACCGAGACCATCCACTATACTTGAGAATTCCAGTTACAATGGATGTCTTAATTCTCTGCTCCTTTCACTATTGTAAATACTAAGCAAGTACAATACAAAGAGTGTCACTTACTGTGTTTACCCTTCTTTTAACTTGTCTTGCCTCTGTTGAATTGAAAGGCTGCTCCACTACCGCTTAGAAATTCACCGCAACGCTCTCTAACCTCTCTTGAAGAAATCTGGAAATATGTTGAGTTCTTTACGTGCTTCGCCGAATTTCTTTTCTATCTCACCGTCCAACCGAATTTCTCTCTCCTACCGTTGGATTTCTCTCTCTTCTCGCCGGATTTCTCTCTCTTCGCTAGATTTCTCTCTCTTCACCGGATTTCTCTTTTCCGTTCACCCACTTGGCCAGATTTCCTTCCTTTTCTGCCGATGGTCTGCTTTTCTTCGTCCTGCCGTCTAGCCCTGTCTAGCTGTCACTCTTCTTCCTGCCGACAGTCTCCGATTTGGCCGTGTATGATTTTTCTCCTTCTTTTCTCTCTCTTCCCTTGTTCTACTGTCGGCTCATTTGGTTGGCCAAACCAGGTTTTCTTTCTCTCCTTCCCATCGACTCCTCTGTTCTGGCCGTCGGGTTTCTTTTTCTCTCCTTCTCGTCAACTCTTTCTCTCTCTCGACGGTTCTATTTTTGCTGATGGTTCTCTCTCTCTTCCATATCGTTCTGCCGTCGCCCCCCTTCACCAGCCGTTTCGATCGTCTCTCTTTTCTACCGATGGTGTAGGGTTGCCGTGTGTCATGTTGTCTCCTCGCCGACCGTCTCGCCGTTATGTCCGTTTCTCTCCTATCTCCGACGACGGCCTTTCTCTCTCTTCCAAGCATTTTATCTCTCTTTGTCCAACGGCTTCACTGTGCGGTTATTGTTCACTCGACAGCACTGTTCACTCTCTTCGTCCTTACCGGTGGTGTTCTCCCGTGTAGGGTTTGGTGTTCTCTTTGATTGGTTGGTTGTTTAGGTTTTGTTGAATACCCAATATTGCTGACACACCCTGTTCTTTGTCTTCCAGGACCATTATATACTCTACTCCATGAAACCCTAATAGGGTTTACGCGGCAGTTTTACGTTCTTGCCCTTCCGTGTGGTTTTACCTCTTTGCCCTTCCATGTGGCTTTACTTTCTTACACATGTAAACCTAGTTGACAACAATTACAACCCATACAAGGCTGTGGGAACAACAGAAGACAATTTTAAGACATTTGATGAAGCAATGAAATTGCAAAGACTCTTGGTACCTAGACACTTTGAATCAATCCTCTCTTTATATGTATCTTTTTATGTTAGCTATAAGGGTTTGGTTTTCTCCAATTTTCTATGGTAGTTACACTGCAATCTTTGCTTGTCCATCCCATCTCATCTTAATTTGGCTATATATGGATGTAGCCAACCATGTTTTTGATAGTTGACATAGATCTCATAAGACCCACCATCACTATGAAATAACCCCCACCCTTTTCCTTCGTTACTAGGGAGAGTAAGGAACCTTTATTAGCAAAGGACCTCCTTGAAGTGGCTTGTCAACCCTGCATTCCCTCCTTCAAAATAATGCTCTTTACCAAATGCCTTTCCTTAGGTTAGGGCATCATAGCAATAAGTAGTTTGCTCCACTCCCTCAAGAGTAGGATGTTGGCTGAGATAGAGCTAAGAGCTAACCTAGACTTTCCATGTATTGTCCCTTCTTTCTAAAAAGGAAGAGGAAAAAATAGAAAAGATATAAGTGTCATAAGAACTTATTCCTTTCTACATGATGCCATTTTCCTTGATTTTCTTTACATTTAATTTAATTACAAAAAGAGGATTGGAAGACTAATTTGCAATCATCTAGGATTTGACCATTTAACTTCCTAAATTACTTGAGGAAGATAACATAGTAGAGCCTTTGAACATGCATATTAGAATATCATACTAGGATTGCATGCTATAGGTGCAATATATATTATAATTATGGTGCTAATACATGAGATGACTATAATTAACTAAATCCTACAACTCAAATATTAAGCACACAATAAAAACATGGTAAGTTGGCTTTTATAATTATAGAATAAAACCAGAGTTTTGATCGAAGAAGGTTTGTTAGGTTAGCTAAAAGCCTCCTTAACTTGAATATGATTGATATTATAATTTATGGGTCCTAATTAACTATATTTGTGTGATTCGGATGAGTTATCTCATGATCACATAAATTTAGAGACAATGGTTAGGTGCATCATATGTGATTTGATTAGACAAAGAGTTGTCATTTAATTGATATAAGAGTCACATGTGATGTAATTGGTAAGTTATGTTGTTACCTAATTATTTTTTATTTGATTGTTAGATTATCTCAAGGGGAAATAAATTAAATGGGATCTTGACCCATTAGAAAATTTTTAAGTAAGATCTTTTAAGTCAACATAGAGATTTATTGATTGAAATAAAAAAGTGGGAGTAACTAAAATAAAGATTAAAGACCTTATCTAATTTTGGTATGTATCCATGAAATTAATACTCACTCTCTGTTTATATATAGGTTGCTAAATCAAAATGAGTAATAATTTTTCCATATATACAAAGCATAGTTGATGTGGGCAAACTCATCGAACCAAATGTTTTAGACTAGCATAAAATCTTGAGAATTGTTCTTATGTAAGGAAAGAAGTTTTACATCCCTGATGAGGATCTTCCTACTCTTAGTGGTAAGGAAGAAGTGGAGGCACATATTTAGTATAGGGATGATAATGATCATGCTACATGTGTGATATTACCTAGTATGCCTCTTAAACTTCAAAGGTAACATGAGAATATCATGAATGCCTACACAAGAAAGTCTACATTTTAACAAATCATTTGATATAGAAACTTGGACAAAGGGATATGAGATCTTAAAGGAATTGTTCTCATGTAAGATGGCTGAAGGATCTTTAGTGAATGCTAATATTATGAAAATTAGCTACATTAAGAATTTGGGCTAATTGGGTTTTACCATAAATTTAGAGTTAAGCATTGACCTGATCTTGCAGTCTTTACCTTAGGTTTGTTCGTAGTTTATTATGAACTTCTATATGAAAAAGTTGGAAGTTACATTAGTTAAATTATTGAATATGTTTAAAACTACAAAGCAAACTCTAAAGAAAGAGAAGACTCCTTTTCTTCTCATGGATTCTTCCAATGTGAAGAGCAAGGCCTAAAAAGATGAACAAAAAAAGGAAAAGCTCAAGAAACCAAGGCATTTGAATCAAGAAGTGATGTGAAAAGGACAAAAGCAGGAGCACTTGCCATCGTTGTGGTTAAGAAGGCCACTAAAAAAGAGATTGCAAGATTTATCTTGCTAGACTAAAGGTGAAGAAGCTTAGTGAAGCCCTTGGTTTAGGTATGTTTATGATTGAGATAAATCTTTCTACTTTTGATTTTATTACTTAGATATTAGATATTGGATATGGTCATCATATTTTTAGATATATGTAGGAAATCATCAAATGTACATGGTTGAAGAAATGTGAGGTAGACCTATGATTAGTAAATGAAGCAAGAGTTGCTGCATTAGCCATTGGAACTTATAGTTTACTTTTTCTTTCTAGCCTAGTAATAGAACTAAAGAATTGTCATATATTCCTATACTTTTTGAAAACATCATTTCCATTTCTAGTCTAACTTTAAATGAATTTACTTTCACATTTAATGATAAATGTTGTTCTTTTGAGAAAAATTATATAAATTTTTTTTTATATAAGCTTGATTAAGGAAGGTTAAGTTATATAAAAATTGATACTTAGATTTATTTGGTTATGCGTTATTAGGATTTATACATATAGACGTCTGTGGTCCTAGGCAACACATGCAAGAGGTGGTTTGTCTTATTTCATTACGTTCACAAATAATCAATCAAGATATGGTTATGTCTATTTAATGAAATACAAATTTGAATATTTTGAAGAATTTAAGGAATCAAGAAATGAAATAAAGAAACAAACAAGTAGAAGTATTAAAATCTTATGATTAGATTGAGGAGGTGAATACTTAAGCTAAGAATCTGGTGGTTACTTGAAAGAGAATGAGCTTTTCTCTCAATGGAGTCAAACACCACAACATAATCATGTTTCTAAAAAAGGAAATATAGCCCTATTAAATATGGTTTTATCCTTGATGAATCAACTTGATATTCCTTTATCTTTTCAGGTTTATGCCCTTGAGACTGCTACTTACCTTCTTAATAGACTTTTGTCCAAATCTGTTGACAAGATGGCATATAAGATATAAAATGGTAAGAGACCAAATGTTTCATGTCTAAAGATTTAGGATATGATACTTATATAAAGATGAGAAGGCAGTTGAAGGAATAAAGGAAACAACAAAAGTAAATTAGAAATGTAAATTGAGGATGACAGAAGATTTTACATTGTCTTCACGTTAAATGACATCTCTATTATGTTTACATGTGGATCTATGAAATGAATGGTTTTGTCTTGATATAATTTGAAATGGGCCGACTGATTATCCATTGGTGTGTTTGTCGCTCACACACACACACACACATATGTTTTTTTTTATTGTTTTTAATCGGATTTGTTTGGACACATCCAACAATTGTCTAAGCATTCAAGACCAATATCGTTTTTGATTTATGTGTATGTAATCCGTCATACTTTATAGATTTCTAGTTTTTAGAGAAGTACACAGTAAACTTTCATCTATAGTTGCAAAAAGCAGTTTGTCCATACGTTCCCATTTTCTTTTCAGTTCAAGAAAGCATGTTAGCCATTGCCTACTTGAAAGTAAACTAGATCATCAAAATTTCCATTGGTGAGGTGCCAATCTAAGCTAGTTTCAGCCGAGAAGGCCATGTCTTGCATTGTTGGGTAATAGTTGGGCCTAGTTGACTTCCTCCCAAACTTTGAGGGCGCATTGATAGGACATTGAGGTTGAACTTGAGGTCCATACTAATTATACTAGAAATACGAGACAATGTCTTGATTTCTAGTGCTAGAAAATGAGAAAAACATAGTAGCATCAATTATGGTTTCATTAACAAAAACAATTGCTTCAAATCCCCAAATTTTATTTACCATATCAAGCAAATTATAATGTCATCCATTATTTAGAAAATAAGCAATAAAAATGCTTACATATGTTCCTTTCCATTACATTCATGACTTGCATGTGTAAGATTTTTTTCATCTCGTATGATTTTTCTTTTTCTTAACATAAATGATCTCATTCCCTCGTCCATATTCATTATCATAAAATTATTATTTTTATGTATATAAATAAAAAAAATAATTTGAGTTATAAATCTTTCTTGAATTGAAAAACTTATCAAGAAAAGTGACATTGACCACTAACAAATGGTCATTATGACATCACCATTCACTAACCTTGATAGAAAATCTCCCAAAAGGAGATATAAGAGAAACATGTCTTCAAATATTTTTTATAAAAGAAAATCAGATTGTAACACATACACTGTAAGAATTATAAAAGATATAAATTAATTAGTTTTTATTTAGTCTTATAAATGAATACTTATTTTTATAAGAAATATATTTTTTTTTCTTACTTTTTTCCTTTTTGTGTTTTCCATTGTTTTCTTTCATATTGATATGTCGTTTTGCATTTTAGTACTTTCTTTGTTAATTCTTTAGATGAACGAGTTTCAATACTTAACTATTAGTTATAGTTAACCCTTTCATTTATTTTGTTTTTTTTTTTCCACCCTTGTTAAGAACACAAATTTGTTTAAAATGTTATTGATTTATACAAGGTAGAATTATCATTTTGGTTTATTTTTTTATTTGGATAATTTGAAAATGAAGGGATCTATAATTTGAAATTTGGATCTACATTTGTTGAGGAAATGATAATATACTAGGAAGATAGTTTCAACCTCATCAAATTAATGCTCCCTTACTTTTGTGCTTACATTTGTAAGACATCTCGTTGCTGAGGCATTCTTTTTTTTCCTTTCCTTCTCACCCCTTTGTTTTCATTTAGATTTTTAAGAAGTTCTTGGGCTACAATGGTTTTTACACCTAGGGCATTTTGGGTCTAAAGTCTTTACTTTGACCATTAGGCTAAGGCTTTGGTCCCCTACGCAGTGTTCTTACATTAATGAACATGTGCTACCTCTATATTATGTTATGTAATGTAATGTTGTATTATTACTTAAGTGACTTCTTTTATTTTGTGCAAACTCAAAAGTAGTGACCGGGGGATCTTATTAAACTTAATGAAATTTGATCTTAAATCTGCTCCCTGTAAGGTTCTTAGTTCTACACGAACTTCTTTAGGTTTCCTACTTACAATGAGAATTGATTTTCCTTGGATATTTATCAATGTAGGTGATCCTCTTTCTATTTAACGATTAAGTAGTATTTTAAAAAAAAAATAAAAGGGGAAAAATATGAGAATTTTTTAAGAAAATGAAAAGGTAAATTTAAAAATATTTTTTCCTTTTAAAAATATAAAAGGAGAAATTTAGGAAAAATATGAGTATTTTTTTAAGGAAAAAAAGGTAAATTTAAAAATATTTTTTTATTATCAAAAAATAAAAGGAGAAATGTAGGATTATTTTTTTTCTTTTCCTTAGAAATTATCATTTTAATTATAAGTATTTTAATCACGTGAATTTTAAAAATATGTGAAAATTGTTATTATAAATTAAATAAATTGTAATACACTTAAATTGTGATTAAATAAATTAAATATATGTTGAAATTTTAAGAAAAATTTTAAACTAACTATTAAGTTGATGTCAAATAGAGCAATACATGAGAATTTCCTAATAAAATTAAAAATCAAATTAATTACTTAAATATTCTTAAAATTAAGTAAATATTACTACAAAATCATTTCATCAGTTTTCTCTTAGTTTTGTTAATATATATTTAAACATTTGTATTAGAGTCACAAGATGCGCAAATTTATCATATTTATTAAAAAATGTATTTTTACTTGTATTTTATTTAAATGGGAAAAATGAAAAAAAAAGATTTAAATTATGAGTTATATTATCTTTTTGAGAAATAACGGTAAATTTGGAGTTTTTTTTTTGCTCTAAAAAAGAAAAAGAGGAATTTCAAATTATTTTTTTTAATTTCCGTAATTATAAGTATTTGTGTTATGCATATTTTTGGAATATGTGAAAAATGTTTAATATTAATTAAATAAATTAGAATACATCTTAAATTGTAATTAAGTACACAAGATATATGTTGAAATTTTGAAATTTTAATTCTATTAAAATATGAAAAAAAACTATAAAGCAACTAGTAAGTTAATATTAAATAGTATAAATTGTGAGAGTCTACAAAAAAATTAAAACTTAAATCAAATAATTAGATATTTCTAAAATTAAGTGTCATTGTATAAACATTTCATTTGTTTTCTTTCAACTTTAAAAATATATATTCACATATAGATCATATTTAGTAAGCTCCCAATCTATATCAAAATTTTGAAATATTTATACAACAATGTGTTAATTTGGTAAACATCCATTTGATTTCTAACAATCTTTTTGCTAAGGTAATTAATTTAATAATGTAGTTTCAATTTCAAAATAACAATTTTAATTTCAATTTGATGACCTATTATTGGGAATTTGATTTACAATGAAACTGCAAAAAAATTATAACCATGAAATTTTTAATGCCTTTTGTTGTAATATGCCAATCTTCATCTTTTTTCCTTTCTTCTCTTATTATTGTCTATAACAAGGTAGTAACCTTTTCCTCTAAATAGTGGTATTAGAGTCCCTTTGATCTTATAAAACTTGTGTTTTAGTGTTTATGAGCAAAGAAAAAACTAGAAAGAAAACCTTCTTAAAAGACCTAAAACACTTAAAAAACTAGAATGACATTTAACAGTTCATTTTGAACCTTGGCTCCACCAGTGTTTTTGGTGAGAACTATTCTATATGGATTGTTAAGATGAAGGCCTATCTAAGGTCTCTAGATCTCTGAAATATAATTAAGAATGGAGATGAAGTCTAGCACTCTTTAATAATCCCATTATAACTTAACTTAGGCATCATAATAAGGAAACAACTAAATTGTGCAAAACTCTAACATGTATTCATTTTGGTTTCATCATAATGATGTCATGTGAGAGTGCAAAATAAGCTTGGAAAAAGCTAAAGGAAGAGTTTCATAGCAGTGACCAAAAGCATTTCAATCGTAAACTTAAGGTGAGAGTTTCATTCTCTTAGAATGAAAGACATTGAGTTTGCTCAAGAGTTTACAAACGAACTTATGAAGACTATCAATGAGATTAGGTTGTTAGTAGAGGACTTAACTAAACAAAGGATAAAGGAAAAGGTCTTCTTGTGATTGCCAAGGAAGTATGAGTTTAAAACCTCATCTTTGGAGAACTCCAATGACTTAAGCAAGTTTACACTTGCCAAGCTAGTTAATGGCTTGCAAGCTTGAATTGAGAAGGGCCATTAGCTAGAGTGACTCCTTGGAAGTTGCTCTTGTGGCAAGAAGCATAGATAAGCCAACATCACACTTAAAAAGGCATAGTGATGATAAGACATAAATGGAAAGATGAAAGTGAAAGTAGTAAAGATGGAGAAAAGTAAAAGAAAGTGTATCCTTTTGCAAGCACTATAAAAGAACAACTCATGTTAAAAGGTATTGCTAGTTAGACTTGATGTACATTATAGAATCTACAAGAATTTGAGTCATATGGCTAAAGTATGGAAAAATAAAGGAAACCCAACAACAAAAGCAATAACAAGCTTAGGTACTTAAGAACCAACAATAAGAGGAGCAACTTTTCATGGTAGCTTGTAGTAATAAGAGGAGTAGTGCTGAGAATTGGTTGATAGGTGATGGTTGTAATTAGCACATGTCAAATGATGTGGAAAAGTTTCAGACACTAGATTAGTCATATAAGTCCAGAGTGAAGGTAGGCAATGTAAATTTCATCAATGTAAAAGGAAAAGGCTCTATAGTCATTATGACAACAACAGGTATTAAACTTTTACATGAAGTTCTCTATTTTCTTGGTATTAACCAAAATTTGGCCACTATCGGACAATTGTTAGAAAAAGGTTATAAACTACACTTTAAAGACAAATCCAATTGAATTGTTGATTCTTAAAACCATGAGTTGTTAACTTTGGAAATGAAGAACATGAGCTTTATGATTTATAGGAGTCTCATACATAGTTAAGATTTTATACATATTGTTCATGACTCAACCTTAGGGCCTAAAAGGTTGGGTCATTTTAATTATTCATCATTAAGCCATATGTATGAAAATTAGTTAGCATTGGATATTCATGCTAAAATTAAGTCTCCTTAGGTTTGTAAATCTTGTTAGTTTGGAAAGCAAAGTAGGTTACCATTTCTTGCCAAGTAGGCTAAGAGAGCTACTTAAAGGTTGGAGCTTATACACACTAATGTGTGTGGCACCATGAGCATTCCTTCATTGACTAATAGTAGGTTTTATATCTTATTCATAGATGACTACATTAAAATGTGCTGGGTTTATTTTATGAAACTCAAGCCAAAGGTGCTTGATATTTTCTTAAAGTTCAAATTATGGATTGAAAATCAAACTAGTTACAAGTTGAAAATGATAATACTAGATAATGGTACTAAGTACACATCTAACAAGTTTATAAATTGTGTCAAGATGCTGGGATCCATCACCAATTCATTGTTACTTACACTCCTTAAAAATATGGGACAAGTGAGAGGAAAAATAAAGCTATAATTGAAATGACCAAGTGTCTATTTTCTGAAAAAAAACATGTTAAAGAAGTTTTAGGTAGAGGTACTCAACACTATTATTTACTCACTTAACAGGTTACCTACCAGAGCTTTAGGAGGAAGTAGAAATCCCTATAAGGCTTGGCATGGAAACAACCCTTCACTCAAGCACTTGAGGGTCTTTAGTTGCATATGTTACAATTTTGTATCTAAGATCAAAAGAGAAAAGTTGGATTCAAAGGTTGAAATAAGAATATTACTTGTTATGGTTAAAATTCCAATGTCAATAAGATCTACATTTTGAAGATATAGAAAGTATTTCTAAGTTAAAGTGTAAAATTTGATAAACATGCCAACTAAGATTAGGACAAAGCTCAAACAAATGGTGAAGTCTAGGATTTCAACATTAACCAATCTCCTTTATAACTTGATATTCATACAGATGATGAGGTGGTTGAGTTTGATGATGAGCTAGTAAGAGGAAGCAAATCACTTGCTAAGGTATATGAAAGGAGCAATGTTGCTTCACTAGAGCCTATTAGTTATTTTAAATCAACTATATGGATAAATCCTATGAAGGCTAAAATTGAAATGCTTGAAAAGAACAATACCTAAAATTGGTTTAAAACACTAATGATAGATAAGTAATTGGTGTTAGTGGGTATTTAAATCTAAAATAAATGTTGATGACACACTTAACAAACACAAAAGCTAGATTAGTTATTAAAGGCTATCCATAGGAGCTTGAGAGTGGATTGCTTTAAAACCATTGTACTAGGTTATAGGCTTGTCAAAATCAAACTACTCCTTAGCACTTGTAGCTTAAAAGGGATGGCTGGTGTTTTAACTTGATGTGAAATCAGATTTCTTGAATGGCCTTATTGAGAAAGGAAATTTACATTAAGCAACGAAAGGACTTTGTGAAAGAAAGACATGAGGAGGAAGTGTATATGCTCCAAAGAGTTCTACAGGGTCTAAAATAAGCTCCTAGGGCCTGGTATAATAGGCTTAATGAGCACTTAGTGCAACAAGGGTTTCTAAGAAGCAACAGAGAAGCTACTCTACATATAAAGATTGCTCTTACTAATCTATTAATTGTTATAGTCTATGTCAATGACCTGTTGATCATTCAAAGTTGCAGTAACTTGATTAATAAGTTTAAAGCCAATATTAAGAGGGTCTTTGAAATGACAGATTTAGGATTAATGTGTTACATTCTTGGAATGCAGGTTACTTAAACTCATAAAGTAATTTTCATTAATCAAAGTAAGAATTCAAATAAGGTTTTAACAAAGTTCAAAATGCAAAATTATAAACCAATCTTCATACTAATCATGTTAATTAAGAAATTCAATAAAGAAGATGGAGCTAGGAGAGCAAATGGGAGCCTATATAGAAGTAAAATTGGTTGTCTATTATACTTAGTAGCAAACATGCCTAATACCATGTTTGCAACCAATCTACCTTTTAGATTTATGCAAAGTTCCCAATGAATTGCATTTTCAAGTTGCTCAAAGAGTGCTTAGGTATGTAAAAGGCATAATTGATTTTAGGTTAAAATTCAACAAAAATGGGAAACTAGTATTGAAAGGCTACTTAGTCAATGACTAAAGTAGTTTTTATGAAGACATGAAGAGCACTGCAAGTCATCTTTCTCTCTTTATTCAAGCCTTGATAACTTGGGGCTTAAAAAAGCATGCAACAGTGGCACAATTTACTATCATGGTAGAATATATAGCAATTGCAAAAGCTGTAAAATTAGGCACTATGGCTAGGAAAATTTGTTAGTCAATTTAAAGTGCATGCAAGATTTACCTACTAAATTTATGATTGACAATAAGTTTGTTGAGGTCATCTTAAAGAACCTTATATTCCATGGGAGAGCAAAACACATCAAGATCAAATACCATTTCATTAGAAAAGCTTAACAGGCTAATGAAGTTATTCTAGTGCACTACAATTTAGATTTATAGTTAGCAATACCATGACCGAGGCTTTGCTAAGGCTTAAATTTAAAAGGTTAAGGGATGACATGAGGCTAAAAAATAAAGAAGCTAAGGAGTGTTGTTGTGAGGCCTAGCTTTTTCATTGCTCAAGTTCCCAACATTAAAGTGAAAAGAAAATGGAAGTTGAGTTGCAACAAGAAGATCACAACTTTAGCATTAAGAAACAAATGCTTTATTTTGTTTTTTTTAGGGCTCTTTGTTAACTTGTAACTAGTTTCTAGTTTAGTCTAGTATATGTAACCAATAAGCAATTGTGTTGTAATGAGTTCAATTGATGTTAGACGCTATCAATCTAGTGAAAATCATTAGGTAATGGGGCTAAAATGACAACATAGAGCACTAAGTGGAGTTAATGTAATATGGAAGCTTAATAAGTATGGCAAGCACATTCTTTTGGGCATCATTATTGTAAATTTTTGTACGTTAAACATTTATAAGGGAATTTGATTTAGAATGAAAGTTGTAAAAAAATTACAATCTTAAAATTTTAGTGTTTTTTGTTGTAATATGCCAATCTTCATCTTTTTCCTTTTCTTCTTTTACTATCGTTTGTAGCAAGGCGATAAACTTCTCCTATCATCAAACAGTAATGCTACTAGCTTAAGAACTAACTTTCATCTCACACTTCAAAAGCTATAATAGAGATCTTATCAAGAAGATCCCTAACATGATAAACAACATCTTTGTGCTCATTAAGCCATTTCTCGACATTTGAAAATTATTAATCTACTTCTTTTCATCATTGTTAAGCACAATATGAATTGACTGTGGGATTATCTCTAACATCTTCAGCAACCCATGGTTGAGCCTCCTTCCTTTTAATGAAATCAATGAAATCATAAGAAGTTATCATATCAAAGATCACCTAAAGTGATGCAGAGAGAAAAGGTCTACCCATCAAGGGTCTTGCAATATTGTTTTAAATAATTTTCTTGTTTCCCTTATGAATGGAAAGGAAAGGAAAGGAAAGAAACAAAAATGATAAGGGGATGGGGAAGATGAGGCAGGATTTAGACCATTAGTTATAGTTGATCATCATAATTAGTTGGTTTTTGCATCTGCATCTAATGGTTTAGACATCATCTCATCTACTTGGTCATTAATTTCATTTCCTCACTAACATTGCTCTAAAGGAAATTGGTATTGTTGCAACCTACCTCCAGGGTGAGACGAGAGCATGACCTAATGTTGAAGTGTGAATTACTTAACGTGGACTTGTTATTGAATAGTGTGTGTTGAGTCTGCTAGTAATTGCTACAATGTTGCAATGATGGATTAACAATGATTGAGGTGAACCATGATGGTAGGGTACTCTACTTGATTCGCCCTTACAAAGTTGTTAAACAAGGGTTTAATACAAGCAATTAATTTTCAATCAAGCTGAAAGAGACTTGTGTTATTGGCATATGTACAACTTAATGTGTTGTTCAAGTAAGTAGCATTTATAAAAATGTTGTTCAAGCCCTTTTGTAATGTTAGTATCTTTAGTACACTGGTTGATGTTCATAACAAGTAGTTTCCATGACTTAATTGATGTGACCCTGTTATTCATCAATTATATTATAAATAGAAGATTGTGTCACAATTCTATCAATAAGACCATTTGCACCCTCAACTTCATTTGTACATGCCTAACACTTTTCCCCACTTTGCTAGTTCCACCATCAAACTCTTTTAGTTCACACCACCTATATGTAGAATATCCTTGATAATGGCAAATACAAGTTCATCAACCTAATGTAGAACATGATATGTACAATATTCTCTTCATCTCAAACCATTCTCATTCAACATATCAAACATGCTTGTACTCTCTTGCTTCAGATACTTCATAAAACTCATGTGATTAGTTAAGGAAATTATGCATAGAGTCAACTAGCATATAGTTAACTATGTTATTGTATCCGATGACTTTTTATTATTACATCTTTAAGCTAAAGCAATCAATAATGTATCTATAATGTTGTCTTTAATGACCTTGACAACTCACATTCATATGTAATCTTAGGTTGCAACATCATGGTATATTAAGATGAAACTTTATAGTAATTAATATCCCCCATGAGTAATCTCTCTCNTTCAGAAAGATATATTAATAAACTTATATAATATTAAGGTAATTAAAAGATTTACATACTTGATATGAAGTATAAACAAAACTTGTTTATATAACGAAAGGAGACTTCTTGAAAAGAAAAGAGAACCATTAAGAGTTATGATCTTAATATAGAGTTATCCCTAGCAACACATCAAGAGTGTTCATCAACATGACAAATAACAATTCAATATGCTATACTTAATAAAATCAAATTTGAATATTTGAAACTATCAAATGAATAATAAAGAAAAAACTATTAGAAAGTAAAAATCCTATATAATTGAGGAGATGAATATCCTAACTAATTTACAGTTATGAAAAAAGAATGAGTCCCCTTAATGACATTACTCATATACACAAATATAATCATGTTTCTAAACGTGGAATATAACCCTATAAGATGTTTATCATAATAAGTTGAATTCCTTAATTTGGTTATCCCTTCAAATCGTACTATCCCTTCTAATATCTTTCCGCCAAATCATGACAAACCATTAAGATAAAAATTATAAAGACAAAAATCTCATTTAAAGATAGAATATACTAATATATCATCAATAATCTTGAAGAAGTTTAGCTAGCAAAAGCCCCTAAACTGGAATATGTATATTAAGATGTCCAAAATTATTGGATTGGATGAGTATCCATGATACATAAATTAGATACAAGGAAACAACATATTATTGTTAACAAAGAGTGTCATTAATTGATAAGGAGTCACATCAATCGATTGGATAAGTATGTTATCTCAGCTAATGGATGTTATTCTCAAGTGAAATAAAAATGGACTGACCATCTAAAAAATTATAGTAAAATCTTTCAATCAACATGAGATTTGTTGACTTAAATAAAAAAATAAAAGGTATAACTAAAATAGAAATTATATAGGTTGCTAGGTGAAAATGAGTAATAGTTTGTCTATATATATACAAAGCATAGTTAAGTGAACAACCTCACTAGAGCAAATTTTTTAGACTAGTATAAATCTTTAGAATTTTTCTCATGTAAGAAAGAAGTTCTATGTCTTGATGAGGGTCTTCCTACTCTTAGTGATAGGCAGAAGTGGAGGCAATATTTAGCATAAGGAGATGATGATCATGCTAACATGTGTGATGTTAGCTAGTTTGTCTCTTAAATTCAAAGGTGACAAAAGAATTGTGAATGCCTGCACAATAATTCTGCTTCTCAAGAAGTTGTTTGATATAGAAACTACACACTAAAAGATATGAGAATCTTAAAGGAATTGTTCAATGTAAGATGTAGAAGGATCTTTAGTGAATGCTAATATTCTAAAGATTAGCTACGTTGAGAAATTGGGCTGATTGTATTTTACCATAAATTCAGAGTTAAGCGTTGACTTGATCTTGTAGTCGCTATCTTAGGTTTGTTCATAGTTTATTGCGAACTTCTCTATGAACAAGTTGGAAGTTACATTAGTTGAATTATTGAATATGCTTAAAATTACAAAGCAAACTCTAAAGAAAGAGAAGACTCCTTTTCTTCTCATGGATTCTTCCAATGTGAAGAGCAAAAGGCCCAAGAAGAAGAACAAAAAAAGGAAAAGGCTTCAGCAACTAAGGCATTTCAATCAAGTAGTGATGTGAAAAGGACAAGAACAAAAGCACTTGCCATTATTGTGGTCAAGACCACTAAAAATAGAATTGCAAGATTTATCTTGCTAGACTAAGGGTGAAGAAGTCTGGTGAAACCTTTGGTATAGGTATGTTTATGATTGAGATAAATCTTTCTACTTTTGATTTATTACTTGGATATTGGATATTCAATATTAGATATTGGATATGGTTTTCATATTTGTAGAAATATGTAGGAAATCATCAGAAATAGACAGTTGAAGAAAGGTGAGGTCAACTTATGATTTGTAAATGAAGCAAGAGCTATTATATTAGCCATTAGAACTTATAGTTTACCTTTTCCTTTTAGCCTAGTAATAGAACTAAAGAATTGTTATATGTTCCTATACTTTTCTAAAAACATCATTTCCATTTTCTAGTTTAACTTTAAATGAATTTACTTTTACATATAATGATAAAGGTTGTTCTTCTTAGAAAAAATTATATTTATTATAGATCTATATTTATATAAATTGTTTATATAAGCTTGATCAAGAAGGTTAAGTTATATAAGAATTGTTACTTGGATCTATTTGATTATGAATCACATAAAATATATGAGTCTTGTTTATTGGATAAGATAACTAAGACTACTTTAAAATGAAAAAGGGTACATGTAATGAGTTATTAGGATTCATACATGTAGATGTATGTGGTCCTAGGCAACACATGAAAGAGGTGGTTTGTTTTATTTCATTACATTCACAAATAATCTATTGAGATATGGTTATGTGTATTTAATGAAATATAAATTCGAATCTTTCTATAAATTCAAAGAATTAGAAATGAAATAAAGAAACAAACTAGTATAAGTATTAAAATTCTATGATTAGATCAAGGAGTTGGATACTTAAGAATTTGGAGTTTACTTGAAAGTGAATGAGTTTTTGTCTCAATGGACATTTACTTAAACACCACGACATAATCATGTTTCTAAGAGGGGAAATATAACCCTACTAGATGTGGTTTGATCTTTGATGAGCCAAATTGATATTCCTTTATCTTTTTGGGTTTATGCCCCTGAGACTACTACTTACCGTCCTAATTGACTTCTACCAAATCTCTTGACTCCATATGAGATATAAAATGGTAAGAGACCAAACATCTCATGTCTAAAGATTTAGGATATGATACTTATATGTAGCATATATCATTTGACAAATCTTGGGATCATCCATTCCTCTCCCTCTACTAGTTAAAAAAATGAAGAATAATAAAGTGAATAGTGTTGAGGGAAAAGGAACATTGAATTAAAATTTACAAAGTCCAAAAATTAGGTAAATAGATTTTACAAGTAGTTTAATTTATGTTAAAGGTTCAATAACATTATATATATACCCTTCAATGGTATTATATATATATATATAAGTGTGTATATATCTTGATCATACATTAAGAAAACATATATTTTTTGCTCATCTTTTTCCCCTAATTATATGAGTTCATATGTTATGTACTTTCACACCATCTCACAAAATTAGATTGGGATCTTTTATAGGTTAAAAAATATGAAATTAGTTATCTTTGCCCTTAATTTTTACTTTTATATTTAATTATTTCATAACTTTTAATAATCTTTTTTTTTTAAATCAATATAAGTAAACTCCTTGGTTGTTTTTTGTCTCACTAATTGATACATTAATTAAACTAGAAACATTTAATACCCTTCAAAAGTGTTTGGCTAACACTTTCCTAACCATTTATATAGCAAATGAAAGGGTGTAAAAAAATTAACATAGTGAGAAGAAACTAAAGCAAGCATTAGGTACACATGGCTAGCAATATTGTAATAGGGAGACTTTTGGCATTGGCATTTGCAGTCATGCTCGTACAATCTGCAACTGAAGTGCAAGCCTTAAGTTGTGTACAGAATTGTATCCTTGGATGTTCTGGTGCATTTTCTGGGGCATGTATTCCTCAGTGCGTTGCGAGGTGTGGTAAAGAACCACCCGCAGCAGGTATTCTCATTAACTAACCTTTTGTTTTTCATTTTTCTTTTGGACGATCAAAAAATTATAGACAAAGTTGGACTCATCTCCTTTATCAGAGTATTACATGGACAAAATGTATAGGATACATATGCTGAAAATAAAACTAAATGAATGGTAAGCTGCATGAACATAAATATGAGAAACACCAATAATTTGTCTAGTGGCATAGGCAAACGGAGAATAATGTAGATTAGGCACAAAGTCCCTCGTTCACCTTTCTCTAGGTGCATTCCATCTTTAAAGTGGGAATCATAGCAATGACTGTCGTAGTAACAATTTGAAATTTATTTGAAAAAAAGCTTTTGCTATTAATAAAATATATGTGAAACTAAATTATAATATGTCTAGCATTCGTCTTCTATAAAGAAAGAGACTTGCTTATCTTTTGGTTGTTCTTCGATCTTATATTACTATTTTTTACGGATGCAGTTGAATTTGATGGTCTATCTCCAGCATGAAATCATGGGACCAAATGTAAGATTACTTTTGGAGCTCGTTTAAATGCTTGCTACATAAACTTATCACGAGTGGTAACATATTTTCGATTTGAAATTTGCTCTTAATTATCTCTTCATTACAATGAAGTTCTTAAGAATTTTGTCATCACTGCAGTTGCAAAAGATATGGAAGTTGAAGGAATAAAGCAAACAGCAAAAGTAAATTAGAAGTGTAAAATGAGGATGACAAAAGATTTCACATTGTCTTCTTGTCAAACGATATCTCTCTTATATTTACGTGTGGATTGATGAAATTAAATGGTTTTGTCTCGAAATAATTCAAAATGGGCCGATTGATTGTTCTTGGTGTGTTTGTCATTCATATATATATATATTTTTTTTACTGTTTTTTATCGGATTTGTTTTGACACATCCAACAATTGTCTAAGGCATTCTAGACAAATATCATTTTTGATTTATGTGTATGTAATCTGTCGTACTTTATAGACTTCTAGTTTCTAGAGATGCACACAGTAAACTTCCACCTATAGTTGCAAAAAGAAGTTTGTCCATACGTTCCCATTTTCTTTTCAGTTCAAGAAATCATGTCAGCCATTGCCTACTTGAAAGTAAACTGGATCATCAAAATTTAGAATGGTGTGGCGCCAATATGAGCCAGTTTCGGCAGAAAAGGCCATGCCTTGCATTGCTGGCTAATAATTGGGCCTAGTTGCCTTCCACCCAAAAGGCCATACTAATTATAATAGAAATACAAGACAATGTCATAATTTCTAGTGCTAGACAATGAGACAAACATGGTAGCATCAATTATAGTTTCAAAAACAAAAACAATTGCCTCAAATCCCCAAAATTTATTCACCATATCAACCAAATTATAGTATCAATCATTATTTAGAAAATAAGCAATAAAAGTGTTTACGTATGTTCCTTTCCACTGCATTTATGTCTTGTGCATGTAAGAATTTTTTTACCTCATATAATTTTGCTTTTTTCTTAACACAAATGATCTCATTCCCTTATCCATATTTTTTTGTCATATAATTATTATTTCTATTTATATAAACAAAGAAAATCATTTGAGTTATAATTCTTTCATGAATTAAAAAAATTTATCAATAGGAGTGATGTCGACCATTAACAAGTGGTTATTATGACATCACCATTCACCAGTCTTAGTAAAAAATCTCCTACAAAGAGATCTCAAAGAAACATACCTCCAAATATTTTAAAAAGAAAATTAAGTAGTAACATATATAAAATACTATAAGAATTATGAAAGACATAAATTAATTTTTTTTTTATTTAGTCTTATAAATGAATGCCTATTTTTATGAGAAATTTATTTTCTTCGTGCTTTTTTCTTTTTTGCTTTTTTCACTATTTTCTTTTATTTGGAGATGTAGTTTTCTATTACAGTACTTTCTTTTTTAATTCTTTAGATGAATGAGTTTTAATAATGGAATATCAATTATAGCTGACCTTTTTATTTATTTTCTTCTTTTTTCCACCCTAGTTAAGAACACAAATTTGTTTAAAATGTTATTGACTTATACAAGGTAGAATTTTCATTTTGGTTTACTTTTCTATTTGGCCAATTTGAAAATGAAGGGATTTGTAGTTTAAATGTTGGATCTACATTTGTTGAGGAAATGATAATATACAAGAAGATAGTTTTTAAACAACAAAAAAGAAAAAAATATCACAAGAAGACAGTGTTAGCCTCATCAAACTAATGCTCCCTTGCTTTTGTATTTAGATTTTTAAGACATCACGTTGCTAAGGCATTTGTTTTTTTCCTTTCCTTCTCACCCCCTTGTTTTCATTAAGATTTTAAAGAAATTCTTGTGCTAAAATGGTTTTTTTACCCAAGACCCTTTAAGAAATTCAAGTTTGAAACTTGAGCTACTAAGTATAAGCGAGCAATTTATCCATTTGCTAATGCAAAAAGGTGATGACCAATCTTGGTTTCTTAGTGTAATGTATAGGTGTTTGTATTTAGATCAAGGAAAATAGCTAACGGAAGGCCTAAGAACAATCCATGCTATTGCAAATTTCCTTGGTTAATAGCTGCTGATTTTAATTTGATTAGGGCATCACTACCCAAAAAATGGATTAAGGTAATGGTTCAAAACTAGTGCATTTGAGCTCAAAGCCATTGCCTAAAGTCTAATGTAGTGGTTTTTAGACAACTACATTTGTGAGCACTATAATAAATCTAATGTAGTGGTTTTCTTTGCCTATAGTAACATATATGAAACCATTGCCTAAAGGCATTTCAGGCAATAATTTTTTAGAGAATAGGCAATAGTTTTTTAAGAGAACAGATAGTAATTTTTTAGGTGAATACATAATAGTTTTTTAAAGGAATAGACAACAATTTTTAAGAAAATAAATATCAATTTTTTAAGGAAATAAGTAATAGTTTTTTAAGTGAAGAGGTAGTGATTTTTTAATTGAATAGGTAGCAATTTTTTAAGCAAATAGGCAGTGATTTTTTAAGAGAATAGATACCAGTTTTTTAAGAAAATACACAATGATTCTCTAACTATTTTGAAGTTCCAAAACTAGAACATCTATGACAATTATTTGAATAGAACCAAAAAGATTGATTACATACTAAGTTGTCCCTAAGGAACGCATTTTCTTGACAATGAATTTTTTAGAGAATACGTAGCAATTTTTTAGAGAATAGGTAATAGTTTTTTAAGAGAATAGATAACAATTTTTTAAGTGAATAGGTAATAGTTTTTTAAAAGAATAGATAACAATTTTTTAAGAGAATAAATATCAGTTTTTTAAGGAAAAAGGTAGTGATTTTTTAAGTGAAGAGGTAGTGATTTTTTAAGTGAATAGGTTGCAATTTTTTAAGTAAATAGGTAGTGGTTTTTTAAGAGAATAGGTAGCAGTTTTTTTAGAAAATAGGCAGCAATTCTCTAACTATTTTAAAGTTTTAAAATTATGACATCTATGAAAATTATTTGAACAAAACCAAAAAAATTGATTACACACTAAGTTGTCCTTAAAGAATGCATTTTCTTGACAATAAATTTAGAAAGCAACCCATAAATTGAACAAAATGTTGTGTAAATAAAAGCAGCAAGCAAAGATGAATATGGGAGAAATGAGTTCTCTTACTGAAGCATAATGAGCATTTGAAATATAAACATTGGGCTCGATTAAGCGTAATAAGTAACAACTAGGAGAAGATGGCAATAGAAATTCACATTAATTTTTCAATCTAGATTCAATCCATTACAAATGAAGAAATTCATATACTACCTACAAAACCTTTAAATTTGAGAGAATAGAGTGCAATTGCATTATCTTCTTCTCCATATCCTTAATTTGCTTCTTACCTTCCATGAGGTAATGGTCTTTTACCTTCACGAGGAAACTAGCAACAATCCACATTCTTCTCCTTACAAGACCAATGTAGAGAGAGAGAGAGAGAGAGAGAGACAAAATAAACATTATATGCATCCAAAAGTAGACAAATTTATCCCTTTAATGCATAAGGCCTAAAAATGATTACATAAGATGGTAATGGTAGTAGTACTAGAAAAAAATTAAGCATTTAAGAGTCAAAGGGTATTACCAGCTAGCATAAGTCTTACAAAGTGAGATTGTACTAAGAAGCAAGTAGTATTAAAATCTATTTTGCATGTTATTGTGGCCATTAACCTATTTCTACCAATGATTGCACAAATTTTTTATTAGTGTTAAACTTCAAAAGAACACTTGGAAGCTTGTTCGAACAACTTTGAAAATCACCTCCAATAATTTGCCTAAAGCATCCTTCAGGGGAAAATTAGTAAACATCTTTGTGCTAGCAAACCTATCATATATAATCATAAACACTTTGAAATGGACAATGTATGTGGAAGACATACCAATTAGTTGTTTTGTAACTTGCATCCATAGCACAATTATCAAGATCAATAAACATGCCAATAACCCACACCTATAATAGAAGATTGATGGCTTTATTATGGGAATGTAAGAAAACTTGAACTACCTATTAGTTAAAGAACAATAATGGGTGTTGGTTGTATTGTGATCCCACCTTCATGTATGCCCATAAAGGCCGAAAAGCACAAAAGGAAGAAAACATTAATAGTTTAACAACTAAGTTAAAATTTATATTTCTTGGGCATAAATATGTGATCTATTGATCTTTCTTTATATTCAAGGATGGTTTTGAATGAGTAAAGTTTCATTAGAAAAATAACATTTTGGTAAGCAATTATATAATTATGAAGAAACCATTAATAGTATAAACTATAATATAAGAGGAAAAAAATGCCTAAGTATGTATAAACTGATCAATCATGCCAAGAAAAGGTGGAATAGAGAAACTACAAAATGAAATGAAGCAAAACAAACAAAAAAGGAAATGGGAAGGTTGAGGTTAACATTATCAGTTCCTAAAATGCAACTGTCAAATCATTATAAGATTTAAATTCTTTTTGTTTAAAAAGAGAAACAAATGAACATCTAGGATAACAAAAATTGATTTTGATCTTTACCTGAGTGGATGTGTGATTGGGATAAGAAGAAACACATGGATTTCTACCTTCTTATAGTGTCATTTAGGATAACATGCCTTTAGTAAAAGATCTTAAGATTTTGTATCTAATATAACTTTAATTGCTTAAACAAAAACTAGATTGATGAAAAAAGTAAACAATAAGCACCAAACCAATCAAACCATAAATGGTTTCCCAATCAAATAGTGGCTTACAAAAAACTTTTAAACAAAAATATTAGATTGGGAAAAGAAAATAGAAAAGAAGAGCAAAAAGGGAAAAAGTGGTAAGGACATAGTGAGCATCAAAGGCAATATTCTTCATCACTGCTCTTTTTCCCATCTGCATGCATTTGTGCAATAATGTTTCCTTAAAGACTTAAAAAGAGACAAAACAAAGAAATAATTAATATTGGATGTCTGTCTATTATAACAACTTTCACAATTTTATCCTTACTTGCTCTTCCAAGGATGGTTTTAATATTCTAGTGTAATTTCACTACAAAAACATCGTTCATAGTAAGCAATTACAATTATAAAGAAATTTTACAATATAATACAAAGTGATTGATGGGAGAAAAGGAAATGTAAGGATATTTATAAACATAAAAATCTTGCCATGAGAAAGTGGTGCACAGAGAAAAGAAAAAAAAAAAGAAAACAAAGGAAAACAAAGATTAGACTTATGCCTTAATGTAATGGAGAAGGACAAAAATCCAAATTAATTCAAGATTTGAATTCTTTATGTTAAAAACAAAGAACTAATGAAGATCAAAGGCAACAAAAAATAACACTTATCATTGCATGGCACAACAAAGTTTGAAAGTTATTGAGATTATGTTGCTTAAAGGAGCAAAATCATTGATAATTGGCTGGTCCCAGCAACCCAAAATTGAAGCTTTAGATGACCAACCTAAAAGGGCTATTAAAGCTCAATAGGAACTTCACAAATATCCCTATATTTGAAAAGGAATCGTGCAACATAAAATGAAAGAATGTCATGTCCTCATATTTGAAATTCAGTAGTGTATAAAATTTGACACTACAAACAAAAATAAATAGATATGAGTCCTTCTCAATTCAAGTGAACAAATCAATGAGGAATGTGGTAGCCTCAAAGGTCAGAGAATGAAGCTAATTAAAAGAAAAGAAAAAATGATGAAACAATGAAAAGCTATAATGCAACAAAGTAATTAAATTAGGAAAAGAAAGAAATGATTATAGAAAAAGAAGTAGCCAAAGCCTACAACGCCATTGATGATGACCTCATTTACAACATAAGATATAACACTATGTATGAAATTCCAACATGCCATTGTCCCTTCCTTGTTGCCCAACCCTTTATTTCAAAAGCTAATTGAAAACAATGACAAACAAACCAAAACTAGAAATCAATTTTACAAACCTTAGACAGCCTTGGAGACAATCCAATCAAAATACTAATCAATTCTAACCTAACAAAGTACAAAAACCCCTAATGCCCAAAATTGTCTAGGAAGAAAAACAGATCAAAATGAATTGAACAGTTTTGGGAGAAATGAAATTGATTAGGAGAATTGAAAATAAATTTATCCCTCCTTTTTTTTTTAATAAAAAGATTAGGTAGAAGTCTAAAACCACTACCTTATTAAAAAAATAGGCAGCAATTCAAGATCATTGCCTTAGCCCTTTTTTTTAACATAAAGATTGCTACCTTTTTCCATTTCAAGAAAATCTATTTTTAGAAAAAGAATAGGCAATGGTCTAGAACTGTAACCTTATATCTTTAATTTCAAAAGGAATAGGCAATGGTTTAGAACCACTACCATAACCCCTTATTTTGAAAAGTAATAGGCTGTGGTTTAAAATGTTGATTAGTCCTTTATTTTGGAAAAAAAAAAAAGAAGATTAGGCAATGGTTCTAAACCCATACCTTATTCCTTTTTCAAAAAAAAAATAAACAATGGTTCAAGACTGCTACTTTATCCCTTTATTTCAAAAGAAATATGAAGCGGTTTAGAACTATTGCCTTAACCCCTTTTTTTTTTTTATAAAGAAAAAGATTAGGCAGTGGTAATCCTTTTTTAGAAAAAAAAAAAAGCAACAATTTAAGACTATAGTGTAAACATTATAATTACTATCTTTTCCTAAGATAATGCAATAGTTTTGAACTACTACATGAAGTCAACTATTGCCACATTATATTTATACAATGGTTATTGGTGTTGTCTTAAGGGTTTATGTAGCAATTTATAATCATTATCTTAGTCCTTTTATTTGGTAATGCATCTAAAGAAAAAATGGGAATGAATCACCTCTGAGATTATAAGTGGGGGCCTTTCTCTATGTCAATCAATGAGCTATCTTTGGTAGACTTAGGCTTCTTGGGACCTCATTTAACTTGGTCAAAAGGTAAAACATCTCAAACAAGAGTACTTTGAAGATTAGACAAAGCTTTGTGCAATGTGTAGTGAAGGCTTTCTTGGCATCTGGTGGTGATTTGTCATTTTTTGCAAGTCAGCTTTAGGCATTTTCTTTTGCTGGTATGGTTGAATGGGATTCAACAAAAGCATTAATAAGATTAGCCATTTCAATTTTAGGCAATATGACTTCTTCCTAAGGATTTTTGTATGCTTTTATGAGACTTATGGAATTAGTAGGTGGCTCTCCTTATTGTATTTTCAAATCTTTTTTCTATTTTAGTGTAATGGAATAAAAAAAGTTTTTGGTAATGTCTTTTCATGAAGGAAACAACTTTTAGCATGACTTTAGGGTAGCTAACTATCTATGGAGAATCACATATCAATGGGTCTTATTACCTCAGAGCATCATCTATAAATTGAATTGGAAGTAGTTTTTGCTTAAGAGGAGATCTTCTAGTTCCAAAAATATTTAGCCTAGTGGATTTTAGATAGTGATTGCAATACCTAATACTTTCAAGCAAACACTATGGCCCAAAGAAAATGTAATAAAATTGAAGCTTTACAAGATGGCATAAAGGGATGGATCTGGAGTAGTGTATTGTTGCACCTTTAGCTTGTAATCATTTTAAATAGTTATATTCATAAGGGGGCACTCTTTTGGATGCTTTTCCATTCCTTGGTTGCTTTCCTCATTTATCTACTTCAAATATGTTTGCTCTTACATGGCCTTTTAATAATGAATATGTGAAGAAGACTATGTTTGACATGGGACCTTTTAGGGCACCAAGTTTGGATGGTTACCAAGCTGTATTTTATTAAAAAACATAGGACTTAATTGGTCCCTTAGTTATTGATCATGGAACATTGCTGGTCCTTAACTTAAGATAGAAGCATGTCACAATGCGAAGCCTTATGCTTGCCATCTTCAGTGCCACTGCTCAACTTAATGGTGCTAGTTGGTTATGAAGGGAGCCCTGTCATTAAGAGACTACCTCTAATGACTTTGACTTTCTTGTTACTGTTGGCTAGTAAGTTTGAATCTTTTGTTGATAACAAGAGCTTCTCTTCATTTGCTATCTCTTTAGCCATAACTTTTCCTTCATTTTATTTGGTATATCAGAAAATAAGATCTATTGAACTTTTGGAACATGTCATCACATTTAGAAATTTGAAGAGAGAAATCCTATCCTACATAGGAAACAAAGATCAATCAAGATTCTATCTCATAATTGACTAAGTATTATTTAGATTGTTGGCAAAACTTTTGATCTAAACTAATAAATTAGTTGATCCTTGTGGTAAAAGAAAGATAAGAGATAGGGTACAACTCTTCATTTAACTAAAACTTGATTCAGTTTCTCCATATGAGAAATTTTAGCAACATCTTATGAGTCCATGAATTTTTTGAGATCGACTAAGGATATAAGACCAAAAGAAAAGGAGTTATCTCAATAAAAGGTGGGATGTAAAGGAGAATAATAAAAGAGAGAAAGGATAAGAAACAATAGAAGAAGCAAGCCAAGAAAAGAGAAAAAGGAGAAGGTAATAATGCTTAATTCGTTATATATTTTCATCTAATTTTACTCTTAAATTTGTGTTATTATTCCCACTTATGTTTTATTTTATGCATATTTTACACATTTTTATTTTTATTTTTTGAAAGAAAGGAGTATTGTGAATATTTCAAATGAATGTGTCTCATAAATGGAAGAAATATTGATGGAAGAGTAAGAAGTAAATAAAAGAAACATTGACAATATTCCTAATCTAATTTGGAGTTGTTTTTGAAGAGGAGTCCTACCTTTATTCAAAAACCAAACCCAATCATGATTATATCCCATTATTGATTGAGTACTATTCAATATTTTGGTCATAATTTTCATTTTAGAAGTTCAAATTGAGTTATTATTATAATCAAGAAAACTAAAGAAATAAGGCTACAACTTTTTAGTTTATAAAGAACTTTAATTTGGTTTTTATATAAAAGAAATTTTACTTAGAAGTTATGGGTCGTAAATTTTTTTAGAGGTTAAATGGACATAAGAATTCTAAACTTGTGAAAATATAAGAGGAGACATAAAATCAATAGAAAGAAAAAGGATAGAAAGGGAAGAAAAGAAGAGGGAAAAAGGAGAAGGAAAGTGAAAAAGGCAATCCACAAGTGTGGAGAAAGAAGTGAAATAGCTTTGACATTTAGTTTTTATCCTCAAAGACTAAGTTTTGTTTGATTTTTATTACTTATTCTTTGATGTATTCTTATTAGTTTTTTTTTAAAAAAAAAAAAACTCAATGGATTTGTTGAACTTTATTATAACTAGTTAAATTATTTTAAGTTAAAGTTTAGATGTAATTTGATCTGTAGTCTATGTGATTAATTGTTCTTTTAATTCAAGACCTCTTTTTTTTTTTTTAAATTTTGTTATTTGTATGAAGAGTTTATATTATTGAACTTACCGCTTTAAGAGTTTGACTACCTTTTGCATGATCTTATGATCCATACATAAACTTGAGAAAGAGTTATATGAATTAGATCAATTGTAATATTAACCATGTGTTAGACAATGAGATTAAAAGATAATTAGGATCAAATGTGGTAATTGAAGATGAGAAAAGCGTTACGAGTCCCGTTTCTTAAATTTGAGATTTCATAAAACTTTATACTTGTTTGCTTGATTAAAATAACACATGATTAATTTATTAAGCAATGAAAAGATTAATTTGACTTAAGAAAGGTAGTTAATTAATTAGGAAAAATCTCCCATCACATGTAATAATTATTAATAAATCTTAATTTTATTTTTTTTTGCTCTTAGTTTGAATTATTTAATGGATTGCATAACTTGGATTGAATGAAATTTAGACCCTAGTGTCCTAATATCTATAGTTTCTTTCCACTTGGAAATTGAAAATAATTTTTGTAGTTAATTCAACTTGGGTTAGATTAGAATTGTCCTAATATTATAGAATAGTATCCATGGGAATGATAATCTATTCATCCTATATTGCATAATCAATTATGTATACTAGCCTAAATGTAGTGCATAATTCACACATTATGTTTTTAGCATCATTGCTAGGGACTATTCATCTACATTATTAACACTAATAATCTAGCTTTGGATTAGATTATTAATTTGTAGTGTTTATTATTTGCTTTGGATTTCATAGTATTTATTTAATTTACTTTTGTAGTTGGGTTGTTCTATTTAGTTTTAGTTTACTTGGTTATAATTCTTGGTTTGTACGCATGGTAGTGCATGACCCATGCTAGTGATGAGGACTGGCTACTTTTGACTATAAGATAGAGTGAACCATTAGAAAATTTTTGACACAAAAAGAGAAGAACATTATGGCACAAGAAAAGGAGGTACAAAAAAAATGAAGAGCCCCTAGTTCATATGCTACACCATCTTTAGAAAGGTTGATGCCAAGCATTACTAGGCTAGAAATCTAATCTAACTCCTTTTGAGGTCAAGTTGGTTATCAATCAAATGATCTAAATGAGTGTTCTATTAATGGTTTACCTAATGATGATCCCAATTCTAATATTACTGACTTAAAATTTGTGATACTTTTAAGTATAATGGTGTGAGTAATGATGCTATTAGGCTTAAAGTATTTCCTTTTTCATTGTGTGATAAAGCATGAAGTTAGTTTAACTCTCTTCTTGTAGGATCTATTAGTATTACTACTTGGAATCCCATGGCATAAAAAATTAAAGCTAAAATTTTCCCTCTTTTTAAAAAGATGAATATGAGGAATCATATAACCATGTCTACCTAATTCGATAACAAGTTATTGTATGAGTCATGGAAACGATTTAAGAACTAGCTTAAGAAGTATCTCACCATAGTTTATGTCATAGGGCTAATTTCCAACACCAAAATTTTTTTCCTTTGATGGTACCAAGACACCTTTTGGTTTTAGCCAAACCTTACACACAAACACATAAAAAAAAGTGTTTCCACGTAAAAACACTTAATTGCACAATTTAAAGAAATGCCACCATATATGGGAATTTTCTCAACCATTATTACTTTCTTACTCATCAAGTACAAATGATTTGACAAAGCTCTCACAAGTTTTTTCTCTATACTTTCCTCTTTTGTTGATGTTAAGCTTTGGCTACTCACTTTACATATTTATAAGCCACAAGTTATGGTAGTTGATACACTTAACTACTTAAGAACATGCATGATATAACTCTTAAGTCAATCATGCATAGTGGTATTCCCTTATTTTTAAGAGCACTTCCCTGTGATCTTTGGCCAATAATGTCTCTATGTCTTCCTGTGCTTAAGGAGTGTTTACCACCTTATTATGGCTTAATCAACATTAGAGAAATCACCCATGTTCTCCTTCTTTCATGCTAGACAAACTACACACTTATGTTAGCTGGCACTTCATTTTGGCTACCTAATCAGCCCATTAACAACATATTCCCATGATTTTAGGTAGCACACTCCAGATTATCCCTATTTTTATGGCCTTTAATTCACTGACTAACTTGGTCTACACTCCAAGCCATCACCTTGTTAGCCATCCCATAATTAAATTGCATATAATTTGCCCTAACTCCAATTATGCACTAATATTTCATTGATGCTTGAGCTAGTTCTTAGCCTACTTATAATCCAACTCACAATTAAACCACACATTGTTAGTTTGAACCTTATCCTAAGTGCTCACATAATGTCAATACATTAGCTAACATTTATGTGAGAGATGCATTACCCCCTTAAAATGTATTAGAGAATTTGACCCTTTAGTGGAAAGAGACATTGCCTTGGTTGAGCCATCACATCTTATGTCAAAATATACTTCCCCTCTAAAGAGCCTTCACCCCCAACTCTTTAGCCACTCAACATCATTACCATAACCCATAACTCAACTTCTACCTAGCCTTCCTTGTCTTGTTACCATGAACATTGACTTTATGTTCACCTTGCCTCCTTGATGTGCTCGAGTCATGCCAATCTTCATGCCAAGCATTAGTGAGAGATGGCACCAATTGGTTGGGTGAACTAACTTTCCTGCTTTTGCTTCTCAAACTCTAAGCTAACTAAAGAGTATATGGAGTGCAAGAAGAATAAAATTGATAATTTGGGTGAGGAAATGAGTTAAGTGTTGTCTAAATGTATTAAGCTAAAAACAAAAAATAGAGATTATTGAAATAAAATGCAATTTTATGTTATGAATATAATATAAACTAGTCTTATGTAGTTTTATATTATTCACTTATATTCCTTTGATTAACATTGTGTTGTGTTTTAATTTTTGTGAAAAAGACAACATCATGCTTTTGCTGTAGTGTTTCTGTTACTGTAGGTTATCAATTGTATGACACATTTGTTCTATACTTTCATAATTGTAAATGTTAACTCAATTGTTTCAAATGTGGATAATGGTTGTTTGTTGATCATAAATGAATTAAAATATTGATTATTTTAACCCTTAGAATTTCAAGGATGTTTTAACTTTTGGCACAAAAGTCCACGGTGGTCAAATTATTTTAATGTTTCCCTTTTTAGAATTACATGTTTTAATGTTTTCTTAACCAATTAAGAGATAGTTGAGTCATATTTTTCAAAAATGCCAAGATATATTAGCATATTTTGTTTTTACTACTGCATATAATTGATCTTGGATGTTTCAACTTTACAACAATTTGAAATTGCTTTTGTTGATGTATGCCTCAGCAATGAATAGGTTCATTTACTTATTATGAACATACTTAATATTTCATGCATGCAATTATTTGTAAAAGACATTGCTTATTTTTAAAATGTTTATACACATTATATGGTTCTAAAAATAAAGTTTGTAAAATAAATATACTTTACAAAAAATAATTGTGATGAAATTATAAAAATTAGATACTTATCATATCAAAGTATAATTCCTAATATTATTGCATTGCTTACATATAAATAGTTGATTAATTAATAAATGATTTTCCATCCTAAAGTAATTATTGGAGAATGTTCTATTGTTCTCAATAAATATTGATTTGAGAAATCCTTACATAAGATGGAATGATGATTATAAAGAGTTATGATCTCCTTAATATAATCATTGTTATATTATCATTTGAGAATGAATATGATTAAACAATATAGAATAAGTACTACTTTCATACTTAATATTTAATTAGAGTATTAGTAAGACAAAATAATGGAATTACAGTAAGAGAATATATATACTAAAAAAATTAGTCAAACCACTTTTATAGTTCTAATATTAAATTAATCATAACATGTGTCTAAGGGATAAATTAAAAGGGTTTAATTTGTCTAATTTTTTTGAATTATAATTTATATTTATTGTCTACTTGTTAAGATCTTAATGGATCACATAAATAAAGAAAAAATGATGAGAAACGCAAAAAGAGATTAAGTTAGGATTGATTAGAAAGCTTAAGAAATTTTTTTAGTCAAAATATAATATTTAAAATTATAGGAACTAAAGTATAATTTATTAGAAGTTAATACTAGGCCTTACATAGCCAAAGTTCTCTATAAATAGAACCTTATATGGCTAACCAAACTGATTCTTGTGAGCTAGCACTCTATTTTGGTTTGCCCTTTTATCTCTGTCTTCCCTCAAAAGAGTTTATGCTTTTAAGAATTGTCTCTATAATTTCTTGTGTGCATACTATTAGAGTTTAAACTTTTGGATTTTGATAGCTTGCAACAACTTATCAATTTGACTTAAAAGAGAAAAAAAGACTTGATTCATTGGTAACTATCTCATCTTTTAGTATAGTTTGTAATTAAATTTAACAACCTATGATGTATTTTGGGAATTCAAAATTTTAAAATATTTATATTATTATGTATTTATTCAATAAACTTTCATTTAATTTCCAATAATAGTATTAAAGTTTGATTTGCTTGTTAAATATAATTTAATTTTATGTTTAGTTGTTATTGATTAATAATTCAATTGATTTATATGTTTATTTAGTGTTATTACAAGTTTACAATTAATTCCTTGTTTTGGTTTTTGGTTAAACACATAAAAAATGAAAAAAAGAAAGAATCAACATTCTGTCACATCGTGCATAAGAGAAAAGTTTTCTTTTGTGTGTCATGGTTTTAAGAAACAAAAAGAAAAAAAAAAGGGGCTAAAATTAATTTGGGCATTACTATGGATTGTTAGGTAATTAACCATGGTAGTGTTGATGGCTCTAATGAAAGCCATATTGGGTCGCAAGGCCAAGCCTTGTGTGGCATGCATGCATGCGTAATTATACCCATGGTGGTGGCAAGGCATGGCTTTCCTACCATGTGGTGGCTATTGCTTTTGACAGTAGCTTATGTGCCTACAAGTCGGTGGTTACTTGAGTCATGGTTAATGAATGTTGTAAGCATGCTTCCATTGCATTAGGAAACATTTCTGTGAGTAAGAGAGATGTCAAATTAGCACAACAATAAGTTTAGTTTGATTAGATTTTTAAGATTCTAAATTATTTAGAAGTGGAACACCTAATTCAATTAAGTTATTAAATTAAAAGAATTTTAATTCAAATATAATTTTAAAATTATTTTCTACATTATAAATAGTGTTTAACTAAAATTGAAACTTCCTAATTGGATTGGGATTGAGCACTTATAATTGATTAGATTACTTGTTGAATTAAAAAACTATATTTTAATTTCATTAGGACTTTTATTTGGATAGGTAAATTAAACACTAAATTTTCATATCAATAATTAAAATTAAACATATATTTACTTTTATGCATATAATATGAATATGATCACATGATAGAGGATTATAAGCTTATAGACCCATGTCATTATTTTTATTAACATGAATGAATATAATTTTTGTAGTATAGAGATTGCTTTCTGTGCCCTTCTCTTATTTTCTAGTCATACATTCTAGTCTTATTTAAACTCTTCTTAAATGTAACTTGATGTTTCTCTCACAATTATGTAAAAGTTATATAATGAAAGAATTTAGAATTAACATGGGCTATTTATTTGTAACTATGAAGATACAAATGAAGGTGTCAAGGGAGACAAATTAAGAAGATATTTCTATTATATACACTCCCTAATACATCTCTTATGGATCCTATCTAATCTTAGTATGTCCATATTAAGATATCAATAGGAGTACAATTATAGGGTTTGGTATATCATTGCCATTAGCACATCTTAATTTGTAGGTTAGATCTTTCTAATTTAAGGGCATATGTCTACTAAGCCCCAATCCCTTCCCTTCTTTGACTCTTGGTACCTAGACACTTGGAATCAATCCTCTCATTATATGTTAGCTAAAGGGGGTGGGTTTCCTCCTATTTTCTTAGGTAGTTACACTACAGTCTTTGCTTGTCTATCTTGTCTCATCTTAATTCAGTTATACTTATATGTAGCCAACCATGTTTTTAATGGTTGACATAGATCTCATAAGACCCACCATCACTACGGAAAAACCCCCTCCCTTTTCCTTTGTTTTTGGGGAGAGTAAGCAACCTCTATTAACGAAGGACCTTAAGTAAAATTTCTTATGTCATGTAAAATATCCATCAAGTGGTCTAGTCCAGTTAACTCCTTGAAGTGGCTTGTCAACCTTGCTTTTCCTCCATCAAAATAATGCTCTTCACCAAATGCCTTTTCTTGGGTTAGGGTAACACAACAATGAGCAGTTTGCTTCAATCCCTTAAGAGTAGGATATTGGCTGAGATAAAGCTAAGAGCTAACTTAGACCTTCTAGGTATCGTCCTTTCTTTCCAAAAAGGAAAGAAAAAAAAGAAAAGAAAAAAATATAAGTGTCGTAAGACCTTATTCTTTTCTACTTGATGTTATTTTCCTCAGTTTTCTTTACATTTAATTTAATTGCAAAAATGGCTTTAGAAGACTAATTTGCAATCCTCTAGAATTTGACCATTCATCTTCCTTAATAGCTTGAGCAAGATAACATAGTAGAGCCTATAATCATGCATATTTGAATATCATACTAGGATTGTATGCTATATATGTGATATATATTACAATTATGATGATAATGCATGAGATAACTATAATTAACTAAATCCCTCAACTTAAATATTAAGTACATGATAAGAACATGGTGAGTTGGCTTTTATAATTATACAATAAGACCATAGTTTTGTTTAAAGAAAGTTTGCTAGGTTAGCTAAAAGCCTCCTCAACTAGAATATGCTTGGTATGTATGCATGAAATTAATACACACTCTTTATTTATTTATTTATATATATATATATATTGCTAGATAAAAATAAGTAATAATTTGTCCATATATACAAAGCATAGTTGATGTAAACAACCTCATTAAACTAAATGTTTTAGTTTAGTATAAAATCTTGAGAATTGTTCTCAAGTATGTAAAAAAGGTTCTATGTCTTTGATAACGATCTTCCTACTTTTGGTGATGAGGAAGAAGAGGAGGCATATATTTAGCATAAGGATGATGATGATCACGCTGCATGTGTGATGTTAGCCTATATGTCTCTTAAACTTCAAAGGTAACATGAGAATATTATGAATGCTTGCACAATAATTCTGCATCTCAAGATGTTGTTTGATATAGAAACTCGGACTAAGAGATATGAGATCTTAAAGGAATTGTTCTAGTGTAAGATGGTAGAAGGATTTTTAGTGAATGCTAATATCATGAAGATTAGCTACATTGAGAAATTGGCATGAATGAGTTTTACCATAAATTTAGAGTTAAGTATTAACCTAATCTTATAGTCTCTAACTTAGGTTTGTTCATAGTTTATTGTGAACTTCCATATGAACAAGTTGGAAGTTACATTAGTTAAATTATTGAATATGCTTAAAACTAGAAAGAAAACTCTAAAGAAAGAGAAGACTCCTTTTCTTCTTATAGATTCTTCCAATATGAAGAGTGAAAGACCTAAGAAGAAGAACAAAAAAGGAAAGGCTTAAGCAACCAAGGCATTTCAATTGAGTGGTGATGTGAAAAGGACAAGAGCAAGAGCACTTGCCATCATTATGGTAAAGAAGGCCACTAAAAAAGTAATTGCAAGATTTATCTTGCTAGATTAAAGGTGAAGAAGCTTAGTGAAGCCTTTGGTTTAGGTATGTTTGAAGTTCTCGACTTCTCCCTAGGATCTACTAGTTCATGATACTGAGAGGGGGGTGAATCAGTATCACCACAATTCACAATTCGCAGGTAAGTGAACAACTTCAACCTCTTCTTAAAAGCAAACTCTTTCTCAGACTCGACTAAGGTAGATCTATTGCTACCTACTAATCACAATAGTCCCCAAAGTCACCTTTCAGACACCTTACCTAGCAGACAATACGTATGTTCTTATTTAGGTCTTCGTTAGGTTATGGGTTGGCTGATACTTTAGCTGCATTCACAAGTCAATTCAAAACACAGAATGTAAAGCAAATTAAGGACACACGAGATTTACGTGGTTCCGTCAACGTGACGTACATCCACGGTGGTAGGGACTCTCCCTTACCGAGACTATCCACTATATTTGAGAATTTAGGTTACAATGGATATCTTTAATTCTCTGCTCCTTTCACTGTTGCAATTACTAAGCAAGTACAATACAAAGAGTGTCACTTACTGTGTCTACCCTTCTTCTAGCTTGTCTTGCCTCTGTTGAATTGAAAGGCTGCTCCACTGCCGCTTAGAAGTTCACCGCAACGCTCTCTAACCTCTCTTGAAAAAGTCTAAAAATACGTTGAGTTCAAGGCTTCGCTGAATTCCTTCTCTACGTTGTCTCACACAATTCCTGCTTTCACCGTTTTACGGTCTCACCCGTCTCCTTGTCTCACGATCTCACTGTTCCACGGCTCATCTGTCCGTTTCTCTCTCTCTTGCTGTCCAGCTGGATTTCTCTCTCTTCTCCCCGGATTTCTCTCTCTTACCACTGGATTTCTCTCTCTTCCTGCCGGATTTGTCTCACCGTCTGCCGGATTTGTCACCGTCGACCGGATCCCAGTTCTGCCGGATCTCTCACCATCCCAGCCGGCTCTCTCTCACGCCGTTGCCGGATCTCCTCTGTCCCAGCTGGATCTCCTTCTGCTGTCGCCGGATCTCCTCTGTCCCAGTCGGATCTCCTTCTGCTGTCGCCAGATCTCCTCTGTCCAGCTGGATCTGTCACCGTCCCAGCCGGATCTCCTTCTGCTGTTGCCGGATCTCCTTCTGTTGTCGCCGGATCTCCTCTGTCGTCGCCGGATCTCCTTTTGTCGTCGCCGGATCTCCTCTGTTCCGGTTGTCTCCTCTTTCTCTCTCACGGTTGTTCTTTGTTGCTGTCGGTATCTCTCTCTTCTATGGCCGTCTGGTTTCTTCTTCCGCCGGTCTGCTTTTCTTCGTCCTGCCATCCAGCCCCATCTAGCCGTAACCGGTTTTCTCTCCCGTCGGGTTTCTCTTCTTCTTCTGTCAAGATTACTGTTCATGATGACTACTGTTCACGAGGTTATTGTTCACGATGCTACTGTTCACTCGATTCGTCCGTCAGCTGCACTGTTTACTCTCTTCGTCCTTGCCGGTGGTGTTCTTCCATGTAGGGTTTTGTATTCTCTTTAATTGGTCGGTTGTCTAAATTTTGCTAAATGCTCAATATTGCCGACGCACTCCCTGTTCCTTGTCTTCCAAGACCATTATATACTTTACTCCATGAAACCCTAATAGGGTTTACGCGGCGATTTTACGTTCTTACCCTTCCGTGTGGTTTTACCTTTTTGCCCTTCCATATAGGTTTACTTTCTTATACACGTAAACCTAGTTGACAACAATTACAACCCATACAAGGCTGTGGGAACAACAATCTCTCCCTTTGTAATTGTTGGCAACACTTATAATAAAAGCCACTATGCAGCAGTTTTAACTCCTCCTAAATATGCATTCCCCTTTCTTAACAGCTCCCCCTACACTGTTGCTTCTCTCCCCCTTTGCCAACCAATTACAAATTTGAAAAACTCGCAAAGTGAAGATGGAGGATTTACCTGAACTTCAGGCTTAAGGAGGCATTTGCACAGATAGACTCCATCTGTGCTTTTCAAACAGCTCTATGGACAGAGGTTTAGTTAGAATATCTGAAATTTGATCTCTAGTGCCAACATACTCCAACTGAATTGTACCCTGTTCCACTTGATCTTTGATGAAGTGATACCGGATGTCAATATGCTTGCTTCTCGAATGTTGAACCAAATTCTTGCTGAGATCAATAGCACTTTGATTATCACAAAGTATACTCACTGGTAATTTCATTTCAACACCTAAGTCTGCCAATTGTCTTAGCATCCATATCACCTGTGTACATGCTGCACAAGCAGCCATATACTCAGCCTCAGCTGTGCTCAAAGCAACACTGTTTTGCTTTCTACTTAACCATGCAACACACTTTGAACCCAAGTAGAAGCTGCAGCCGCTAGTTGATTTTCTATCATCTATACTTCCTGCCCAGTTTCCATCAGTGTATGCTTGTAGTTTAACAGAATCCATGGTTGGATACCATAAACCCATTTCTAGTGTTCCTTTAAGGTACCTTAGGATTCTTTTCACTGCCAATACATGAGACTCTTTAGGATCAGCTTGGAATCTGCTGGCAGTACACACAGTTTGCATAAGATCAGGCCTTGATGCCGTAAGGTACAGAAGGCTCCCTATCATCTTCCTGTACTCTGTAAGGCTTGTACTCCTTCCCTCCTGATCTTTTGTTAACTTGCAGCCGACTGTCATAGGGGTACTAACAGATCTGCTATCTTCCATGCCAAACCTTTTCAGCATCTCTTTAACATATTTCGTCTGAAAAATAAAGATACCTTGTTCACATTACTTTATCTATAATCCAAGAAAGTACGTCATTTCTCCAATCAATGACATCTCAAATTCCTTACTCATCTTCTGTGCAAAATCTTGGCATAGTTCAGAGTGATCCCCTCCAAAGATGATGTCATCTACATATACTATGGTTATCAGCTGGCCTTTCTCTGAGTTGAACACATATAGGTTATTATCAACCATTCCTCTTCTGAAGTTCAACCTTCTCAAGTACGCATCCAGCCTACTGTACCATGCTCTTGGAGCTTGCTTAAGACCATACAAGGCTTTCTTCAGCTTACACACTTGTGTCTCATCCTCACTGATTTGTACTCCATCGGGTTGTTCAATATACACTTCTTCTTTTAGGAGCCCATTCAGAAAGGCAGATTTCACATCCATCTGATAGACTTTATACCTCTTGTGTGCTGCTAAATCTAAGAACATTCTGATAGTTTCTAACCTTACTACTAGTGCAAAAGTTTCATCAACATCTACCCCTTCTATCTGAGTGTAGCCTTTGCAAACTAGCCTGGCCTTGTTCCTCACCACCTTGCCATCTTCATACGATTGGAAATCCTGTATTTTACATATCCATACGATTGAGTCCTTGGGTTTTTATTCCTAAACACCCACTTTGTTCCTATGACATTCTTATTAGTGGGTCTTGGAACCAGCTCCCATGTATCATTCTTCTCAATTTGATCCAGCTCCTCATTGATAGCTTTGACCCAGGCTTGGTCTTAAATAGCCTCTTCAACAGATTTAGGTTTAACTTGTGAGAGTAGAGCAGTAGCTCCCACCATTCTTCTTCTTGTTGTAACTCCTGCTGATGGGTCACCTATGATCTGATCTCCTCGATGAGCACTACTCCATGTTTTCTTTGTCCTTCTTCCTTGCACCGTCTTAGTTGTAAGAGGATCTCTTTCTTCATCTTCAGACTCACTCTTCTCTGAGTCTAAACTTACTTCTTGTTCCTTTTCTTCAGGTTGGTCTGATTCTTCATCTACATTAAAGTCATCTTCTTCATTGTCCTCAGCTTCTCCATTCTGCATTGTTTTCTAGTTCTCATCTATTCTCACATCACTGGTAATGATTACTTTTCCCAGCTTATGTAGGAAAACTTTGTAACCTTTTGTCTTTGCTGAGTATCCCACAAAGATGCCTTCATCAGACCTAGCATTGAATTTTCCCAAGTTTTGCTCCTTGTTCTTCACAAAACATGGGCTGCCAAAGACTCTGAGATACTTGGCTGTTGTCTTCTTCCCACTCCATAACTCATATGGAGTCTTATCAGTATTGGGCCTTAGTAGAACTCTATTCATTAGGTGCACGGCTGTAAATATTGCTTCTGTCCAAAATCTTGTGTGAAGCTTGGATTCTAGCAGTAGAGTTCTTGCCATTTCAACTACAGCTCTATTCTTCCTCTCTACCACCCCGTTCTGTTGAGGTGTTCTTGCTGCTGCCATCTGATGGTGAATTCCATGCTTCTCAAGGTAATCTTCAAAAGCTCCATTTGTGAATTCAGTGCCTTGATCTGACCTCAATACTTTGATCTTCTTTCCACTCTTATTTTCAGCCAATCTTCTGTATCTCTTGAAGCAATTCAGGATTTCTAACTTGTGTTTAAGGTGCATGATGCAGGTCCTTCTGGAATAATCATCAACAAACAAGACGAAGTACCTCTCACCTTTTAACCCTTTTGTTCTCATTGGCCCACACAAATCAGTATGCACAATGTCAAGCACTGCTTCAGAACTGAAATCTTTGGTCTTATACTGCTTTCTGACATGTTTTCCTTTAGAGCATGCTGAGCAAACATACTCTCTCTCTCTCTCTTGAGGTCAGGAATATCTTTGATTGCATGAGTAGTGGTCAGCTTCCTCATGTTCTTCTGTGATAAGTGTCCTAACCTCCTATGCCAAAGTTGATTTTCTTTTTCTTTGGTGAGTAGACTACTGCTTGTCTTGTCTTCATCAATCACATATAAATTTCTAGCTGTTCTCTTCCCGGCTGCAACAGTATTGCCTTATTTACTCTTTACCTGGCAACCTATTTTTGTGAATATTACCTTATGGTCTTCGTTGCATAATTGACTGACAGATGCTAAATTATATCTGAGTCCTTCAACGTGCAGAACATCTTTCAGCTTTCCTCTTCCAATCTTTACTGAACCCTGACCATTGATGTTGAGTGAATCATCATTGCCAAACTTGACTCTACCTTCTCTTTATTTGTTTAGCTTTGATAATTTACTCTTGTCTCCCGTCATGTGCGAAGTGCATCCACTATCAAGGATCCACTGCTTATCCTTGCAGTCAGCTTTGAGTGCAATTTCAGCTATATTAGCCACCTCCCTTTTGGCTTTATATTCATTCTTTTGAACTGGTTGGAAGATAGCTTTCTCCTTTTTCTCAGCATTGACTGCACCGCTTGTTTTCACTGTGCTATTGAATGCCTTCTCTTGTTTAGGGAGAAGTGTCATGCATCTCTTGGCATTATGGCCATCCTGCCCACATCTTTCACACTATTCCAAGTCTGCCAATATAGCAAACTTGTTCTTTGAAACCACTGGTTTGGGCTTCCACCAACAATCCTTGTCAGCGTGTCCTTGCCTTTTACAGTATGTGCAAGAACTCACGACAGGTGTTCTCTTCTGAATTCTGTATTGTCTCCCCCTGTATGCAGCATCGTATCTTCTCAAGTTGGAGACATATACTGGCCTTCTCCACCAACAGTTACTCGTCTTATGACCCCAAACTCCACAATAAAGGCAATGACCTTGAAACTGCCTCTTCTTGGGTCTGATCACAGGTTGTCTTCTTCTGTTCATCACTTGCTGTGTAGGCAAAGTAGCTGGCTTCTTTACTTGTATGACTTCCATTTCAGTCACCTTCTTATTTGCCACCCTAGGTTGCTTCTTCAGATCTTCTTTATTCTCAGTTATCTTCTTCTGAGTCACAACCTTCTCTTTTAACTTCTGTGGCATATTCTCATTTTCTTTAACCAATGCAGTCTCAAATTGCTGCACTTTCTCTACATTCTTCTCTCCTTTTCCAGAACTTGTTTCTCCTATCATTTTAAGTTTCTGCAAATTCTCTTTGCTGCTTTTGAGTTGTTGTTGAAGTCTCAGCAACTCTTTCTCCATTTCTTCAATTTTTGAAGCCCTTGAGCTAAGCTTTACTGTAAGGTCTTTACATATTTTGATCTGTTCCTCAAATCTTCTCTTCAAATCAATATGCTCAGCCCTTATTTCACCGTTTTGACTTTCAGCTTCCTCAGACTTTGCTTCAACTTGTTTTATATGGGCCTCTAACCTTCTTATGGTTCTGCCCCTTCTGATTATCTCCTTTGAAGCTGCTTCCAGCTCAGCTTCAAGATCTGGCTCTTCTTCATCAACTTCCTCTTCCTCTTCAGAGGTTGAGCTACCACTTTGTGCTGATGCCATAAAGACATACTCATCTGATGAGTCTTCATCTTCCTCCTCATCAGCTTCTTTTGTCTGACTCACATAACTCTTGAATGAGCCTCTCATTTTCCTCTGTGGGTTAGTAATCTTCTTATTGGACTTCTTTGATTTGAATGATGATCTTCTCCATCTTGAATTCTACTCATCGTCACCATCCTCATCTTCATCATCAAGTTTCACTTTACACTGAGAAGCAAAGTGTCCAGTCTGCCCACATCGATAACATCTCAAGGACAACTGTCCTTTTCCCTTCTTAGACCCCTTTTTGAATTTCCTGGTGAAGTAAGCCAATACTTCACCTTCACTTTCTTCCTCATCATCATCATTATCCTCATTGGATGATTCTTCTTTTTCTTTTATCTTCAAGTGTTTCATAGCTTTGAAAGCTGCCTCCTTTGATACCTTTGACGTTGAGGAGCTCTCAGTCGACTTTATTCTCATCTCATATGCAATGAGATTGCACTGAAGATCATGCAGAGACATAGAGTTGAGATCTCTACTCTCCTCTATGGCTGCCACCTTTGAAGCAAACCTCTCAGGCAGAATTCTCAGAATTTTCTTCACAATCGATGAGTCCTTCTTGTTCTTCCTATGACTTCTCAGGTCATTTACAGCGTCAATAACCCTGGTGAAGAACTCTTGAATTGTCTCATTCTTCTGCATCCTGAGAGATTCATATCTCTCCTTGAACACTTGAAGCTTAGCCTCCTTCATTCTGCCATCACCTTCATAGACTTTTTGCAATCTGTCCCATATCTCCTTGGCAGATTTGCAGTCCATAACTTTAACATACTCAGCATCTGTCAATGCTGAAATGATGACATTTAAGGCCTTCCCATTTATCTCGAACTGCTTTAACTCCTTTGGGGTTGGGTCTTTACCTTCTTCCAGAGCCACAAAACACTCCTGTACGCATTTCACCACGTTCATGCCCGTGGTTGCAAATACCACTTGCATTCTTGCTCTCCACATATGATAGTTGTTTCCGTTGAAGATTGGAACCTTCTTACTGTAAGTGGTGTTAGTGCTGGTACCGGCTTCCATTTCTCAGTATGCTGAACAAGTCAAACTTCTAGATCCCTTCAAAGTAGTACACCAAGCTGTTAAGCTTCAAACTGGTGAACCTGTGCTCTAATACCAATTGAAGTTCCCGACTTTTCCCTAGGATCTACTAGTTCATGATACTAAGAGGGGGGTGAATCAGTATCACCATAATTCGCAATTCACAGGTAAGTGAACAACTTCAACCTCTTCTTAAAAGCAAACTCTTTCTCAGACTCGACTAAGGTAGATCTATTGCTACCTACTAATCACAATAGTCCCCAAAGTCACCTTTCAGACACCTTGCCTAGCAAACAATACGTATGTTCTTTTTTAGGTCTTCGTTAGGTTATGGGTTGGCTGATACTTTAACTGCATTCACAAGTCAATTCAAAACACAGAATGTAAAGCAAATTAAGGACACACGAGATTTACGTGGTTCCGTCAACGTGACGTACATCCACGGTGGTAGGGACTCTCCCTTACCGAGACTGTCCACTATACTTAAGAATTCAAGTTACAATGGATGTCTTTAATTCTCTGCTCCTTTCACTGTTGCAATTACTAAGCAAGTAAAATACAAAGAGTGTCACTTACTGTATCTACCCTTCTTCTAGCTTGTCTTGCCTCTATTGAATTGAAAGGCTGCTCCACTGCCGCTTAGAAGTTCATCGCAACGCTCTCTAACCTCTCTTGATAAAGTCTGAAAATACGTTGAGTTCAATGCTTCGCCGAATTCCTTCTCTACGTTGTCTCACACAATTCCTGCTTTCACCATTTTACGGTCTCATCCATCTCCTTATCTCACGATCTCACTGTTCCACGGCTCGTCTATCCGTTTCTCTCTCTCTTGCTGTCCATCCAGATTTCTCTCTCTTCTCCCCGGATTTCTCTCTCTTACCGCTAGATTTCTCTCTCTTCCTACCGGATTTGTCTCACCATCTGCCGGATTTGTCACCGTCGACCGGATCCCAGTTCTGCCGGATCTCTCACTGTTGACCGGATCTCCTTCTGCCGGATCTCTCACCGTCCCAGCTGGCTCTCTCTTACGCCGTCGCCGGATCTCCTCTGTCCCAGCCGGATCTCCTTCTGCTGTCGCCAGATCTCCTCTGTCCTAGCCGGATCTGTCACCGTCCCAGCCAGATCTCCTTCTGTTGTCGCCGGATCTCCTCTGTCGTTGCCGGATCTCCTTCTGTTGTCGCCGGATCTCCTCTGTTCCGATTGTCTCCTCTTTCTCTCTCAACGGTTGTTCTTTGTTGCCGTCGGTATCTCTCTCTTCTATGGCTGTCTAGTTTCTTCTTCCGCCGATCTGCTTTTCTTTGTCCTGCCGTCCAGCCCCGTCTAGCCGTAACCGGTTTTCTCTCCCGTCGGGTTTCTCTTCTTCTTCTGTCAAGATTACTGTTCACGACGGCTACTGTTCACGAGGTTACTATTCACGACGCTCCTGTTCACTCGATTCGTCCATCGGCTGCACTGTTTACTCTCTTCGTCCTTGCCGGTGGTGTTCTTTCATGTAGGGTTTTGTATTCTCTTTAATTGGTCGATTGTCTAAATTTTGCTAAATGCTCAATATTGCCGACGCACTCCCTGTTCTTTGTCTTCTAAGACCATTATATACTCTACTCCATGAAACCCTAATAAGGTTTACGGGGCGATTTTACGTTCTTACCCTTCCGTGTGGTTTTACCTTTTTGCCCTTCCATATAGGTTTATTTTCTTGCACACGTAAACCTAGTTGACAACAATTACAACCCATACAAGGCTGTGGGAACAACAATATTTATGATTGAGATAAATCTTTCTACTTTTGATTTTATTACTTAGATATTGGATTTAGATATTTTTCTCATATTTGTTGAAATATGTAGGAAATCATCAGAAGTAGATGGTTAAAGAAATGTGAGGTAGACCTATGATTTGTAAACAAAGCAAGCGTTGCTACATTAGCCATTGGAACTTGTAGTTTACTTTTTCTTTCTAGGCTAGTAATAGAACTAAAGAATTGTTATATGTTTCTATACTTTCTAAAAACATCATTTCCATTACTAGTTTAACTTTAAATGAATTTACATTTACATTTAATGATAAAGGTTGTTCTTTTCAGAAAAAACATGTTTATTATGGATATGATAATTATATAAACTTTTTATATAAGCTTAATCAAGGAAGGTTAAGTTATAAAATTGTTACTTGCATCTATTTGCTTATGAATCATATAAAATATGTAAATCTTGTTTATTGAATAAGATAATTGAGACTTTTTTGAAAAGAAAAGGAGAACATGTTAATGAGTTATTAAGATTGATACATATAGATATATGTGGTCCTAGGCAACACATGCAAGAGGTGGTTTGTCTTATTTCATTGCATTTACAAATAATCAATTAAAATATGGTTATGTGTATTTAATGAAATACAAATTTGAATATTTTGAAAAATTTAAAGAATTAAGAAATGGAGTAGAGAAACAAACTAGTAGAAGTATTAAAATCCTATGATTAGATTGAGGAGGTGAATACTTAAGCTAAGAGTTTGGTGGTTACTTGAAAGAGAATGAGTTTTTCTCTCAATGGACATTTACTTAAACACCACAACATAATTATGTTTTAAAAAGAGGAAATATAACCTTATTAGATATGGTTTGATCCTTGATGAATGAAGTTGATATTCCTTTATCTTTTTAAGTTTATGCCCTTGAGATTCCTACTTGCCTTCTTAATAGACTTTTGTCCAAATTTGTTGACAAGATGCCATGTGAGATATAAAATGGTAAAAGACCAAACTTCTCATGTCTAAAGATTTAGGATATGAAGCTTACATAAAGCGTATGTTGTTTGAAAAATCTTGGGATCATGTATTCTTCTCCCCATACTAGTAAAACAAAAGAAGAATAACAAAGTGAAGAGAATTGAAGGAAAAAGAATATAGAAGTAAACTTTACGAAGTTCAAAAATTAGATAGATAATGTGTATAAGTAGTATTCTAATTTATGTTAAAATGTTCAATAAAATTTTATATACATGCTTCAATGGTATTATATATATATATATATATATATATATATGAGATTATATATGTCTTGATCATACATTAAGAGTACACATATTCTTTCCTAGTCCTTTCCTTCCTAATTTTATGGGTTCATATGTTATGGACTTTCACATCATCTTACTAAATTAGATTTAGAGCTTTTATAAGTTAAAAAATACAAAATTAATTATTTCTTACCTTAATTTTTACTTTTATATTTAATTACTTCACAACTTTTACTAATTAACTCTTTAAAATAAATATGAGTAAACTCTTTAGTTGTTTTTTGTCCCACAAAATGATAGATTAATTAAACTAGAAACTTTTAATGCCTTTCAAGTGTTTGGCCAACAGTTTCCTAAATATATATATAGCAAATGAAAGGGTGCAGAAAGAAAATATCAGAGCGAGAAGGAACTAAAGCAAGCATTAGGTACACATGGCTAGCAATATTGTAATAGGGAGACTTTTGGCGTTGGCATTTGCAGTCATGCTCATACAATCCGCAACTGAAGTGCAAGCCTTAAGTTGTGTACAAAATTGTATCATTGGATGTCCTGGTGCATTTTCTGAGGCATGTATTCCTCAGTGCGTTGCATGGTGTAGTAATGAACCACCCGCAGCAGGTATTCTCATTAACTAACCTTTTTTTTTCATTTTTCTTTTGGAAGATCAAAAAATTATAGACAAAGTTGGACTCATCTCCTTTATGAGAGTATTACATGGACAAAATGTATAGGATATATATGCAGAAAACAAAAAATGAATGGTAAGTTGCATGAACATAAAATAGCAGAAATACGGATAATTTGTCTAGTGGCATAGGCAAAGGGAGAATGGGGTAGATTAGGCAAAAAGTCCCACGTTCACCTTTCTCTAGGTGCATTCCATCTTTAAAGTGGGCAATCATGCCTCAGATAACTATAGCACCAATGAATCCTTAACCATACCTCAGCTCACTCAGTAGTAATTGAATTATCTGATAGATTTGCCCCCTTGGGCTATAAACTTGGCCTGGCAGGAAGCAGGCCCAAATGGACTGTTGCATGTATGTGCTATCAATTCAATTGCACCATGCGTTCCGTTCCATTCTGTGTTCAATTAGTTATGCAGATTAAACTCCACATGGGAAGCTGTTCAATTTGTGCCACTAGCGGAACCATATTCCAAGCAAACTGTATAATTTCAAATTTCAGTGATGCAGTAATCTATATAATCTGTTTGTCTTTTTCTTCATTTTTTTGTAAATGTATACCAAAGGCCATTATTTATGATATAGGATAAAAATTACTTAATCAGAACTAAAATTTTCCCACCAGAGTATATTCTTGCTATGTGCAGAAAAGAAACATTATTGCTGGATACCTTCCTACCTACGGTATCCCAAAAATCTAACATTGGTTGGGTTCATATTACAACTGCATCTTGCAAGATTACACATATCTTTCTAGTTGTAAGAGCAACTCAAGCGGCTTCCCTTGGATAATCAATCCTTTGTTGGGGCTTTGGGGGATTTTCTTCTTGTTTTTTATTTTTATTTTTACTTTTTCCTTCCCTATTCTTTTCTTTTCTTGTTTTAGGTTGAATCATGCATCCAAACAAATTAATGTTCTTCCCCCATCCATCCTAGGCAGATTGTTATTCCCAACTAGGGACTCCTGCATAACAGATGCTAGGTTATCATTTCCTCCTTTAAAGTATTTATCCTCACATTTTCTACTCTGTCAATGTCTCTTTTCACTGCTATATCAAATGCATCTCCAAGGGTCTGAGATTTGGACCTGAAACCTGCATATATAACCTATGGTATCGGCCTTATAACCTCCTCTCTTTTTGCCAACATTTCCTCCCTTGAGAACTGCAGCAATGCCTCATTGATTCTGATTTGCCCTTCTTTTACCAACTTCCCTGGTATGAACACAGAATATCTTGAATAATTCTCCGGAAAGTACCACACATATTGCAAATATGCAGAGCCTGGATCAAATAACACTGGGATGCAGCCTGCCAAAATGGATTCAAACGTTGATCACCGAGTTAATGAATCTCCAGGAGGCTGCAAGCAGAATACCAAGTCCTGAAACACCCTGATCACCTCCACCGGGTTCTCACACTTGATTCCAGGAAAGTTGCAATCTAATAGCTTACAAATACTCCCCAAAGCTAAACAATGGTCGATGATCTCAACACAGATAGAATCATTCCTACCTGGTCAAGGGGCGCCTGCAAAAGAGGACAAGTATTGCCTTTCCTGTTTTCTTATTCTATTTTGCCATCGAAGTATCTCAATCTCACTCGAAGGATGGAAATGTGTGGGGTATGGCAATGCAAATTCGTTTCCCCTAGAAGTTGATTCAATTGACAATATTGTCATGTTCATGGCTTCAGGCAGATTCAGCAGCTTACTTCCCCAATATGAATCGGTATCAGATCGCCTGTGAAAATCCCAAGCAATCCTTCCACTGACAAAGAAATGGTCTCTACCCCACATTCTTTTCCACTCAGGCCTTTCTGCCACCCACTTCACCAAATCAAGTCCCAGTGCATCTTTGGTCGATGCATTGTGAGTCCAAATGTATCGACCAACATCAAGGCCCGCATAAAATGGAACAAAAATGGTAGAAGCCAATGAAGAATCATTAGTCAAGCACCTGTAATTCTTCATTCTGTTATGAAACAAAATTTCTAGAACAAATAGGTTTGTTTGAAACCAGCATTTCTCCAATATAACCCCACTAGGATTCTCAACCTGATGACCAAAGCCTGAATTTTTGCGGTATGGGCACGTCTCATACCATGGCTTGAGTAGCCAGCTGCAATTTTTGATCACATCATCATTAAATTTCTGCAGAAGATCATGAACATATATGTATTGATCCAAGCAAGAATCTGCCACTTCATTGCCAGCCCACTCGATTACTTTGTTGACAGGAATATGTTTATGAGACATGACAAAGCTGACATAGCTATTTGGAGCCCAACAATGGAAGAGAAGGGGTAAGGGCAAAGGCAAGGTGTTAAGAGACAAATTCTAGGTTATAATCTTTAAAGACAATATGAAAAATAAGGGAAATTAACTAAAGATAAGGGCACCAAATTTTTGTGTTTAGATTAATTTGACTTATGTATATAAGTAAAAGTGGAAGCAAATATATGTAAAATAGAGAATATAATAAAACTCTTCTTAAACCAATTGACAAAAACTCAAATAATGGATATAAAGTTTTAACTTTCTTAATTTTATTAATTTTTATAGTAAATTATATTACTCTTTATTTATAAGAAATAAAATCAATTAACTCTACTCAATTTTTTAATGTAAGACTTTAGTCATCAACTTAACAAATCTTCACTTTACCTCAAGTCTCACGTACAGATATAATAATAATGCAAGACCTTCTCCACAAACTCTCAAATTATCATACCACGCTAATTAAGTTCAAACATTGCTTGAACTTAGCAATTGAAAGAGGCATTGTAAACATATCTGCAAAATTGTTTTTTTTACTAATTTTCTTAACTGAAACTTTCTTCTCGACAATTGTCTCTCAAATAAAGTAATACCTCATGTCAATATGCTTCGTCTTCTCATGATACATCTGATCTTTAGTCAAGTGTATTGCGCTTTAATTGTCATAATGAATGGTAACAACATCTTGACGTAGACTAAGCTTACCATACAAAGTTTTCAACCATAAGACTTCTTTGATTGCCTCAGTCATTGTCATGCATTTTGTTTTAGTAATGGACAAAACAACATGTTGTAGACTAGCTTTGTAACTAACAGCAAAACCACCAATGGAAAATACATAACCTATTAGAAATCTTCTTTTATCAAGACTAGCAACGTAGTCAAAATTAATAAAACCAACCAATGTGTTTAAATTTTTACCAAACTCCAAATATGCGTCCAAAGTACCTTGCAAGTATCTAAGAATCTATTTCACAGCTTGCCAATGTGATTTGCCTAGAGAAGACATACCTACCAACCACACTAACTACTTGTAAAATATCTGCACATGTGCAAACCATCACATACATAAGACCGCTAACAACACTTGAATATGGAACTTTTTTCATATATCTCTTCTCTTCATCTGACTTTGGTGACTAAATAGTTGATAATCTAAAATGATTGGCAATGGAAGTACTAACAAGTTTAACAATTTTCATTCCAAATTGTTTCAAGACCTTCTTAGTATAATTTTTCTAAGTTAAATATAACTTACCACCTTCACGATTCCTTTTGATTTTCATATCAAAAATTTCCTTTGTTGAAACTCCCAAGTCTTTCATCTCAAATTAACCATTCAAAAACACTTTTAAAATATGAATTTTTAACAAATTCTTGGTCATAATAAGCATGTTGTTAACATAAAGCAACAAGCAAAATGAACAAGTCATCATTTAGCTTCTAAAAGTAAACATAACTACCATGCATGCTTTTAGAATAACCATGACCTAGTATAAAGGAATCAAATCTCTTATATCATTATCTTGGAGACTACTTTAACTCATACAAGGATTTCTTGAGCAAATAAACATAGTTGTCTAAAGGAATCATTAAGGATCTTTTATATCACTATCTTGGAGACTGCTCTTTGTATATTTGCTCCTTAGGCTCTCCATGTAAGAAAGCTATCTTAGTGTCAAGTTTTCTAACAAATCATACATGGCCCACCAAAGCAAGCAAGACATTTATTGAATTATTTTTAACAATAAGTGAGAAAACATCATTAAAGTCAACACTTTGTATTTGACTAAAGTTTTTTGTAACCAAACATGCCTTGTATCTTACATCTTTAACCCTTGGCATACCTTCCTTCATTTTGAAGACCCATTTGTAGCCAATGATTCTTTTTTCTGCAGGTGGCTTCACAAAAATCCATGTACCATTCTTGTGGAGAAATTCTATTTCTTCATTCATTGCAACTAACTATCTAGATGAGTCAACACCTAAGATTGCTTCTAAATATGTAAATAATTTGCCATTTTCACTAGTCTCTTATGTAACTAAAAGAGTATAAGCAACATAGTCATTATACCTCCATAGTGGTCAAATCTCACTTCTTGGTCTATCTTTAGCTATGAAATGATCCTCCTCTTTATCTTTAGAAGAATTTGCAATATCTAATGAATTTGATTGAATGTGAGGACTCTGTTATTGAGCATCTCGATTCACAACTTCAAACTCCACCTGTTTGTATGCAATGTCACCTTTACCTACATCAACAGAAATAGAGGACTCTTTTTTTGGATGTAACATAGAGGATTCATCAAAAATAATATCTCTACTAATCACAAATTTTGGTGGATCAAGATACCATAAACAATATCCCTTCACTTTAGATGCATGTCCACGCAAAATGCACATTTTAGCTCTAGGTTTCAATTTTCTATCATTAACTTGCATATATGTGGGATATCCAAATATCTTTAAATCAAAGTAATTAGTAAGAGTATTTGACTAAACTTTCTTTAGAATCTTGAACTTTATAGATATTAAAGGTGCACGATTAATGGACTAAGGGCTTATGGAGTTTTAATTTCATTAATTTTATTGATTTTACATCAAACTATATTACTCCTTATTTATAAGAAATAAAATCAGCTAACTCTACTTAATTTCTCAATGTGGGACTTTAGTTACCAATTTAACATCATCTTTGCTTTGGAAGGCTATATAATTTTTTCGTTTCTCCAATGTAATGCATACAGCCCAAAAGTAATGGCACATAGTGAAATTAGTCAAACATGCTCATTACTCACCCTTGATTGATCAATATATGATTTCATACATTCTGTGGATTCTCACTCTTTTAAGCTCCCACTAGCTTTTATGTGCCATGATGCTAAATCATATCTAGGGAAGAGTTGCCTACAAGCATCAAAAGAAAGTCAAGATAATTTCTTAATTAAGTTAGACACAAGTGGGACATTTTTGCCTAAAAGGGGTTTTTATCAAGTGAATGCAAATTCATTAAGCTTCAGCTCAGCTTAAGTTTTGCATTGGTTATTAGTTTTAACTTTTCTAGTCGAAGCTACTATGCTAGTGATCCTATGCTAGGATGGTCAATTAACATTGTAAATTTTCACAAACTCTTGTTGTCTAGCTTCTTCTTCTTCTTGTTTGTTTTGTTTTTTTTTTTTCCCACTAGAAGCATCCATAAGAAGGCAAATGGGAATGTACCTTGTACAACAAGGGAGACTTGGATGTAGGGTGGGGTTCAATTATCATTGAGATGATATTATGAGGTTTATTAACTAACATGCTCAATAATTTCTATTTGTGATTCAAAGAACAATGCGCTATTTGACAAACCAAAGCCCTTTTTGGCAACTTTGAACAAGCCAAAATGGGGGCAAAAGAACATCATGCTAGTATAGAAATTGGCATAAAAAGAAAGTTACAAGAAAATGAGTTTTGACCAATAAATGGACCACTAAATTTCCATTGAATTGATTACTAGTACGTCAATAGAGAATAACAAAATATTTAATCTTATAATTACAAATGGGAAGAACTGAAAAGATAATAGTCTTCCCTTATATAACAGTTTTAAAAATATACCAAAAACTTGAATTTTACCCAATACAAAATTTAAGTGTAGGATGACAATAGACATTGATTATTTTTTTCTACATTTTTTTCTCCATTACAAAATGCTATGAACATCAACCAAGTTTTCTCTCCATTAGACAATATACTAATTTCTCAATTAAAGTGATCTCTGTTATTTTTCTTGAAGGTCTTATATTCTTCTTTTGAAATGATAAATTAACTATAGCCAGACAAGGTGCAAAAGGAAAGATGTTCTCATTCTCCAACATAATTTGCTTGAAAGAGGACAAGTCAGGGTGGTGAGAATGATTGAGTAAATGGTACCAGTAGGAAATTTCAACTATAAAGTTAGGTTAAGGGTATAGAACAAGTAAAAATCTTGAGGAAAATTTTGGTCATTTACAAGTAGTTGATACAAATAAAGTTGTGGCACTTGTATGCTCCATTGTATCCACATTTTGGATCCCTCCAAAGCAAAGATGGCCATCTTGCTGTATTAATTACTTGTCCATGGTTCATCTAGATTCCACAGGCCACCCCACAGCCCATCCTCTGCTACAAAATCTGCCCAAGGTGCAACCTACATTACTTGCACTATTGAAACTTTTTATGTCATCTTCTGCTTTTTGTTTCTCTTGCTGTTGTTGATCCTGATTCTATTGTTTTTGATTTAAAACTTCAGCTCTTTGCTTCACTTATATTTAAAAGTATCTCTCTTTGTTCTTGAAATGGGGTGTCTAGTAGTTCTTTATCTCATTGTCTGTCCGGCCAGGCAAGAGTCTGGCAATAGTTATCTACCTGCATAAAAATTTTAGAAAATAACTACAGTTTTGCTGAAGCAGCTTGTCTCTGTAACCAAAAAGTGTCTCTTCACTAGTACTTCAGGGGAACTATGAATAACAATATAGTATCTAACTACAACTTGAACTCAAAGGTGCAATTTGAGAGAGATGCATTACTTGTTAACCCCAGAAAGCGTGCAGCTCATTAATAATTCACTCCTCTAGATATGTAATTAGACCTCTTTTAAGGCCAGGCAGCACAGGCTCAAGGTAATTTACCTAGCTCAGCCTACCGCTCTTGCCACTCCTGTTTAAGTCTGGCAGCAACACAGCAGTAACACAAGTTCTTAAATCAAAATCAGAGAAAAAAAATTTGAGAATTGTTCCTTTTAAATTGTATATGCTGATAATAAATGCCTGACCAGTGCACCTGGCCATGGAACTCCACCTTCCTTCTCAATACAACTTCACATATTCACTAAGCAACTTATCCTCTTCAGGAGTCGAAAGATCCTACTTCCACCCTTTCTCAGAACCCTCCCAACTGATCATGGCTACGGTTGTTATTCCACTTTCACTACTTTTCACAATAAGACAACAACATTCAGGGCTTTAACCCCTGTGCCTACAACAAATCCAGTAAAGTATAAATAGTGCTTGCAGTAATTTGATAGCCAAATTTGCCAAAAGACCTGCAAAATATTCACGAAAACTGAAATTAAAGGTTCATCAATATTCACCAAAGAGCAAGCATAGGATTCTCTACTAGAAAATATTGTAGATTGAAAAAGACAACTACAGACCCACTCAAAGTGCAAGGGGTCGCTGTAAATATGGTAAATCCTACAAAACTGAAAATATGGCTAGGGATGTGAGCAATCTAGGTTGGTCCTTAGATGTCAGTTACTCTTTTCTGGCTTCTGTTGGAAACCAGAGGACTCACCATTTTGGAAGCAATTTCTTTTCACTACTTGAGAGATCAAAAATACTTCAGCATTGATTTGCACAGAAAATGATTTATGCTATACTGAGGAAACAAAAAATTGAAATATCCCAGCCTGTGAATCTCACAAACCCAACACACTCCCAGATATATGAGAAACTCTCGTGGGACAAAATACATGTAAGTGTTTTGCAAGAAGATGATACTAGTTTTGATGATACAATTTGGTAAGGAAAGATGCAATGTCAATTGAAGATGCCTACAATTTTTTTTTCCCTTTTTTGAATAAAAATTAAAAAGAAATCTGTTAATTTGTAGGTAGAAAACAGCACTACAGGCTATATTTTTTAATAGAAACAAAATGGATGGAGATGGAGAACAAAAGAAGAGATCAGTGGGAGGAGGAACCTGCTGAAACAGGAATGGAAAGGTGGACAGATTCTTCTCTGATAAAATCAAAGTTTATAGCAGCCATCCCACTGGATGTCTTTTCTATCGACTGTGATGTTAGGATGTGGGCAATCTTGGGCCAATCTTCACCCATGTTGTTTTTGCATCTCTTTGACAGTTGGGAACCAGCATAATTGTATAAATATTGTAATGAGGTAAGGTTGGGCATCTGCTCCGGCCAGGCACCAAATTAGAGCAATCCAATATATTGAGTTTGTGCAGGACAATTCAATGCAGAAGAAGCCCTCCTTGGCAGATGCACCAACTTCGGAATATTAGCAACATCAAGTGAGACAAGGCTTTTTAAGGCCTTGTCCTTGCCATAGAATATCATCATTGTTGCTGCTGTTGCTGTCATTATCATAATTGGACAGATCTGGATCTTTGCAACTTTCAACATAGAGACGTTTGAGGGAAGAAGGAGACCATGCCATTGTTGTTGTTGCTACTGCAACAGATATCTGGTTTCAGCTACACTAGTGGTAGCAGTAGTACCCTTCTGGTTGCCTTTTCCATTCCCATCATGCGGCAAATTCACATTACTTAGCTCTCCTCCCAACTTTGTTCAAGTCATTTAATTCACCCAGTCCTCTGCTCTTCAGTTTCGAGTTTTTACTAGTAGGTAGTATGAATCACAATAATCTCTCTGGCTATGTCAACTGTCCAATCCCACTTGGCATATGAGTCAAATTATAGCAATAACTGATGTCAAGTTTCTTGAGACCAACCAGCTTTTTGATATCCTTGGCTAATTGTCTAAGTTCGTAACATCCTTATAGTTTGAGAACTTATAAGTTTTCTAATCTGGTAATTGAACAGACAGCAATTTGATCTTAGTATTCCAAGAAGAATCAAGATACCTTAACTGCTTTAATTTACTAATGGAATTGGGCACTTTGTACCCAATGCTTGTATATCCAACTGCCTTAAATGCTGCAAATTACAAAAAATTGCAATGCCATTGCCTTTGGCCTATTTTATAGGGTTTATAGTATTTTGGCTTTAGTGCCAAAAAAGTCTGCCAACGTTTTGCATCAAGCACAGATACTGGAACTTGCCAATTGTCCCTGTTTCTGGTCAAATGAGATATGCCGAGTTTTCTTACCAAATTCTCTCAAGTTGAGATTGACACAAACACTTTCAGCTCCAGCTACTGAGGAAGCAAGATCGTGCATTAAGTCATGCATATTGCAACTCATTTTGCTCCCCAACTCATCTTTAACCACATCTTGGAAGAAAGACCTCCATAGGAGATCCATGAAACACTCCCAACCAGTACAGTGACTTGGGTTTGATAACTGAATATATCCTTGCACCATCCAAAGATCTACCAATGTGTCAACATCAATTTCATAATCTTTTGAAAACAATCTACAATAAGCGAAGTAGTGTTTCAAATGTGAAGGAAGAAACCATAACTCAACTTAAGAGCTACCATGATACTGGTTTCTTCTTGATCCTTTATCTCTAGTTCCTTATTTCTGAATGATTCCCATTCAAGTATACTTTTTAAGAAGTACATGAGATGCCTGCTCTTATTACCAAGAAAACTCCTTACATTTTGCAACAATTTCTTTTCCAATTGCTTCATGGCTTAGTGTTGGTGGCACACACTTTTTTCAACATATTTATTTTAAAATTTTTATAATTTTTAATTTTACTTTGAAATCATCTAAAACACAACTCCCCTTAGATAAGGACATCTTTTCATTCTCATCAGCCAATGCCGTCTTTCCTATTCCTCCCATTCCGATTATCGAAATCACAGTCATATCAATCTTAGAGTTCTCTAACAAAAGTTGTCTAATTGCAGCCTTATCAACTTCTCTACCAACAACTATTTCAAGGGCAAAAGAGTGTGTTTGCTCTCTCTTCTTAGTCATCACAAACGTTGACGAGTCAACAGGACGTTGCTGAAAGTTAAACTGCGTTCCGACACGCATAATAGCATCTAGCCTCTTCCGAATTGCCTTGATTTTGTGATCATATGCAAGCCGGTTTGAACTTGAAAAGAAAAGGCTTACCTCATTTGTCACTTTATTCTGCGTCATGACTTGTCGCCACAGAACTTCTGTGGAAAAGTCATCCAGCAAGTCCTCTGCATCGTACACGACTTCTTTCAGATCACCGAGCCAATCTTTGACTGGTTCATCACCTCGTGCTTGCCGGTCTTCTGCATCAAGAAGCCCGACCTTGACACCGTCAACAGTGGTGCGCGGCAATTCAATCTCATCTTCAACACCCCGCCACAGGCCAATCTCTTGAAGAGCAAAGGAACCTAATTTTCCAAGAATTCGTTCTGCAACGCTCAACAGTAATCCTTCTGCCATGTCCCAATTGGGTGCAAGTTGAAAAGCAAGGAACTTTATTTGTGTTTGGAGTGATAATAGTAGGCGATCTCATAGGCTTAGGTGCGGTAAGATGTACACTGGGAATTTTTGGGACAGAGGAGGCTTAGGGTTCAACGATGAAGACATGTACACATAGCATGGTCTTTAAAATCCAATCCAAATCCACTAAGCACCGTCCAAATGTTTACATAAACACACCAACGCGCATACATACATACTTAAATATCTGTCACCATGGCCATATTTTTGCATAGATAGTCGTTGAGATGTTGACTGGTCAACTTATTGGAGAAAGGAGAAAAATTAATCAAATGGGAAGCTTCAAGAAACAAGTACGTGGCCCACCTCCACTCTTCGGGAGAACAATTAACAAATAAGAGATACTTACTGTATCCTGGAAAAAAAAAAAGAAATACTTGCAGAAAGTGGGCATACAAAAAATATATAAAATAGGTGTAAAAGTGAAACCCATCGGAGTGGCAAAAGTGGGAATCATCCACCAAAGTCCATCCAAACCGACCATCACCTCTACCTGACTTGGTTGTCAGGTTCTCTCATCCCCCACCCAATCCAGAGTAATGAAATGTTTAGTGATTTAAATAGAAACGCTGAGTGAACATAATTTATTGAAAAGGATTGAAAATAAAATAAATCATAAATTTCAAGTACGCCGTTAACATCTCATTAATAATTGTCAAGTTTTTTTTTTTATTATTATTTTTTATTTCACTTTTAATTTTTATTATTATAATAATTAATAAAATTTTATAATTTAATTTATTTTTTAAAATAATTAAATTTAATTTAATATTATACATATAAAAAATATTAATTTAAGTAAATAATAATAATAATATAAAAAATTAATTTAATATTTTTAATAAAATATTTTGATATTTAAAATTTTTTTATTAAAAATAAAAAAATTATATATATATATATATAAATTTATATGATTTTATTTATTATAACTATTTTTTAGAAAAATATTTATATTATGAGAGATAAAAATTTGATAATAAATATTTATTAGATTTTAAGTTTAATTAGATTTTAAATTTTTTTCTAACATTAATTTTTTTTAGAAAAAAGTAATTTGATATGGTATAAAATTTAAATTTGACATCTTATTGATACAATGATTATTAAAATAGTAAATAATATAATTAAGTAATTTTTGATTATATGATAATTATAATATTTTCTATAATTACTTTTAAAGAAAATAATACTATTTTACAAATATTAATTAATAATTAATTATTTTTTTAATTTTTTAAACATTCATTTTTGTGTTAAAAAATAAGTATAAAAATTTTAAATTATATTTATTTGGTATTGGTAAACTCAAACATGTCAACCAATGCAAAAGAATAGGAGGAAAATGTATGAAAAGGAATACAATTATCATTAATTTTTGGGAGGAATTAAGGAATACTCTTTAATACTACCATTTATATCAAGTTGATTCTTGACGATGACAAAATATATTTAAATTATTCTTTTGATTTCAGAATTAGTGATATTTAAATAAAAAAAATATTAATATACAGATAAATTTTATCATAAAAGAGTTAAAGTGAGATGATAATTATATATATATATATATATATATATTAAATTAATGTATTTACTTTTTCAATTTTTCTAATGAAAAAATAGTGTAATTATAGGATGCGTGATTATTTTTCTATTAAAATGTTGTCAAATAAGATGACCATTATGTACATCTATATCATGCATGTACAAAGAAATAAAGTTCATTTGATTGATTTGCACAAATATTAACATTTTTTTTTCTAGACAAGAGAAAAAAAAATATAAATACATGCGTGGACAATAAGAGTTCAAGGAAGTTCATTCAAACTTGCTCAAAGTTTTCTTTTGATTTTAAAGTTTTGGAAGTGCTCTAATTTTTGTGATACTTTTGCATATGTGCTGTCAAAATCATACATAAAAAGAATTTTATTCAAAGGTTGAAAGCATGAGAAAGACCCCTTGACAACTAAAGTTATGTGTGAAATAAGACATTGCATCATAATTAAGATATACAAATAACATTTGATATATCTAATCAAGTTATAAAAAATGTTAATTAGATATGTTCATTAAATATAGTTTTGCACAATAGAATTTATTAAATGCCATTACATTTATAAACTTTATTTCTATTCAAAGCATTTCACAAGTGGCCCCATTAGATAAAGATTCCAATTAAGAGGAAATTAGTTGGATCAATGTTAAGATAGATGAGGTTGCAAGTGGGCCCATTATTAACTAACACTCTTAACAATATTTGATTGTGATTTAAGACTTACTAGTTTCTAGAATACCATTGTTTCATATCTGCATACTTTGGGAAAGAAGAACCTGCTGTTTAATGAACCTAAGCCCTTTTAGCAACTTTGAACAAGCTCGAGGGGGTAAGAGGAGAATCATGCCAGTATAGAAACTAGAATAAAATGAAATTTACAAGAAATTGAGTTTTAGCCAAAAAAGGAGCTACCAAAATTTCCATTGAATTCATTATTAGCATATCAACAAAGAATAACAAAATATCTAATCTTGCAGTTATAAGTGAGAAGAACTAAGGAGATATAGTCCTTTGATACATAATTGTTTTAAAAATATGCAAAGAACCTGAATTTTACCAAGTACCAAGAAATAGCCTTTCTTAAGAACAATATAAAAGGGGCAAATCAACCAATTGGACTAAAAAATATATATTTATTAGATAACAAGCCACAAAATAAGTGTTATAATAAGTAATAGATCCTTCATTGGCATAATCTAACCATATAAATATTGAATTTAGAAACACCCTCTAAAATCACAGCTCAATAGGTGTTTAATGGCTACACTATCACAAAATAAAGCAAGCGTATGCAATATTCAATACATCATGATTCCTAATTATTCAAAAATACAATCTTTAATTGTTTCAAAAGCATAATACTTAATTGTTGCAAAAGTATTAACTAATTACTAACTTATCAACACATTTTAGTTAAGGTTTCTAGATAATTTTTACCTAGTGCTTTTATTGTGCATATTAGTGTACTGCATAGTATTTTATCTACCTAAAGGGGATATTTTTTGTCCATAAGTTTTTACAGTAGTTGCTAGGACTTTGTTGGTAGTAAACACTAATGTTTTGGGATGATATAAAGGCATCTAAAATTGTAATACAAAGTTGTTAATCAAGGGTTTAGTAGAAGCAATTAAATTTTAATCAAGTTGAAAGAGACCTATTATTGGCATATATACTCTCAATGTGTTGTTCAAGTACAATAGTATTATAAAAATGTTGTTTATGCTCTTTTGTAATGTTAGTATCTTTAGTACATTGTTGTTCATGACAAGTAATTTGACCTAACTTACGACCCTACTATTCACCAATTATATTATAAATAGAACATTGTGTCACGATTCCATCAACAAGACCATTTGGACCTTCAACTTCATTTTGTACATACTCAACACTTTTCCCCACATTCTTAATTCCACCATTATGCTCTTCTAGCTTAACACCACCCACATGTAGAATATCCTCAATAATGGTGAATATAGGTTCATCAAACTCATGTAAAGCATTGATATATGCAACATGCTCTTTTATCTCAACCATTTGATTCAACATATCAAACATTGCTTGTCACTTGTCTTGCTAAGATACTTCATAAACTCATATTATTAGTTAGGGAACTCATGCATATAGTCAATTATGTTATTATATCCATGTCTTTTTATTATTGCATATAAGCTAAGCATCAATAAGGTATCTATTATGTTGGCTTCAATGACCTTGACTTCTTCCCATTCATATGTAATCTTAGGTTGCAACATCATGGTCTCATCAAGATAAAACTTTGTAGTAATCAATATCCCACATGTGTAATTATATTAAGGGCTAATAAATATGTATGATTTCCGAATAACAAAAAGATGCATACATGGATAACAAGTTGCATTTGATTAATAAATAATTAGGACATAACAAAGCTATAGTCAATTTCCATAAGCCTATTACATTATAAAAATTAATTAGTCAATTTCCTTCAACAATAAATGATTTTTTTTTCCTTTTTTACAATATTGTAGATAAAATGATTGTGTAAGGAAATAAATCTAGAATTGCAAAGAATAGGAAAGCTACAAACTAAGAAAATCAAAAATGGGAATAGAATAAAAACTTAAAAACTTAGAAAAAGAAAATTATAATAACAATTAATATGGCTTTGGGTCATAACAAATTAACCAATAATTGGCATTTTTAAACAAAAATCCTAAGCCAATTAACCTTAATCCCATTAACCCATTACTTAAAATTAAAATTAATAATCTCATTAATCCTAATCTCATCAACCCATAAATTGGATTTTATAGTCCCTAAATTCCAAAACTCAAATAAAAAGGCTCAAGAAAAGTGTGGGCTACCACTATCTCTAAAATAGGTCCTAAGAAAGTAATCAACTCCTATTGCTTTATGCTCCCTTTTGACTCTCATAGAACATATGGTCCTTAAAATAATTGTCTCTCTTACTTTTTTTTTTTTTTTAACTTTCGATCACTTACTATCTTACTTAAGAATTTTCTCTCACAATTATTTCTCTCTTATATCATCATGGATAACTCTTTATTCTTATTTTCACAAAATATTTTCTTATAGAGAGAACCTGACTAGGGTCTTGTATTTTGGTTATTTATATTATAGTTATAATTTTATATTTACTTAATTAGGTTTATCTTTTTTATATTTAATTAAATTTCCTTTTTAGAATTACATGTTTAAATGTTTTCTTAATTTTGTTTTCATCAAATTATTATATATAATACGTTAATGGATTATTACTGTTTGGATTTTAAGTAGATTTGGGTTTGGTCTTGGCCTAATTGAGATGTGGCACTTTGTTATTGTTGTATTTAATACGCCTTAGCTTCCCTTTCTTATCAGTGTGCCATATTAGCAACATAAACATTTTTTGTTAATTAGGTTTAATGGTTAGCTAGAATTGTTATAAAAAAAATTCTTAGTTTTTGAATTGTTACTTTTGAAAGGTCAAATTAGATTTAATATATCATGTAAAGTTACAAATAAAATGTATATTAACCTTTTTTCATTTCACATAAGAAAATATCAAGACAATCTAACCCTAAGAATGCCCAAAGAAAATCTCAACCCTAACTCATTTTTCCTTACAGGTTTTAGGAGGGCAAGGGCATTTTTATGTTGAATTCAAGAGCTTATGGTCTAATTTGAAGCCTTAATGGCAAGATCTCATGGTGGACAAGGCTTTAAAAGCAAATAAGGCCATGAAATCCTATATATTCTTATTTATTTATTTTTATTATACTTTTATTTTTATTTTTATGATTATTTTTGACAAAAAAAAGAAATAAGGAAAGGAATGGGTTAGATATTTTTTTTGAAAGTAGCTTTTTTTTTTAAAAAAAAATATTATCTTTTTTCTTCTAGCCTTTAAAGGAAAAGAGAGAAGATAAAAGGCCTATGGTTTGGATCTACTCTAACAAATAAATGAGGCATTAATCTCCTTTTTTTTGTTTCAAAAAAATCTTAGTTTTTATTTTTTTTTTGTTACTTTTAGTTTTCTTAAAGAAAATTTTGATTTCACTCTTTTTGGAGTTTTAATGTTTGGACCAAAAAAAATGAAAGAAAAGAGAAAGAATAGGTTCTTACAAGCTTTGATAAGGGTTAAAGAAAACATGTCATTGTTACTAGATATTTTTGTCGATTCATATATAGGCTTGACCTATACTAAGAATGGTGCTGGTAAAGTGATGCTTAGTGAGAAATTTCGTGTTTGATTTTTGTGGGGAGTGTGTTTAATTTGAGTCATGTTTGCATGTTTGAGAAGGCTTAGAGTATTAATTCCAACTCAAGTTCATGGGTTATGAGTTTGGATAAAAGTGTGTGAAAGGGAGTTAACTAGTTTAAATTAACAAGGTTTGATGAAGTCAATCTTTTTTACTATTTTTGAGAATTTTTTGACATTTTTTACTCTTTTTTGTTTTTTCACTTTTGAATGTTTTACATGTACTAGGATGATTCAAAAGAGTAGACAAAGGAAGGAAAGAGGAGGTGGTAGCTAATGGTATCAACTGCTTGTTGTCATCAATGATGGCTTTGGTGACAAGTCTATGGGAAAATTTGGACACAAAGTATATGCAAGAGGATATAACTAATAAGAAAATTTTGGTATCAAAATGTAACAATTTTAAGACAATTGATGGTAGGCCAGCAATAAAATAATTTGTTGAAATTTAAAGGATTTTGAATTATTTTTCATAATATAAATTATCTATGGATGAAATTGCAATTGTGAATTCTAGTATTGATTAACTACCACTTTTAAGAGATGCCTAAAATATAAGAAAAGGAATATATCCCTTGAAATTCTTGCTAACCATCTTATGTAGTTAAAGAATTTTGCATACAAGATAGAAACAATAAGCATGACTCTCATGTTTTAAAGTTGCAAGTGATTAAGAAAAGGCAATCAAGTGAGTCTACTAACAAGAGAAAGAATCAACCTAATGATAACAAAAGAAAATCAAAGGCAAATAAAAAAAGGGCAAATATCATTTTTGTCACAAAAAAGGGCACAACAAATATAAGTGTCATCTTAACAATTAAAAAAAAAAAAGGGAAAAGAAATGGTTCCCCTTTAGAGCAACAAATGAAAAAATGATTCCTTTAATCATAAAGATCAATTCATTTAAGGATGGCATTACTTAACATATTAATTCTAATGTTGTGTAAAATGTTTGTGAGAACAAAAGTTACTTCAAAGCTATGAAACCAATAAATGATGGTATTGTTATGTACATGTGAAATTCCATTATAGTTTTTGTCATAAGAATTAGGAAGGTAAAAATGCAGTTCACTTCTAAAAGAGTTATCAATTTTACTAATATATTTTATATTCTAGAAGTTAAGATAAATATGATATTAGGTAGTTTTTTAAACAAACTTGGATTCAAACTTATATTTAAGACTGACGACCTTATCCTTCCAAAAGAAGTATGTTTATGGGAATGGTTATTTTTGTAATGGCATGTTTGAACTTGATGTTGTTGTTGATAATAATGTTAATGTTTATGTTTATATTGCTAAGCATTCTTATCTATATCATAATAGGTTTAGACATATAACCTTTAGAAGATTCCATGATATGGTCAAATTGAAGTTGTTGCCATACTTTGATAAATCTAAAAACAAATACACAAATTGTATGCTAACAAAAATAATTAGAATTCTATTTCCGAGTTGTTGAAGATCTTTAAACATGTTAAAATTAATTTATAGTGATATGTGTGATTTGCACAACACACTAATACTAGGAGCAAAGACATATTTGTGATATTCATTGACAAATACTCAAACTGCTACTATGTTTAATTACTACATACTAAAAATAAAGTTCATGAAAAATTTAATTTGTATAAAACTAAAATTAAATTGCTAAATGAATTTGTCTTCAAATACTTGTTATCTAATAAGGGAGCTATTTATTATGATATTGACTTCTTAAGTATATGAGAATTAGTTACAAAACTACTATTCCTTACACTCAACAACGTCATGGTGTTATAAATACAAAATTTAGACATCAATAGAAATAATCAATGTCATGTAATTAAATTGCATGTCAATAGAAATGATCCAACCAAACGTAACAAAACAACCCCATATAAGTTCTTGAATAAAAGAAAGCCTAACCTTGTTATTTAAGAATTTGGTTTTGTACAACAACTGTTAAGTTTCCTTAATCAAAATTGAAAAAGTTGGCTAAAAGGGGAATTAAGTCCATCTTTTTAGGATATGCTCACAACAATAAGACTTATCAATTAATAGTCAAAGAGCTTAACAACTTAATATCTATTAAAATAATCATTAAATTGATAAATGCTATTTTTGATGAAAATAAATTCATCTTAGTTTCTAATGTTCCAAAATAGAAACAAGTTCTTGATAATGAAAATGATGCTTTAGTAAATAAAAATAAAATGTTGAGGAGTAAGGGAAGTAAAGACTTTTGGTTATGATTTCTTTGTGTTCCTAGTTCAAGGGACAAAGGAATTAGCCTGTAATTGAATTCCATATTGCTTACTAATGGCAATCATAAGACATTTGATGAAGTAGTGAAATCATAAGATGCTATGATTTTAGAAGAAAGCTATGAATGATGAAATTGACTTAATTATGGGTAATCAAACCTAGAAATCTATAGACTTCCCCCTAGCTCAAAGTCAATTGGATGTAAATGGATTTGCAAAAGGAAAATTGAAGGTTAATAGAACCATTTACAAGTTTAAAGTAAGGATGATAGCAAAATCACACTAAAGCATTGATTATTTCAATGCATAGTCACTAGTGGTTAGATGTGCCTCGATTAGGGTACTCGTTGCACTTTCTTTGATCATACCCTAATAATTCATTCAATGGAAACTAAATTAGCATTTCTAAATGATGAATTAGAAGAACAAGTGTATGTGGATCAACTTAAAGGATTTAGTATACTTAGTTAAGAGAAAAATGTATGCAAATTTGTTAATTACTTATATGAATGAAAATAAGCACCCAAGACATGGCGTCAAATATTTCATCAAGTGGTGCTTGCTAAAAGGTTCAAGATTAATAAATCAAGCAAATTTGTTTACAATAAATTCAATGAAGGAAAGGGTAATTGTACATAGATGACATGTTAATCTTTTGAACTAACTTTGAACAAGAAAAAGTTATCAAAATGTTTATATTAACTAATTTTGTTGTGAAAAGCATAGGTGAGGTAGATGTAATCCTTGGTATTAGAATCTTGTATTATCAAAAGAGAATAATGCTTAATTGCATTACATTGAGAAAGTTCTCAATAAATTCAATCATTCAAATTGTATTCTAATATCTATCCCATTTAACCACATTAAGCTTACTAAGAATGTCTAAAGAATAGTATCACAACTAGAATATACTTAGGTAATAGGTGTCTAATGTCCTTAATGATATATACAAGACTGGACATAGGTTATGCAATTAGCTAAGTGAGTGAGTACATAAGTAATCCAAGCAATATGCATTAACATGGAGTAAATAGAATTTTAAAATACCTAAGGAAAATAAATGATTATGACATAAGCTATACATTTTACCCTTCTATTTTAGTAAGATATAAATGTTAGTTGGATTACTAATGAAGAGGATCATGCTTTTATTAGTAAGTAGATCTTGATGCTTGGTAGGGGTTCCATTTCTTTAAGTTTCAAGAAATAGACTTGCATAATGGATTTCATCATGATTACAAAATTTGTAGTACTAGTTTCAATGAATAAAGAGGTAAAATCACCAAAGAACTGGCTTTATAAGATTACTTTGAAGTCAAAGCGAGTAGCACTTATTTTTATATATTACGAAGTGTTGCAACTCTAGCATAAACTTATAGTCAAGAGTATAATGGTCAGTTAAGAATCATTAGACATAAATACAGTTATGCTAGAGATTTGATCAGAAATGGAGTGATCGTGAATGCCATTGCGAGATCGAGCAAAAAAGATGATTGATCCTTTAACAAAAGGACTAACAAGAGATTTGATAAACAAGACATTAAGTAGAATGAGTCTCGAGCCTATATAGATTAGTCACCAATGATGAAAACTCAATTCAATACTTAATGCTATGTCAAGTCTTGTTTATAATGAATCAAAATGCATCACAAGTGTAATTGCAATATTATAATTAATTTTTTCCATCCCATATTTACTACCTATAATTTGTAAAGGGATGATGAATTTTGAACTCTAAATAGACCTAGGAAAGTTCTTTATGGTTAGGGTACCTAGAATGCTATGTCAAGTCTTGTTTATAATGAATCAAAATGCATTATTAGTGTAATTGCAATATTATGATTAATTGTTTTCATCCCATATTTACTACTTATAATTTGTAAAGGGATGATGAATTTTGAACTCTAAATAGACCTAGGAAAGTTCTTTATGGTTAGGGTACCTAGAATGTGCTTACATGGATATAAAATGTATGTTGTTGGAATTAGCTAAAAGACTTCACTTTAAAATATCTATGAAAAGGATATAAGTGCAAGGCCTTAAATGTGTTAATCAAATTAATGAGATGTTCATTGTTATAAAATCATTTGCATGAAATGCTTGTATTATTTATTAACTAAAATATTTGAATGATACTTATTACATATTAGTGAAAATAAATTTTACATTAATGATGACAGCATTTGTTGGACAACTTAAAGTAGTTCTACAATTTTCAATTTGTCCAACTCTCCGTTTTAACACCCTATTGTCTTTTTATCCAACATAAGTTGTCAGTGGTTCAAGTCTTGGAAAATAATTAACTAGCATTTTCTCTCTCTTTTTTTTTTTTTTTCCCAATGTCATCTTTTAACAATTTCACAAGAAGATTGAGAGAAAACCTAAGTTGTCTAAGTGAACAAATGAAAGTTTTATAAATCTTCCCAAGCCCTTACCTCTAAAGTGGAGTTAAAGTTTTCAAGACTTCCTCTTCCCAACTTAGGAGCATATTTTCAAGTAGTTAAGTTGATTTGGTCATCCTTAAGAATGATTAATTGTCTTGTACTTAATTTTTTTTCCCTTGCTTTTTTTTTTGTCATAAAAAAATGATAATAATTGTTTGATTTACACTAATTAATTAGAGGAAAATTTTCATATCTATTTTGAATATCTTCCTATCTTAAAAGGAAGTCAAAGGTAAAAGAGTCTACAATTGATGTAGGATATAAGAAAACAACAAAGAAAAGTGTTCATGCTATTAAAAATATAAAATTCTCATGATGACTAAATATAAAAACTCTCATATTGTCACTAACTAAAATTTTTTGGAGGATTTGATATTTCTAAATATTATTTTACATAGAATCAAAATTCAGTTTATCTTCTTATTTATACACATAATTTAGTGGTTTGATTTTTACCACATATATTTATTTAAATTAATTAAGTGAAAGTTAGTTATAGTACTTGAGTTTAGTTCATTTAATTTAATTTTATTATCTCATGTGTTTACTAGACTTAACACATGTTGAAATATAAAAAATTAAATGATTTATAATGTTTATAAATTTTTATATCTATTAGTTTGAATTTTTTAAAATAATTAAAATTTTAAAATGTTATTTGACATTGTATTAGAATTTAATTTATAATTTGATTATTTCTATAATCTTTAATTTAATTAATTGAATACAATACTAATGAGACATAATACTTATGTTTCGATTATTCAATTTTGATTCAATAAATCAAGTAAAAATATGAAATTTTTATATTGTTAAAATATACAAATTTTATATAGTTTATAATATTTATAAAGTTTTGTACTTATTATAATAAATTTTTAATCAAAATTTTAATTTTATAGAATAGTTGACATTATATTAAAATTTAATTTACTTGTTTATTTATACTCTTTACTTAGTGATTTGGCCATTTTGTTATTTTTAATCTAATTAATTGAGTATAATGTTAATAGGTCTAATAATAAAATTTGACTCATTTAATTCAGTTCAATATATGTCAAAAGAGAATATTAAAAATATAAAATTTTTCATCTTAATAAAATATAAAAATTTTATATGAATTATAATATTTATAGACTTTTTTACTTATTAATTTAAATTTTTAGATGAATTGAATATTTCACACATAGTAGAAGTATACGGGAAGTGGCTACAAAAACTGTGGTATGCTTTTCAAGATTGATTGGGATGGATTATTTATTTATTAAGATACATGATATATATGCTTCATTTTTTTTTTTTTTCCCTTATGCTGAAAAATCTCTTTTAGTAAACCTCGAGTTGCTAGACTGCCGTGGGTGAGATATGCTTGGTAAATTTTTTATGGAATTATCAGAGGTAGACCATATATAGATGGAAAGCCTCACTGTAATACATAAGATTCTTTGCTCATGCGGGAACGGGATGGCCATAGTTTCCAAGGAAATCCAAAGGAGTTATTAATAATAAAATTAATCTTTTTTCTTGCAAATAAAATTTTGCATATTTTTGGTAATATGAAAAATAAATAATATACCAATCACAAAATTAATAGACCATTAATATTGATTGATTTTATTCTAAGGGTTTATTTGATATTATAGTTAAGCTTTTATTGTTGTTGTAAAAATGATGGTAAGGAAACTAGTTTTTAATAAATTTAATTGAGTATTTGATTATAATTTATTATATTTTAAAAAAATAAAAAAATTGGTAAAAAAATAAAATAACAGTGTATAATTTATTTATATAATTATTTTATATATCAATAAAAGTTATTATTTAGCAAATTATTAGTATATCCATGTGAAAAATAAATTTTATAATTTATTAAACATGAATAAAATTGCATTTCATTCAAAACACAACATATCCTCTTAATAATAAAAATACACCCCCCCGAGCTTCAAAACAAGTTGCTAACGTTTAATGATTACATATAGATAGTTGAGTAAATCCTTACACAAGATAGGATAATGATTATAAAGAGTTGTTATGTCCTTAATATAATCAATTGTTATATTATTACTTGAGAACAAATATGATTAAATAATATAGAGTAAATATTAATTTCATACTCAATATTTAATTAAAATATTAGTATGACAAATTAATTAAATTACAATAAGAGACTATGTACTAAAAGAATTAGTCAAACCACTTTTACAATTCTAATATTAAGGTAATCATAACATGTGTCTAGACATTAATCTTGATTTATTGATATAAATTAATTAATTAGAATATTAGTGATAAATTAAAAGAGTTTAATTTATCAAATTTTTTGGAATTGTAATTTATATTCATTGTCTACATGTTAAGATCTGAATGGATCGCACATATAAAGAAAATTGATGAGAAATGTAAAAAGTGGTTAAGGTAGAATTGATTAAAAAGTTTAAGAAAATTTTTTAGTCAAAATATAATATTTAAATCATAGGAACTAATGTATAATTTATTAGAAGTTAATACTAGGCCTTACATAGCCAAAGTTCTCTATAAATAGAACCCTAAATGGCCAACCAAATTGATTCTTGCGAGCTAGCATTCTCTTTTGGTTTGTCCTTTTATTTCTCTCTTCCCCTAAAAGAGTTTATGTTCTTAAGAATTATCACTATGGTTTCTTGTGTGCATACTATTAAAGGCCAAACATTTGGATAGTAATGGTTTGCAATAACTTATCTATTTCACTTGAAAGAGAAAAGAAGACTTAATTCATTGGTAACTATCTCATCTTTTAGTGTAGGTTGTAATTAAATTTAACAACCTACTGATATACTTTGTGGATTCAAAAATTTAAAAAAATCTATATCATTAGGTATTTATTTGATAATCATTCATTTAATAATTGCATGTTAAATATAATTTAATTTTATGTTTAATTGTTATTGATTAATAATTCAATTGATTTATATGTTTATTTATTGTTATTACAAGTTTACAATTAATTCCCTGATTTTGTTTTTAGTTAAACACATAAAAAAAGGAAAAAAAGAATCGAGATTGTGTCTCACCATGCAAAAAAGAAAAGTTCTCCCTTTTGTGTGCCATGGTTTTGAGAAATCCATAGAAGTAATGGGGCTGAAATTAATTTTGGTGTTATTGGGGATTGTTAGGTAATTTAACCATGGCAGCGTTGATGGCTTTAAAGAAAGCCATACTGGATCGCAAGGCCAAGCCTTGCGTGGCATGCATGCATTGGTAATCATACCCACAGTGACAGCAAGGCATGGCTTGGCTGCTGCGTGGTGGCTATTGCTTTTAATAGTAGCATGTGTGTCTACAAGTTAGTGGTCGCCGGAGTCATCGTTGATGCGTGTCTTAAACATGCTTCTATTGCATTAGGAAACATTTCTGTGTGTAAGAGTGATGTTAAATTAGGACAACAATAAGTTCAGCAACAACTCAAAAGTAGCAAAGAGAACTTGCAGAAACTTGAAATTATAGGAGAAACAAGTTTTAAAAAAGGAGAGAAGAATGTAGAGAAAGTGCAGCAATCTGAGACTGCATTGGCTAAAGAAAATAAGAATGTGCCACAGAAGTTGAAAGAGAAGGTTGTGACTCAGAAGAAGATAGTTGAGAATAAAGAAGATTTGAATAAGCAACCTAGGGTGGCAAACAAGAAGGAAGAAAAGAAAGTCAGCCAGTAGAGGGCTACGACTGAACAGAAAAAGGAGAAGAAGGTGACTAAAATGAAAGTCACATAAGCAAAGAAGCTAGCTATTTTGCCTACATAGCAAGTGATGAACAGAAGAAGACAAGCTGTGATCAGACCCAAGAAAAGGCAGTTTCAAGGTTATTGCCTTTATTGTGGAGTTTGGGGTCATAAGGCGAGTAATTGCTAGTGGAGAAGGCCAGTATATGTCTCCAACTTGAGAAGATATGATGCTGCATACAGGGGGAGACAATACAGAATTCAGAAGAGAACACCTGTTGTAAGTTCTTGCACATACTGTAAAAGGCAAGGACACGTTGACAAGGATTGTTGGTGGAAGCCCAAACTAGTGGTTTCAAAGAATAAGTTTGCTATATTGGCAGACTTGGAACAGTGTGAAAGGTGCAGGTAAGATGGCCATAATGCCAAGAGATGCATGAAACTTCTCCCTGAGCAAGAGAAGGCACTCAATGGCACATTGGAAACAAGCGGTGTAGTCAAAGCTGAGAAAAAGGAGAAAGATATCTTCCAGCCAGATCAAAAGAAGGAATATAAAGCTAAAAGGGAGGTGGCTAATATAGCTGAAATTGCACTCAAAGCTGACTGCAAGGATAAGCAGTGGATCCTTGATAGTGGATGCACTTCGCACATGACGGGAGACAAAAGTAAATTATCAAAGCTAAACAAATCAAGAGAAGGCAGAGTCAAGTTTGGCAATGATGATTCACTCAACATCAATGGTCAGGGGTCAGTAAAGATTGAAAGAGGAAAACTGAAAGATGTTCTGCACGTTAAAGGACTCAGATATAATTTAGCATTTATCAGTCAACTATGCAACGAAGACCATAAGGTAATATTCACAAAAATAGGTTACTAGGTAAAGAGTAAAGAAGGCAATACTGTTGTAGCCGGGAAGAGAATAGCTGGAAATTTATATGTGATTGATGAGGACAAGACAAGCAGCTGTTTACTCACCAAAGAAGAAGAAAATCAACTCTAGCATAGGAGGCTGGGACACTTATCACAGAAGAACATGAGGAAGCTGACCATTATTCATGCAATCAGAGATATTCCCGACCTCAGGAGAGAGAGAGAGTATGTTTGCTTAGCATGCTCTAAAGGAAAACATGTCAGAAAGCAGTATAAGACCAAAGAGTTCAGTTCTGAGGCAGTGCTTGACATTGTGTATACTGATTTGTGTGGGCCGATGAGAAAAAAAGGGTTGAATGGTGAAAGGTACTTCGTCTTGTTTGTTGATGATTATTCTAGAAGGACCTGCATCATGCACCTCAAACATAAGTCAAAAGTTCTGAATTGCTTCAAGAGATATAGAAAATTGGCTGAAAATGAGAGTGGAAGGAAGATCAAAGTATTGAGGTCCGATCAAGGCATTGAATTTACAAATGAAGTTTTTGAAGATTACCTTGAGAAGCATGGTATTCATCCATCAGATGGCAGCAGCTAGAACACCTCAATAGAACGGGGTGGTAGAGATCAACATTTACAGTCGTGCACTTATTGAACAGAGTTCTACTAAGGCCCAATATTGATAAGACTCCATATGAGCTATGGAGTGGGAAGAAGACAATAGCCAAGTATCTCAAAGTCTTTGGCAGCCCATGTTTTGTGAAGAACAAGGTGCAAAACTTGGGAAAATTCAATGCTAGGTCTGATGAAGGCATCTTTGTGGGATACTCAACAAAGACAAAAGGTTACAGAGTTTTCCTGCATAAGCTGGGAAAAGTGATCACTTCCAGTGATGTGAGAATAGATGAGAACTGGAAAATAATGTAGAATGGAGAAGTTGAGGACAATAAAGAAGATGACTTCAATGTAGATGAAGAATCAGACCAACCTGAAGAAAAGGAACTAGAAGTAAGTTCAGACTTGAAGAAGAGTGAGTCTGAAGATAAAGAAAGAGATCCTTTTGCAACTAAGCCGGTGCAAGAAAGAAGGACAAAGAAAACATGGACCAGTGCTCATCAAGGAGATCAGATCATAGGTAACCCATCAATAGGAGTTACAACAAGAAGAAGAATTATGAGAGCTACTACTCTACTCTCACAAGTTGAATCTAAATCTATTGAAGAGGCTATTCAAGACAAAGCCTGGGTCAAAGCTATCAATGAGAAGCTAGATCAAATTGAGAAGAATGATACATGAGAGCTGGTTTCAAGACCTACTAATAAGAATGTCATAGGAACAAAGTGGGTGTTTAGGAATAAACACAATGAAGATGGCAAGTTGGTGAGGAATAAGGCCAGGATGGTTTGCAAAGGTTACACTCAGATAGAAGGGGTAGATGTTGATGAAACTTTTGCGCCAGTAGCAAGGTTAGAAACTATCAGAATGTTCTTAGCTTTGGCAGCACACAAGAGGTATAAAGTCTATCAGATGGATGTGAAATCTGCCTTTCTAAATGGGCTCTTGAAAGAAGAAGTGTATATTGAATAACCCGATGGAGTACAAATCAGTGAGAATGAAACACATGTGTGTAAGCTGAAGAAAGCCTTGTATGGTCTTAAGCAAGCTCTAAGAGCATGGTATAGTAGGCTGGATGCGTACTTAAGAAGGTTGAACTTCAGAAGAGGAACGATTGATAATAACCTGTATGTGTTCAACTCAGAGAAAGGCCAGCTAATAACCTTAGTATATGTAGAATGACATCATCTTTGAAGGGGATCACTCTGAGCTATGCCAAGATTTTGCACAAAAGATGAGTGAGGAATTTAAGATGTCATTGATTGGAGAAATGACGTACTTTCTTGGATTATAGATAAAGCAGTGTGAAGAAGGTATCTTTATTTCTCAGACGAAGTATGCCAAAGAGATGTTGAAAAGGTTTGGCATGGGAGATAGCAGATCTATCAGTACCCCTATGATAGTAGGCTACAAGTTAACAAAAGATCAGGAGGGAAGGAGTACAAGCCTCTAGAGTACAGGAAGATGATAGGGAGCCTTCTGTACCTTACGGCATCAAAGCCTGATCTTATGTAAGCTGTTTGCACTGCCAGCAGATTCCAAGCTGATCCTAAGGAGTCTCATATGTTGGCAGTGAAAAGAATCCTAAGGTACCTTAAAGGAACACTGGAAATGGGCTTGTGGTATCTAGCTATAGATTCTGTTAAACTACAAGCATACACTAATGTAGACTGGGTAAGAAGTATAGATGATAAAAAATCAACCAGCGGCTGCAGCTTCTACTTGGGTTCAAAGTGTGTTGCATGGTTAAGTAGAAAGCAAAACAGTGTTGCTTTAAGCATAGCTGAGGCTGAGTATATGGTGCTTATGTAGCATGTACATAGGTGATATGGATGTTAAGATAATTGGCAGACTTGGGTGTCGAAAGTGAAGTTACCAGTGAGTGTATTTTGTGATAATCAAAGTGCTATTGATCTCAGCAAGAATCTGGTTCAACATTCGAGGAGCAAGCATATTGACATCCAGTATCACTTCATCAAAGATCAAGTGGAATAAGGTACAATTCAGTTGGAGTATGTTGGCACTAAAGATCAAATTTCAGATATTCTAACTAAACCTCTGTCCATAGAGCTATTTGAAAAGCACAGATTGAGTCTATCTGTGCAAATGCCTCCTCAAGCCTGAAGTTCAGGTGAATCCTTCATCTCCACTTTGCGAGTTTTTCATATTTGTAATTGGTTGGCAAAGGGGGAGAGAAGTAACAGTGTAGGGGGAACTGTTAAGAAAGGGGGAGTGCATATTTAGGGGGAGCTGAAACTGTTGCATAGTGGCTTTTGTTATGAGTGTTGCCAACAATTACAAAGGGGGAGATTGTTGTTCCCACAGCCTTGTATGGGTTGTAATTGTTGTCAACTAGGTTTAAGTGTGCAAGAAAGTAAAGCCACATGGAAGGGCAAGAAGGTAAAAGCCACATAGAGGGGCAAGAACGTAAAAGCCACATGGAAGGGCAAGACAGTAAATTCACCGCAAGTAAGCCCTATTAGGGTGTCATGAAGGAGTATATAAAGGCCATTGGAAGACATTAAAAACAGTCGGGCAATTGAAAAAAATGGACAGAAAACCTAGACAACCAGCCGACCAAAGAGAGAAGCCGTTGGAAGAGAGAGAACAATTATATATGGCAAAATCAGAATGGACGGCGAAGGTGAGGAACGGCACACCACCGGCAAGAAAGAAAAACCCGATGGCCAAATAAGGGACACCACCGGCAAGAGAGAGAAACCCGTGAGGAGCGGCACACCAGCGGTCAATGGTGAGAGATCCGGCAGAATAGGGGTTGGATGGAAAAATAGAAACCAACGGTGAGAGATCCGGTAGAATCGGGGCTGGACGGGAAAAACAGAAACTGATGGTAAAAAGATCTGACTGGACGGTAAAGAGATCCGGCTAGATGGTGTGAGACCTGAGAGATCCGACTGGACGGTGAAGAGATCCAGCTGGACGACATGAGACCAGAGAAATCCGACTAGACAGTGAAGAGATCCGGCTAGACGGCATGAGACCAGAAAGATCCGACGGGATAGTGAGACCAGAAAGATCCGGCTGGATGGTGAGAGAAATCTAGCTGGACGGTGAGAGAGATCCGACTGGACTGTGAGAGAGATCCGGCTGAACGGTGAAGAGATCCAGCTGAATGGTGAAGAGATCCGGCTGGACGGCGTGAGACCAGAAACATGCGTGAGGCGTGAGACCAGCAAAGGGTGCAAACCAGAAACGTGCGTGAGACGTGGAACGGCAAACCAGAAACGTGAGGCGAGCCGTGAGACAAGGAGACGGGTGAGACTGTGAGACGGTGAAAGCAGGAGTTGTGTGAGACAACCTAGAGAAGGAATTCGGTGAAGTATCGGAAAGAACTCAACGTATCTCCAGATTTCTTTAAGAGAGGTTAGAGAGCATTGCGGTGAACTTCTAAGCGGCAATGGAGCAGCCTTTCAATTCAACAGAGGCAAGACAAGTTAGAGAAGAGTAGATACAGTAAGTGACACTCTTTGTATTGTACTTGCTTAGTATTTGTAATAGTGAAAGGAGCAAAGGATTAAGACATCCATTGTAACTGGATTTCTCAAATATAATGGATAGTCTCAGTATGGGAGAGTCCCTACCACCGTGGATGTACGTCACATTAACGGAACCACGTAAATCTCATGTGTCCTTAATTTGCTTTACGTTCTGTGTTTTGAATTGAGTTGTGAACGTAGCTAAAGTATCAGCCAACCCATAACCTAACGAAGGCCTAAACAAGAACATCCAAATTGTCTATTAGGCAAGGTGTCTGAAAGGTGACTTTGGGGACTATTGTGATTAGTAGGTAGCAATAGATCTACCTTAGTCGAGTCTGAGAAAGAGTTCGCTTTTAAGAAGAGGTTGAAGTTGTTCACTTACTTGCGAATTGCGAATTGTGGTGATACTGATTCACCCCTCCTCTCAGTATCATAAACTAGTAGATCCTACGGAGAAGTCGGGAACTTCACTCTCCTTCAAAATAATGCTCTTCACCAAATGCTATTCCTTGAGATGGAGCAACACAACAATGAGTAGTTTGCTCCACTCCCTCGAGAGTAGGATGTTGGTTAAGATATAGCTAAGAGCTAACTTAGACTTTCCATATATCGTCCCTTCTTTCCAAAAAGGAAAAAAAAAAAAAAAGAAAAGATAGAAGTGTCATAAGACCTTATTCTTTTCTACTTATTGCTATTTTCCTTAGTTTTGTAAAATAGCCTTTGGAAGACTGATTTTCAATCCTCTAAGGTTTGACCATCTAACTTCCTTATTAGCTTGAGGAAAATAACATAGTAGATCCTATAATCATGTATATTAGAATATCATACTAGGATTGTATGCTATATATGCAATATATATTATAAGAACATGGTGAGTTGGCTTTTATTATTATAGAATAAAACCAAAGTTTATTCGGTTAGCTAAAAGCCTTCTTAACCTGAATATGTTTGATATTATAATTGATGGTTCCTAATTAACTATATTTATGTGATTTGGATGAGTTATCTCATGATCACATAAATTTAGAGACAATGGTTGGGTGCATCATATGTGATTTGATTAGACAAAGAGTTGTCATTTAATTTATATAAGAGTCACATGTGATGTAATTGATAAGTTATGTTATCTACCTAATTTTTCTTTTTTTATTGTTAGATTATCTCAAGGTGAAATAATTTAAATGGGATCTTGACCCACTAGAAAATTTTACAATAAGATCTTTCATGTGAACATAAAGATTTATTGATTTGAATAAAAAAATGGGAGTAAGTAAAATAAGAATTAAAGGCCTAATATAATTTTGGTATGTATGCATGAAATTAATACTCACTCTCTTTATATAAATATAGGTTGCTAGATCAAAATGAGTAATAATTTGTCCATATATACAAAGCATGGTTGATGTGAACAACCTTATCAGGCCAAATGTTTTAGACTAGTATAAAATCTTGAGAACTGTTCTTAAGTAAGGAAAGAAGTTCTACGTCCTTGATGAGGATCTTCCTACTCTTGCTGATAAGGATGAAGTGGAGGCATATATTTAGCATAAGGATGATGATGATCATACTACATATATGATGTTAGCTAGTATGTCTCTTAAACTTCAAAGGTAACATATGAATATTATGATTGCCTGCACAACAATTCTGCATCTCAAGAAGTTGTTTGGTATAGAAACTATGACTAAGAGATATGAGATCTTAAAGGAATTGTTCTAATGTAAGATGGTAGAAGGATCTTCAATGAATGCTCATATTATGAAGATTAGCTACATTAAGAAATTGGGCTGATTGTATTTTACCATTACTTTAGAGTTAAGTGTTGACTTGATCTTGTAATCTCTACCCTAGGTTTGTTCACAATTTATTGTGAACTTTTATATGAACAAGTTGGAAGTTACATTGGTTGAATTATTAAATATGCTTAAAACTACAAAGTGAACTCTAAAGAAGGAGAAGACTCTCTTCTCATGAATTCTTCCAATCTGAAGTGCAAAAGACCCAAGAAGAAGAACATAACAAGAAAGGCTCAAGCAACCAAGGCATTTCAAAAGAGTGGTGATGTGAAAAGGACAAAAGCAAGAGCACTTGCCATCACTATGGTGAAAGGGCCACTAAAAATAGAATTGCAAGATTTATCTTGCTAGACTAAAGGTGAAGAAGCTTGGTCAAGCCTTTGGTTTAGTTATGTTTATGATTGAGATAAATCTTTCTACTTTTGATTTTACTACTTGGATATTGGATATTTGATATTTGATATTGGATATGGCTATGATATTTGTAGAAATATGTAGGAATACATTAGAAGTAGATGGTTGAAGAAAGGTGAGCTAAACCTATGATTTCTAAATGAAGCAAGAGTTGTTGCATTAGCCATTGGAACTTATAGTTTACCTTTTCCTTCTGGCCTAATAATAGAACTAAAGAATTGTTTTATGTTCCTATACTTTCTAAATACATCATTTCCAATTCTAGTTTAACGTTAAATGAATTTACTTTTACATTTAATGAAAAAAGTTGTTCATTTTAGAAAAATCATGTTCATTATAGATTTGATATTTATATAAATTGTTTATATAAGCTTGATCAAGAAGGTCAAGTTATATAAGAATTGTTACTTGGATTTATTTGATTATGAATCATCTAGAATATGTGAATCTTTATTATTGGATAAGATAATTGAGACTTCTTTAAAAGGAAAATGAGAACATGTTAAAATTGTGGTCCAAAGAATACCTAATACTTTCAAGCAAACATTGTGGTCCAAAGAAAATGTAATAAAATTGAAGCCTTATGAGATGACATAGAGGGATGGATTTGGAATAGTGTATTGTTGTAGTTTTAGCTTGTAATCATTTTAAACAATTATTTTTGAAAGAGGGCATGATTTTGGATGCTTTTCCATTTCCTAGTTGCTTTCCTCATTTATCTACTTCAGATATTATTTACTCTTACATGGCCTTTTAATAGTGAAATGTGAAAAAGACTTTGTTTAACATGGGGCCTTTCAAGGCACCAAGTTTGGATAGTTACAAAGTTGTATTTTATCAAAAAAACATAGGACTTGGTTGGTCCCTTAATTATGGATCACAGAACACTATTGGTCCTTAACTTAAGATCGAACCATGTCATGATGTAAAGCCTTATGCTCACCATCTTCAATGCCACTAGTCAACTTAATGGTGTTAATTGGTTATGAAGGGAGCTCTATCATTAGAAGACTACCTTTAATGATGTTGACTTTCTTGTTAATGCTAGCTAGCAAGTTCAATTCTTCTATTGATAGCGAGAACTTCTCTTCATTTTCTTTTTCTTTAGCCTAATAACTTTTCCTTCATTTTGTTTGGTATATCAGAAAATAAGATCTATTGAAATTTTGGAACATGTCATCACGTTTAGAAATTTGAAGAAAGAAATCCTATCCTTAATAGGAAACAAAGATTAATCAATATTTTGTCTCATAATTGACTAAGTAGTATTTAGTTTGTTGGCATAACTTTTGCTCTAAACTTCCAAATTAGTTGATTCTTATGGTAAAACTCTTCATTTGACTCAAACCTGATTCACATTCTACATAAAAAAAATTTTAGCTACATCATATGAGTCAATGAATTTTTTAATATTGACTAAGGATATAACACCAAAAGAAAAGGAGTTATCCCAATATAAAAGGAGGGATGTAAAGGAGAATCATAAAAGAGAGAAAGGATTAGAAAAAAGAGAAGAAGAAACCTAAAAAAAAAGAAAAAGGAGAAGGTAATAGGGTTTAATTTGATATATATTTTCATCTAATTTTGCCCTTAAGTTTGTGTGATTACTTGCACTTATGTTTTATTTTATGCATATTTTACATACTTTTATTTTTATTTTTTTTTCCTATAAGAGAGGAGTTATGTGAATATTTCGAATGAATATGTTATCAAATGGAAGAAATATTGATGGAAGAGTAAGTAAATAAAAAAATCATTGACAATATTCTTGATCTAATTTGGAGTTTTTTTTAAAGAGGAGTCCTACCTTTATTCAAAAACCAAATCCAATTATGATTATATGCCATTATTGATTTGAGTACTATTTTGTATTTTGGGCATAACTTTCATTTTAGAAGTTCAAATTGAATTATTATTATGATCAAGAAAATAAAAGAAATAAGGCTACAATTTTTTAGTTAATGTAGAACTCTGATTTGGTTTCTAAATATAGAAACCTTAGTTAGAAGTTATGGGCCATAAATTTTTTTAAAGGTTAAATGGACATAGGAATTCTAAACTTATCGAAATATAAGAGGAGACATAAAATCAATAGAAAGATAAAGGAGAGAAAGGGATGAAAAGAAGAGACTAAAAGGAGAAGGAAAGTGAAAATAGTAATCCATAAGTTTGGAGAAGGGAAATAGATTTGACTTTGAGTTTTAATCCTCAAAGACTAAGTTTTGTTTGATTTTTATTACTTATTCCTTGATGCTCAATGGGTTTCTTTTTTAAACTTAATGAATTTGTTGAACTAAATTATAACTTGCTAAATTATTTTAAGGTAAGGTTTATATGTAATTTGATCTTTAGTTTATGTGATTAATTATTATTTTAATTCAAGACCTCTTTTTTTTTTTGTTATATTATCAAACTTAATGCTTTAAGAGTGTGACTACATTTTGCATACTCTTGTGATCCATAAATAAACTTAAGAAAGAGTTATATGAATTAGATCAATTGTAATATTAACCATATGTTAGATAATGAGATCAATAGATAATTAGGATCAAATATGGTAATTAAAGAAGAGAAAACAGTTAGGAGTCCCCTTTCTTATATTTGAGATTTCATAAAACTTTATACTTGTTTTCTTATTTAAAATAACATAAATTCTTGATTAATTTAATAGATAATGAAGGGATTAACTTGACTTAAAAAAGGTAGTTAATTAATTAGGAAAAATTTGCCATCACATGTAATAATTTTTAATAAATCTTAATTTTTGTTTTTGCTCTTAGATTGAATTATTTAATTTATTGCATAACTTGGATTGAATGAAATTTAAACCTTAGTATCCTAATATCTATAGTTTCTTTGCACTTGGAAATTGAAAATAATTTATGTAGTTAATTCAACTTAGGATAGATTAGAATTGTCTTAATAGTATCAAATAGTCTTCATGCGAATGATAATCTATTTGTCCTATATTGCATAATCAATTAGGTATATTAGCCTAAATGTAGTGCATAATTCATAAATCATGCTTTTAGCATTGTTGCTAGGGACTAGTCATCTACATTTTGAACACTAACAATCTAGCTTTGGATTAAATTATTAATTTGTAGTGATAATTATTTGCTTTAGTTTTCATAGTTTTTATTTGGTCTACTTTTGTAGCTTGGTTATTCCTTTTATTTTTAGTTTACTTGGTTTTAATTCTTGGTTTATAGGCATGGTAATGCATGACCCATACTAGTGGTGAGAACTTGCTACTTTTGACTATAAGATTGACTCCAAAAGAGAAGAACATTATGGCACAAGAAAAGGAGGTACAAAAAAAATGAACAGCCCTCAATTCATATGCTAAACCATCTTTAGAAAGGTTAATGTCATGCCTTACTAGGCTAGAAATCCAATCTAACTCCTTTAAGATCAAGCTACTTATCAATTAAATGATCTAAATGAGTGTTCTATTAATGGTTTACCTAATGATGATCCCAATTCTGATATTGCTAAGTTAAAATTTGTGATACTTTTAAATAAATGGTGTGAGTAATGATATTATTAGGCTTAAAGTATTTCCTTTTCCATTGTGTGATAAAGCAAGAAGTTAGTTTAACTCTCTTCTTATAGGATCTGTTAGTATTACTACTTGTGATTCAATGGCATAAGAAATTTAAGCTAAAATTTTCTCCTTTTAAAAAGACAAAGATAAGGAGTCATATAACTATTTTTACCTAATTTGATAATGATTCATTGTATGACTCATGGAACGGTTAGCTTATTGATTTATTACTTTTGAAAGGTTACATTAGATTTAACATATCAAAAAATATTTTAACCCCTTTTCATTTCACACAAGAAAACATCAAGATAGTCTAACCTTAAGAATGCCCAAAGAAAATCTTAGCCCTAACTCATTTTTCTCTATAGGTTCCAAGGAGAAGAAGGGTATTTTTATGTTGAATTCAAGAGCTTATGGTCTAATTTTATGCCTTGAAGGCAAGATCTAATCTTGGACAAGGCATTAAAAGCAAAGAAGGCCATGGACTCCTATTTATTCCTATTTTTTATTAATTTTTATTATGTTTTTAATTTTTATATTCCTTAATTATTTTTGAAAAAATAAATAAGGGAATAAGTGGGTTATATTTTTTTGAACGTAGTTTTTTTTTTAAATTATTATCTTTTTCTTCTAGTCTTCAAAGGAAAGGAGAGAGAAAAAAAAAAGCCTAGGGGTTGGATCTACTCTAATGAATAAAGGAGGCATTAATCTCCTTTTATTTTGTTTCAAAAAAAAAAAATCTTAGCTTTTATTGTTTTGTTACTTTTAGGTTTCTTAAAGAAATTCTTGGTTTCACTCTTTTTTGGAGTTTTAATGTTTGGAACCAAAAAATGAAAGAAAAGATTTGAAAGAATAAGTTCTTGATGGCTTTGATAAGAGTTTGAAAAAACATGCCATTGTTACTAGAGATTTTTTTTGATTTGTACATAGGCTTGACCTATACAAAGAATGGTACTAGTAATGTGGTGCTTGGTGAGGAATTTCATGTTTGATTTTTGCGGGGAGTGTGTTTAGTTTGAGTCAAGTTTGCAATTTTGAGAAGGCTTAAAGTATTAATTCCAACTCAAGTTCATGGGTTGCATGTTTGGATAAGAGGGTGTGGAAGGGAGTTAGCTAGTTTAAATTAATAGGGTTTGATTAAGTCAATCTTTTATTTTTTTTTTGTGAATTTTTGACCTTATTACTCTTTTTATGTTTTATTAATTTTCTTTTTTCTTTTTTTGGAATGTTTTACATGTACTTGGATGATTTGAAAGAGGAGGGAATGAAAGGAAAAAGGAGGTGGTAACTAATGGTAGTAGCCACTTTGTTAATGATGGCTTTGGTGACTAGTTTATGGGAAAAATTGGATACAAAGTAAATACAAAAAGATGTAACTAGTAGGAAATTTTTGGTATCAAAATTTAATAATTTTAAGATGACTAATAGTAGGCCAACAATAGCATAATTTGTTGAAATTTAATAGATTCTAAATCATTTTTCATAATACAAAATGTCTAGGTGAAATTGTAATTGTGAATTCTATTATTGATAAATTGCCACTTTTTGAAATATTTTCAAGAGAAGCCTAAAATATAAGAAAAAGAATATATCCCTTGAAATTCTTGCCAACCATCTTCATGTAGTTAAAGAGTTTTGCATACAAGGTGGAAACAATAAGCATGACTCTCATGTTTTAAAGTTGTATGTGATTGAGAAAATACAATCATGTGAGTCCACTAACAAAAGAAAGAATTAATTTAATGATAACAAAAGAAAAACAAAAAGCAAATATAAAAAGGGCAAATGTCATTTTTTTTTTTTTACAAAAATGGTACAACAAATATGAGTGTCATCTTTAGAAGAAAAAAAAAAGAAAAGGAAAAGAAACAGTTCCCCTTAAGAGTAACAAATGAAAAAATGATTCCTATAATCAGAAAGATCAATTCATTTGAGGATGATGTTATTTAATAGATTGATTCTAATGTTGCCCAACATGTTTATGAGAACAAAAGTTACTTTAAAGCTATGAAACCAATAAATGCTAGTATTATTATGTACATGTGAAATTCCACTATAGTTTTTGTCATAAGAATTAGGGAGGTAAAAATGCAATTCACTTGTAAAAGAGTTATCAATTTTACAAATATATTTTATGTTCTCAAAGTTAAGAAAAATATGATATTACATAATCTCTTAAACAAACTTAGATTCAAATATGTTATTACATAGTATTTAAGACTGAAAACTTTAACCTTCCAAATGAAGCGTGTTTATGAGAAATGGTTATTTTTGTAATGGCATGTTCAAACTTGTTGTTGTTGCTAATAATAATGTTAACGTTTATGCTTATATTGCTAAGCATTTTGTTGTATGGCATAATAGGTTAAGACATATAAACTTCCAAAGATTGCTTGATATGGTTGAATTGAACTTGTTGCCATACTTTGATAAATCTAAAAACAAATGCATAACTTGTCAGCTAACAAAAATAATTACAATTCTATTTCCAAGCAGTTGAAGATCTTTACACATGTTAACATTAATTTATAGTGATGTGTGTAATTTACACAACACACTAATACTAGGAGGAAGGGCATATTTTTGATATTCATTGATAAATACTCAAACTATTGCTATGTTTAATTAATGCATACTAAAAATAAATCTTATGAAAGATTCTGTTTGTATAAAACTAAAATTAAATTGCAAAATGAAATTTCATCAAATACTTGCTATTTAAGAAGGGAGCAAAATATTATGATATGATTTTTTAAGCATATGAAAATTCTTCATGAGACTACTATTCCTTACACTTTATAACAAAATGGTGTTGTAAATACAAAAAGTGGATGTCAATAGAAATGATCAATGTCATGTAATCAAATTCTAGCTTCAGTTAGGGATTTTAGGGTGAGGCATAACTTACAACATTCCATATTTTAAATATAGATCCCACCAAAAGTAACAAAACATCCCCATATAAGTTCTTGAATAAAAGAAAGCCTAACCTTGTTCTTTAAGAATTTGGTTTTGTAAAGTAATTGTTAGGTTTCCTCATTGAAAATTGAAAAGGTTGGCTTAAAAGGGAGTTGAGTCTGTCATTTTAGGATATGTTCACAACAATAAGACTTATCAATTAATAGTCAAAGAGCTTAACATCTTAATATCTATTAAAATAATCATTAATTTGATAAATGTTATTTTTGATGAAAATAAATTCATCTTAGTTTCTAACATTCCAAAATAGAAACAAGTTTTTAATAATGAAAATGATGCTTTAGCAAATAAAAATAAAAATGATGAGGAGCAAAAGAGTAAGGGAAGTAAAGACTTTTGGTTATGATTTCTTTGTGTTTGTAGTTGAAGGGACAAAAGAATTAGCATGTAATCAAATTCCATATTGCTCACTGAAGATAATCTTAAGACATTTGATGAAGCAATGAAATTGCAAAGACTCTTGGTACCTAAACACTTTGAATCAATCCTTTCTTTATATGTATCTTTCTATGTTAGCTAAAGGAGGTGGGTTTTCTCCAATTTTCTATGGTAGTTACACTATAGTCATTGCTTGTCCATCTTGTCTCATCTTAATTTGGCTATACTTGTATGTAGCCAACCATGTTTTCAACAATTGACATACATCTCATGAGACCCATCATCACTACGAAAAAACCCCTACCCTTTTCCTTCGTTACTAGGGAGATTAAGCAACCTCTATTAGTAAAGGACCTCGAATAAAATTTTTTATGTCATGTAAAATGTCCATCAAGCAATCTAGTCCAATTTCCTCCTTGAAGTGGCTTGTCAACCTTGCTTTCCATCCTTCAAAATAATGCTCTTTACCAAATGCCCTTCCTTGGGTTAAGGTAACACAACAATAAGTAGTTTGCTCCACTCCCTCGAGAGTAAGATGTTGGCTGAGATAGAGCTGAGAGCTAACCTAGACTTTCCAAAAAGGAAGGGAAAAAAAAGAAAAGATATAATTGTCATAGGACCTTATTCTTTTCTACTTTATGCTATTTTCCTTAGTTTTCTTTACATTTGATTTAATTACAAAAAGGGCTTTGGAAGACTAATTTGAAATCCTTTAGGATTTGACTATTTAACTTCCATAATAGCTTGAGGAAGATAACATAGTAGAGCTTATAATCATGCATATTAAAACATCATACAAAGACTGTATGCTATAAATGCAATATATATTACAATTGTGATGCTAATGCATTAGATAACTATAATTAACTAAATCCCACAACTCAAATATTAAGTATATGGTGAGTTGGCTTTTATTATTATTAAATAAAACTAGAGTTTTGTTTGAAGAAGTTTTGTTAGGTTAGCCAAAAGCCTCCTTAACTTGAATATGTTTGATATTATAATTAATGGGTCCCAATTAACTATATTTATGTGATTTTAATGAGTTATCTCATGATCACATAAATTTTGAGACAACGGTTAGGTGCATCATATGTGATTTGATTAGACAAAGAGTTGTCATTTAATTGACATTAGAGTCACACGTGATGTAATTGATAAGTTATGTTATCTACCTAATTATTTTTTATTTGATTGTTAGATTATCTCAAGTTGAAATAAGTTAAATGGGATCTTAACCCACTAGAAAATTTTAGAGTAAGATCTTTCAAGTCAATATAGAGATTTATTAATTTAAATAAAAAAGTGGGAGTAACTAAAATAAGGATTAAAGACCTGATATAATTTTGGTATGTGTGCATGAAATTAATACTAACTCCCTATATATATAAGTTGCTAGATCAAAATGAGTAATAATTTTTCCATATATACTAAGCATAATTGATGTGAACAAACTCATTGGACCAAATGTTTTAGACTAGTATAAAATCTTAAGAATTGTTCTCAAGTAAGGAGAGAAGTTCTATATCCCTAATGAGGATCTTCCTACTCTTGGTGTTGAGGAAGAAGTGGAGGCATATATTTAGCATAAGGATGATGATGATCATGCTACATGTGTGATGTTAGCTAGTATGTCTCTTAATCTTAATAGGTAACATGAGAATATCATGAATGCCTACACAACAAAGTTTGCGTCTCAAAAAGTTGTTTGATATAGAAACTAGGACAAAGAGATATGAGATCTTAAAGGAATTGTTCTAATGTAAGATGGTAGAAGGATCATCAATGATTGCTAATATTATTAAGATTAGTTACATTGAGAAATTGGGCTGATTGGGTTTTACCATAAATTCAAAGTTAAGTGTTGACCTGATCCTATAGTCTCTACCTTAGGTTTGTTTAAAGTTTATTGTGAACTTCTATATTAACAAGTTGGAAGTTACATCAGTTGATTTATTGAATATGCTTAAAACTACAAAGCAAACTCTAACAAAAGAGAAGACTCCTTTTCTTCTCATGGATTCTTCCAATGTGATGAGCAAGGCCTAAGAAGAAGAACACAAAAAAAAAAGGAAAGGCTCAAGCAACCAAGGCATTTGAATCAAGTGGAGATGTGAAAAGGAAAAGAGCAAGAGCACTTGCTATCATTGTGGTAAAGAAGGCCACTAAAAAAGGAATTGCACGATTTATCATGCTAGACTAAAGGTGAAGAAGCTTAGTGAAGCCTTTGGTTTAGGTATGTTTATGATTGAGATAAATCTTTCTACTTTTGTTTTTATTACTTGGATATGGTTCTCATATTTGTAGAAATATGTATAAAATCATCAAAAGTAGGCGATTGAAGAAATGTGAGGTAGACCTATGATTTGTAAATGAAGCAAGAGTTGCTACATTAGCCATTAAAGCTTAATTTACCTTTTCTTTCTAGCCTACTAATAGAACTAAAGAATTGTTATATGTTCCTATACTTTTTGAAAACATCATTTCCATGTTTAGTCTAACATCAAATGAATTTACTTTTACATTTAATGTTAAGGTTGTTCTTTTGAGAAAAATTATGTTTATTACAGATCTAATATTTATATAATTTTTTTTTTTTATATAAGCTTGATTAAAGAAGGTTAAGTTATATAAAATTTGTCACTTGGATTTATTTGTTTATGAGTCATACAAAATATATAAATCTTGTTTATTGGATAAGATAGTTAAGACTTCTTTGGAAAGGAAAAGAGAATGTGTTAATGAGTTATTAGGATTCATACATATAGATCTATGTGGTCCTAGGCAACTCATGCAAAAGGTGGTTTGTATTATTTCATTACATTCACAAATAATCAATCAAGATATGGTTATGTGTATTTAATGAAATACAAATTTGAATATTTTGAAGAATTCAAAAAATCAAAAAATGAAGTAGAGAAATAAACAAGTAGAAATATTAAAATCCTATGATTAGATTGAGGAGGTGAATACTTAAGCTAAGAATTTGGTGGTTACTTGAAAGAGAATGTGTTTTTCTCTCAATGGACATTTACTCAAACACCACAACAAAATCATGTTTCTAAAAGAGGAAATATAACCCTATTAAATATGGTTTGATCCTTGAAGTATCAACTCGATATTCCTTTATCTTTTTGGGTTTATGCCCTTGAGACTACTACTTACCTTGTTAATAGACTTTTGTCCAAATCTATTGACAAGATGGCATATAAGATATAAAATGGTAAGAGACCAAATGTTTCATGTCTAAAGATTTAGGATATGATACTTTTATAAAGCATATATCATTTGACAAATCTTGGGATCATGTTTTCCTCTCCCTCTACTAGTAGAAAAAAAAGAAGATTAATAAAGTGAAGAGAGTTGAGGGGAAAAAAATATAGAAGTGAACTTTACAAAGTCTAAAAATTAGATAGATAGACCTTGCAAATATTCTAATTTATGTTGAAATGTTCAATAAAATTATATATACACGCTTCAATGGTATTATATATATTTATATATGAGTGTGTATATATCTTGATCATATATTAAGATTTAGATCTTTTATAGGTTAAAAACTATAAAATCTGATATTTTTAGCCTTAATTTTACTTTTATATTTAATTGGTTCATAACTTTTAATAATCAATTTTTCAAAATAAATATAAGTAAACTCCTTAATTGTTTTTTGTCTTACTAAATGACACATTAATTAAACTAGAAACATTTAATGCCCTTTAAAAGTGTTTGGCCAACAGTTTCCTAAACAAAACTTGCCCTCTTCTCCTTTACGCGAGTATTATATGGACAAAATGTATAGGATATATATTCAGAAAACAAAACTAAATGGATGGTATGTTGCATGAACTTAAAATATGAGAAAGACCCATATTTTGTCTAGTGGCATAGGCAAAGAGAGAATGGTGTAGATTAGGCACAAAGTCCCATGTTCTCCAGCTTGAAATCATGGGACTAAATGTAAGATTACTCTTTGAGCTTGTTTAAATGATTGTCACGTAAACTTATCAGAAGTGCTAACATATTTTGGATTTAAAATTTGCTCCTGATTACCTCTTCATGACAATGAGGTTCTTAAGAATTTTTTCATTGTTGCAGTTGCAGAAGAGAAGGCAGTTGAAGGAATAAAGGAAACAACAAAAGTAAATTAGAAATGTAAATTGAGGATGACAAAAGATTTTACATTGTCTTCACGTTAAATAACATCTCTTTTATGTTTACGAGTGGATCCATCAGTGTGTTTGTCGCTCATATATATATGTTTTTCTTTTTTTTTTTTTTATTGTTTTCAATCGGATTTGTTTTGGCACAACCAACAATTGTCTAAGCATTCTAGACGAATATCGTTTTTGATTTATGTTTATGTAATCCGTCATACTTTATAGATTTCTAGTTTTTAGAGAAGTACACAGTAAACTTTCATCTATAGTTGCAAAAAGCAGTTTGTCCGTACGTTCCCATTTTCTTTTCAGTTCAAGAAAGCATGTTAGCCATTGCCTACTTGAAAGTAAACTAGATCATCAAAATTTCCATTGGTGTGGTGCCAATCTAAGCTAGTTTCAGCCCAAAAGGCCACGACTTGCATTGCTGGGTAATAATTGGGCCTAGTTGCCCTCCTCCCACAATTTCAGGTCGAATTGATAGGACGTCGAGGTTGAACTTGAGGTCCATACTAATTATACTAGAATGCAAGACAATGTCATGATTTTTAGTGCTAGAAAATGAGACAAACATAGTAGCATCTATTATGGTTTCAAAAACAAAAACAATTGCTTCAAATACTCAAATTTTATTTCCCATATCAACCAAATTATAATATCATCCATTATTAAGGAAATAAGCAACAGAAATATTTACATATGTTCTTCTTCATTGCATTTACATTTCATATGCGTAAGATTTTTTTTTACCTCATATAATTTTGCTTTTTCTTAACACAAATGATCTCATTCTCTCATCATATTCATTGTCATAAAATTATTATTTCTATTTATATAAATAGAGAAAATAATTAGAGTTATAATTCTTTCATGAATTGAAAAACTTATCAATAAGAGTGATGTTGACCACTAACAAATGGCATTATGACATCACCATTCACTAACCTTGATAAAAAAATTCCCAAAGCGAGATCTTAGAGAAACATGCCTCCAAATATTTTTCATAAAAGAAAATTAGGTTGTAACACATATAAAATACTATAAGAATTATGAAAGATGTAAATTAATTATTTTTTTATTTAATCTTATAAATGAATGCTTATTTTTATGAGAAACATGTTTTTTTTTCCTACTTTTTTCTTTATTGTGTTTTCTATTGTTTTCTTTCATATTGATATGTAGTTTTGCATTGTAGTACTTTGTTTGTTAATTTTTAAGATGAACGAGTTTTAAGAATTAACTATCAGTTATAGTAAACCTTTTTATTTATTTTCTTCATTTTTTCCACCCTTGTTAAGAACACAAATTTGTTTAAAATGTTATTGATTTATATAAGGTAGATTTTTCATTTTGGTTTATTTTTCTATTTGGGTAATTTGAAAATGAAGGGATTTATAGTTTGAATTTTGGATCTACATATGTGGAGGAAATAGTAATAACAAGAAGACTCTTTTTAGAGAAAAAAAAAAATGATATCATAAGAAGATAGTGTTAGCCTCGTTAAATTGATGCTCCTTTACTTTTATGTTCAAATTTGTAAGACATCCCATTGCTAAGGCATTCTTGTTTTTCCTTTCCTTCTCACACCTTTGTTTTCATTGAAATTTTTAAGAAATTCTTGTGCTACAATGGTTTTTATACCTAGGACCTTTTGGGTATGGAGCCTTTACTTTGACCATTAGGCTAAAGCTTTAGTCTCTTACATAATGTTCTTACGTGAATGAACATGTGTTGCCTCTCACTATGATTAAGTAAACTAAACATATATTGAAATTCTAATTTTATTGAAATTCTAAAAAAAATTATAAACAAACTATTAAGTTGATGTCAAATAGAACAATATATGAGAATTTGTTAATAAAATTAAAAATTAAATTAATTACTTAAATATTTTTAAAATTAAGCAAATATTGCTACGAAATCATTTTATTAGTTTTATCTCGATTTTGATAATAAATATTTAAATATTTGTATTAGACTCACATGATGTGTAAATTTATTGTATTTATTGAAAAATATATTTTTACTTGTATTTTATTTAAATGGGCAAAATGAAAAAAGAAAATTTAAATTATGAGTTATATTATTTTTCGAGAAATAACAGTAAATTTGAAAAAAATTTTTGTGCTCTTAAAAACAAAAAAAAAAAAGAATTTCAAACTATTGTTTTTGAAATTATTTTTTTATTTTACTTAATTATAATATTTGTGCTATGTGAATTTTTGGAACATGTAAAAAATGATTAATGTTAATTGAATAAATTATAATACATTAGATAGAGTGACTCCTTGGAAGCTGCTTTGGTGGCTAGAAGCATAGACAAGTCATCATCACACTTAAAAAGGCAAAGTGATGATAAGACAGGAATGGAAAGATGAAACTGAAAGTAATAAACATGGAGATAAGAAAAAGAAAGTGTATCCTTTTAAAAGCATTATAAAAGAACAACTTATGTTGAGAAGTATTGCTAGTTAAACTTAATGTAAAATGTAGAATCTACAAGAATTTGAGTCATATGGCTAAAGTATGAAAAAAATAAAGGAAATAAACAACAAAAGCAACAACAAGCTCAGGTACTTAAGAACTAGCAATAAAAGGAGCAACTTTTCATGGCAGCTTGTAGTAATGAGAGGAGTAGTGCTAAGAATTAGTTGATAGACAATGGTTGTACTTACCACATGTCAAGTGATGCGGAAAGTTTAAAACATTGGATTAGTCATACAAGTCCAGAGTAAAGGTAGGTAATGTAAATTTCATATGTAAAAGGAAAAGGCTCTATAGTTATTATGACAACAACAAGTATTGAACTTATACTTAAATTCTCTATGTTCCTGGTATTAATCAAAATTTGCCCACTATTGGACAATTGTTAAAAATGGGCTATAAACTGCACTTCAAAGATAAATCTTATTAAATTGTTAATTCTCAAAACCATGAGTTGTTAACTTTGGAAATGAAGAACAAAAAATTTATGATTCATAGGAATCTCATGCATAATGAAGCTTTTATACATATTGTTTATGACTCAACCTTATGGCATAAAAGGTTGGGGCATTTTAATTATTCATCATTAAGCCATATGTATGAAAAGTAGTTAGCATTGGATATTCATGCTATAATTAAGTCTCCTTAGGTTTGTAAATCTTACTAGTTTAGAAAGCAAAGTAGGTTACCATTTCTTGCCAACTAGGCTAAGAGAGATACTTAGTGGTTGGAGCTCATACACACTAATGTGCATGGCACCATGAGCATTCCTTCATTGAATAATAGTAGGTTCTATATCTTATTCATAGACGACTACATCAAAATGTGCTAGGTTTATTTTATGAAACTTAATTCAAAGGTGCTTGATATTTTCTTGAAGTTCAAATTATGGATTGAAATCAAACTAGTTACTAGTTGAAAATGATAATATTAGATAATAGTATTGAGTACATATCTAACAAGTTTATAAATTGTGCCAAGATGCTAGGGTCCATCACCAATTCATAGTCACATACACTCTTAAAAAATATGGGGCAAGTGAGAGGAAAATTAGAACTATAATTGGAATGACCAAGTGTTTATCTTTTGAAAAGAACATGCCAAAGAAATTTTGGGTAGAGGTAGTCAACACTATTATTTATTGACTTAACAAGTTACCTACTAGAGCTTTAGGAGGAAGTAGAACTCTGTATAAGGCCTAGCACGGAAACAAGCCTTCACTCCAACACTTAAGGGTCTTTAATTGCATATGTTACAATTTTGTATCAAAGGTCAAAAGAGAAAAATTGGATTTAAGGGTTGAAATAGGAATATTACTTGTTACGATTCAAATTCCAAGGTCAATAGGATCTACATTTTGAAGATATAGAAAGTATTTCTGAGTTAAAGTGTAAAATTTGATGAAAATGCCAACTAGGATTAGGACAAAGCTTAAACAAATTATGAAGTCTAGGATTTCAACATTGACCAATCTTCTTTGTAACTTGATATTCATACAAATGATGAGGTGCTTGAGTTTGATAATAAATCTGTTATAGTCATTTGGAAGAACCTTATATTCCATAGAGGAGCAAAACACATCATGATCAAATAACATTTCATTAAAAAAGCTTAATAGGATAATGAAGTTATTGTGGTGCACTAAAATTTAGATTTGTAGTTAGTAACATCATGACAAAGGCCTTGCCAAGGCTTAAATTTGGAAGGCTAAGGGATAACATGAGACTAAACAATAAAGAAGCTAAGGAGGAGTGTTGTGAGGATTAGCTTCTTCATTGCTCAAGTTCCCAACATTAAAGAAAAAGGAAATTGGAAGTTGAGTTACAATAAGATCACAACTTTAGCATTAAGTAACAAAAGTTCTATTTTGTTTATTTAGTGCTCTTGGTTAATTTGTAACTAGTTTTTTGGTTTAGTCTAGTGTATGTAACCAATGAGCAATTATGTTGTAATGAGTTAAATTGATGTTAGTGGCTATCAATCTAGTCAAACTCATTGGTAAGGGGGCTAAATGACAGCTTAGAGCACTAAGTGAAGTTAACATAATATGGAAGCTTAATAAGTATGGCAGGCATGTATTTTGGACATCGTTAGTGTACTTGAATTTTGTACATTAACCCCTTATAAGAGAATTTGATTTACAATGAAAGTTGCAGACAAATTACAATTTTAAAATTTTAGTGCTTTTTGCTGTAATAGGCCAATCTTCATCTTCTTCCCTTTTTTCTTCTACTATCTTTTGTAACAAGGCAGTAACCTTCTCCCATCAATAAACAATAATGCTACAAGCTGAAGAACTAACTTTCAACTCACACTTCAAAAGCTATAATAAAGATCTTATCAAGAAGATCCTTAGCATCATAAACAACATCTTTGAGCTCATCAAGCCATTTCTTGACATTAAAGTTATTGATTTACTTCTTTTCATCATTGTTGAGCATGACATGACTTGACAGTAGGATTATCTCCAACATCTACAGCAACCCATGGTTGAGCCTCCTTCATATCAAAGATCACCTAAAGTGATGTCGAACCCATCAAGCCTCTTGCAATATTGTTTTTAAAGAATTTTCTTCTTTCCCTTATGAATGGAAAGGTGAGGAAACAAAAATGATAGGGGGTGAGGTAGATGAGGCAGGATTTAGACCATTAGTTGTAGTTGATCATCATAATTAGTTGGTTTTTATATTTGCATCTAATGGTTTAGATATCATCTCATCTACTTGGTCACTAATTTCTTTTCCTCGTAAACATTGTTCTAGAGGCAATTGATATTGTTGCAACCCACCTCCAAGGTGAGATGAGAGTGTGACCCAATGTTAAAGTGAATGCTTGGTGTGGGGCCTTGTTATTAAATAATGTGTGTTAAGCCGCCGATAATTGTTACAATGTTGCCATGGTGGATTAACAATGATTGAGGCGAACCATGATTGTAAGGTACTCTACTTGATTCATCCTTACCACTTGCTTGGCCTATGCAATGCTTTAATTAATTTAAAACTTCTCCATCTTAAATCAATCTTAGGATAGTAGAGTCATCACCAAACATTTTATGTATGGTTGGAACAACTCGATTATTGATTTAGAGAACTACCATGCTCTCTAAATTAGTAGGACGTGAGTTATGTTACTAAGATTCTTTGGGCTAGGGGCATAGTTACACTTTGTGAAAGTCAAGACTCCTATGTAATAGGAGTTGAAACTCCTATTGCTTTTTGCTCTCTTTCGACTCTCATAGACCATATGGTCCTTAAAGCAATTATCTCTCTCACTTTTTTTTTTCTTTCAATCACTCACTATCTTAGTTAAGAATTTTCTCTCACAAACATTTCTCTCTTTTATCGCTATGAATGACTCCTTATTCTTATTTCACAAAATATTTTTCTATAGAAAGAAACTGACTAGGATCATGTACTTTGTTTATATATATTATAGTTATAATTTTGTATTTACTTAATTAAATTTATCTTTTATGTTTAATTAAATTTCCTTTATAGAAATACATGTTTTAATGTTTTCTTAATTTTTTTGCATCAAATTATTATATATAATAGGTTAATGTGTTATTACCATTTGGATTTTAGGCAAAATTTGGGTTTGGGCTTAGGCCAATTGAGATGTGGCACTTTGTTATTGCTGTCTTTAATGCACCTTAGCTTCCCTTACTTATTAGTATGCCATATTAGCAACATAAATGATTTTTGCTAAATTGGTTTAATTGTTAGCTAGATTTGTTATAAAAAAGTTTTTAGTTTATTGAATTGTTACTTTTGAAATGTCAGGTTAGATTTAACATATCATGCAAAATTACAAATAAAATTATATATTAACCCCTATTCATTTCACATAAAAAAACATCAAGACAATCTAACCCTAAGAACATCCAAAGAAAATCTTAGCCCTACCTCATTTTTCTTTAAGGTTCTAAGGGGGACAAGGGCATTTTTGTGTTGGATTTAGGAGCTTATGGTCTAATTTGAAGCCTTAAAGGCAAGATCTAATGTTGGATAAGGCTTTAAAAGCAAAGAAGGACATGAAGTCCTATTTATTCCAATTTTTTATTGATTTTTATTATTTTTTTAATTTTATTTTTCTTTATTATTTTTGAAATAATGAACAAGGGAAGGAGTAGGTTTCACTTTTTTGAAAGTAGTTTTTTTTTTCTTAAATTATTATCTTTCTTCTTCTAGTCTTTAAAGGAAAAGAGAGAAGAATAGAATGGCCTAGGATTTGAATCTACTCTAACAAATAAAGGAGGCATTAATCTTTATCTTTTTTGTTTTAAAAAAATCTTAGCTTTTACTATTTTCTTACTTTTAGTTTACTAAAAGAAATTTTTTATTTCACTCTTTTTTAGAGTTTCAATGTCTAGACCCAAAAAATGAAAGAAAAGATTTCAAAGAGTAGGCTCTTGTTGGCTTTGATAAGGATTTGAAAATACATCTCATTGTTACTAGAGATTTTTGTTGATTCATATATAGGCTTGAGCTATACTAAGAATGGTATTGGTAATGTGGTGCTTGGTGAGAAATTTCATGTTTGATTTTTGTGCTGTATGTGTTTAGTTTGAGTCATGTTTCCATGTTTGAGAAGGTTTTAAGTATCAATTCCAACTCAAGTTCATGGGTTACAAGTTTGAATACAAAGACATGGAATGGAGTTAATTGGTTTAAATTAATAGGGTTTGATTAAGTCAATCATTTTTTTTTTTGGGTGAATTTTTTGAAATTTTTACTTTTTTTATGTTTTATTAATTATCTTTTTTTTTTTTCAATGTTTTACATGTACTAGGATGATTTGAAAGAGGAGGTGATAGCTACTAGTAGTAGCCACTTGTTGTCCTCAATGATGGCTTTGGTCACTAGTCTATAGGAAAAATTGGAGATAAAGTATATACAAGAGGATATAACTAGTAGAAATTTTTGGTATCAAAATTTAACAATTTTAAGACAACTAATGGTAGGCTAGTAGTAGAATAATTTGTTAAAATTTAAATGGTTCTAAATCATCTTTCACAATACAAAATGTCTATGGATGAAATTGTAAATTTCAGCATTGATAAATTGCCCTTTTTTTAAAAAAAAAAATATTTTCAAAAGTAGTCTAAAATATAAGAAAAAGAATATATCCCTTAAAATTCTTGTTAACCTTCTTCATGTAATTAAAAAGTTTTGCATATAAGATGGAAATAATAAGCATGACTCTCATGTTTTAAAGCTGTATATGATAGAGAAAAGACAATCAAGCAAGTTCAATAACAAGAGAAAGAATCAATCTAATGAGAACAAAAGAAAATCAAAAGGCAAGTAAAAAAGAAAAGGACAACAAAAAAAAACACAACAAACATGAGTGTCATCTTAACAAGTAAAAAAAATGGGAAAAAAAATAGTTCCCCTTTAAAGCAACAAATGAAAAATCGATTCCTATGATCACAATGATCAATTCATTTAAGGATGACATTACTTAATAGATTAATTCTAATGTTGCCTAACATGTTTGTGAGAACAAAAGTAACTTCAAAGCTATGAAACTAGTAAATGGTGGTACTATTATGAGCATATGAAATTCCACTATAATTTTTTTCACAGGAATCAGGGAGGTAGAAATGCAGTTCACTTCTAAATGAGTCATCAATTTTACTAATATATTTTATGTTTTAGAAGGTAAGAAAAATATGATTTTAGGTAATCTTTTAAACAAACTTAAATTCAAACTTGTATTTAAGACTGACAACTTTATTCTTCCAAAAGAAGTGTGTTTATGGGAAATGGTTAATTTTGTAATGGCATGTTCAAACTTGATGTTGTTGCTAATAATAATGTTAATGCTTATGCTTATATTGCTAAGGCATTCTTTTTTATGGCATAATATGCTAAGACATATAAACTTTAAAAGATTGCATAATATGGTTCAATTGAACTTGTTGCCATACTTTGATAAATCTAAAAACAAATGCACAACTTGTATGCTAACAAAAATAATTAGAATTCTATTTCCAAGCAGTTGAAGATCCTCAAACATGTTAAAATTAATTTATAGTGATGTGTATGATTTACACAACACACTAATACTACGAGGAAAGGCATATTTGTGATATTCATTGATAAAGAATCAAATTGCTAGTATGTTTAATTGTTGCATACTAAAGACAAACCTCATGAGAGATTTAGTTTGTATAAAACTAAAATTAAATTGCAAAATGAAATTTGTCATTAAATACTTGCTATCTAACAAGGGAGTAGAATATTATTATACAAATGTTATGAGTATATGAGAATTATTCATGAAACTACTATCCCTTACACTCTACAACAAAATGGTATTGTAAATACAAAAATCACATATCAATAGAATGGATTAATGCCATGTAATCAAATTTTAGCTTGAGTTAGGGATTTTGGGGTGAGGCATAACTTAGAACATGCCATATTTTAAATATAAATGCAACCAAAAGTAACAATACAACCCCATATAAGTTCTTGAATAAAAGAAAGCCTAACCTTGTTATTTAAGAATTTGGTTTTGTACAGCAATTGTTAAGTTTCCTTAATCAAAATTGAAAAAGTTGGCTAAAAAGGGAGTTAAGTCCATCTTTTTATGATATGCTCACAACAATAAGACCTATCAATTAATCATCATAGAGCTTAACATCTTTATATTTACTAAAATAATCATTAAATTGATAAATGCTATTTTTGATGGAAGTAAATTCATCTTAGTTTCTAATATTCCAAAACAAAAACAAGTTCTTGACATTGAAAATGATGTTTTAGCAAATAAAAATTAAAAAAATGAGGAGCAAAAGGGTAAGGAAAGTAAAGACTTTTTGTTAAGATTTCTTTGTGTTCCTAGTTGAAGGGACAAAGGAATTAACGTGAAAATAAATTCCATATTGGTTACTAAAGATAATCTTAAGACATTTGATGAAACAATTAAATTGTGAGATGCTATGTTTTTAGAATAAAGCTATGAATGATGAAATTGACTTAATTATGGGTAATCAAACCTAGAAATCAATAGACTTCCCTTAGCTCAAAACCAATTGAATGTAAATGGATTTGTTTACAAGTTTAAAGTTAGGATAATAGCAAAATGTCAAAAAAGCAAGGTATTGATTATTTCATTACATAGTCATTAGTGGCTAAAAGTGCCTTAATTAAGGTACACATTGCACTTTCTTTGATTCATAACCTAATAATTCATTAGGTGGAAACTAAAATAGCATTTCTAAATGATGTATTAGATGAACAAGTGTATATAGGTCAACTTAAAGGATTTATTATACTTGGTTAAGAGAAAAATGTGTGGAAATTTGTTAATTACTTGTATAGACTTAAATAATCCCCTAAGACATGGCACCACATATTTGATTAGGTGGTACTTGCTAAAAGGTTCAATATTAATAAATCAGACAAATTTGTTTACAATAAATTCAATGAAGGAAAAGGTATTGTGCTTGATGACATGTTTATCTTTTGAACTAACTTTGAACAAGTAAAAGTTAACAAAATGTTTATATTAACTAATTTTGTTGTGAAAAACATAGCTGAGGCAAATGTAATCCTTGGAATCATAATCTTGTATTATCAAAAGAGAATAATGCTTACTTAATTGCATTACATTGAGAAAGTTCTCAATAAGTACGATCATTCAAATTATATTATAATATCTATCCCATTTAACTGTAACATTAAGATTACCAAGAATGTTTAAAGAATATTATCACAACTAGAATATACTTGAGTAATAGGATGTCTCATGTCCTTAATGATATATACAAGACCAAATATAAGCTATGTAATTGGCTAAATGAGTTAGTACATGAGTAATCTAAGTAATGTGCATTAACATGGAGTAAATAGAATTTTAAAATACCTAAAGAAAATAAATAATTATGGCATAAACTATACATTTTACCCTTTTATTTTAAAAGGATACAGATGTTAGTTAGATTACTAATGTAGAAGATCATGCTTTCACTAATGAGTAGATCTTGAAGCTTGGCGGGGATTATATTTCTTGGGATTCCAAGAAACAAAATTGCATAATGAATTTCATCATGGCTATAAAGTTTGTAGTAGTACTAGCTTTAACAAATAAAGAGGTAAAATCATTAAAGAACTTGCTTTATGAGATTACTTTGTAGTCAAAGCGAGTTACATTTATTTTTATATACTATGAAGTGTTGCTACTCTAGCAAAAACTTATAGTCAAGAGTATAATGGTCGGTCAAGAATCATTAGATGTAAATATAGTTATGCTAGAGATTTGATCACAAATGGAGTGATTATGATTGCCTTTATGAGATGAAGCCTAAATATAATTGATCCTTTGACCAGAGGATTGGCAAGAGATTTGATGAATAAGACATTAAGCAGAATGTGTCTCCAAGTCTATACAAATTAATCATCAATGATGAAAACTCAATTCAATACTTAATACTATGTCAAGTCTTGTTTTCAATGAATCAAAGTGCACCATCAATGTAATTGTAGTACTATAATTAATTGTTTTGATCCTATATTTACTAATAATTTGTAAAGGGATGATGAATTTTGAACTCTAAATAGACCTAGGAAAGTTCTTTATGGTTAGGGCACTTAGAATGTCCTTACATGGATATAAAATGTAGGTCCTTGCAATTAGTTAAAAGACTTGACTTTAAAATATCTATGAAAAGGATATAAATACAAGGCCTTAAATGTGTTAATCAAATTAATGAGATGTTCATTGTTATAAAATCATTTTCATGAAATGCTTGTATTATTTATTAACTAAAATGTATGGTTTAAAACTTATTTACTATAATAGTTAAATTTATGGTTATGAATAATTCACTATGTATTGATTTAATTTGAAAATACTATTATTTATGTTTTGACTTTCAAAATTATTGAATAATCACTATGTTTTTAATTTTTTGAAATTGACAAGGGGATTGTTGATGTCTTAAAAAAAAAAAGAAGAGAAGGGTTGCTCATTCTAAGTTTCAAACCTAGGGGGTCTTTTTCATAAAAATGCTGCCTAACAGCTAGGCTAACTACTTTTAACAATTATACTACAGACAATCTTTTATGTAATTGGCTCTCGGGAAAAAACAATCCAAAGTTGTGTCTCATTCAAATCCATGTTAAAGAGGACTTTAAGAGGCGCCGTAACCATTGGAATAAGTGTACTTTTGCGGTGGGTGGTAGTTAATATAATTAACTATTGTATACATCTTTTGATTTAAATGAAGAAAAATGAGTTGTATCTCACACGTTTTTAACTCACGACCTTCCAAATGGAAGGGTGAACTGCTAATCTATAGGCTAAGTATATTGAAAATGTTCTATATATGTGACATCAATTTTTACATAAAAGATTGCTGTCTTTCTTATTATTATGAAAAAAGATATATTATCTTTGATTTATTATAGAAAAACTATTAGATAATTTAAAGAGTAATTTTAAGAAATTATAAATTTTAAATGAGACTTTATTTGAGTAAAATCATTTGTAATTGAATATATTTTATTTTCTTTTATAAAAAATTTGAATAATACTTATTACAAATTAATGAAAATAAATTTTACATTAAAGATAACAGTATTTGTTAGACAACTTAGAGCAGTTCTACAATTTTCAATTTGTCCAACTCACGGTTTTATCACCCCATTGTCTTTTTATCCAACACGAGTTGCCAGTGGTTCAAGTATTGGACTGGAGCCCTAAAATTTAGGAAATTTTCACAAGACGAAACCTTGAGTAATGATTATGGGTGCATCTTATCATTCTTCTTGTATAGAATTATTTTCATGGATCATTTGATAATGTTATAAAAAAGCAATTATTTATTTTTACTTGTCCATTTTATTTTTCATAAAGTTGAGGAAAATAATTAAGTAGCATTTTCTCCTTCCTTTTTTTTTTTTTTTCCTAATGTCATGCTTTAATAATTTTTCAAGAAGATTGAGAGAAAACCCAAGTTGTCTAAGTGAACAAATGAAAGTTTTATAAATCTTCCCAAGTCCTTACATTTGAATTGGAGTTGAAGTTTTGACGACTTCCTCTTCCAAGCTTAGGAGTGTGGTTTCAAGTAGTAGAGTTCGATTTGGTCATCCCTAAGAAAGATTAATTGTCTTGTACTTAATTTTTTTTTCCTTTGCATTCTTTTTCTTATAAAAAGAAAAAGACAACAATTGTTTGATTTACACTAATTAATTCAAGAAAACTTTTCATATCTATTTTGAATGTCTTCCTATCTTAAAAGGGAGTCAAAGGTAAAAGAGAGTAAAATTTAATATAAGACATAAGAAAACAACAAAGAAAAGTGTTCATGCTATTAAAAATATAAAATTCTCATATTGTCTAAATTTAAAGACTTCTCATATTGTCACTAACTGAAATTTTTAGGTGGATTTAATATTTCAAATTATTATTTTACTTAAAATCAAAATGTAGTTTATCTTATTATTTATACACATAATTTAGTGGTTTGACTCTTACCATATTTTCATTTAAATTAATTAAGTGATAGAGAGTTATAATACTTGAGTTTATTCCATTTAATTTAATTCTATTATCTCATGTGTTTATTGGACTTAACATATGTTAAAATATAAAAACGTTGAATGGTTTGTAATGTTTATAAAATTTTATAGGTATTAGTCTGATTTTAAAAAAAATAAAAATTTTAAAATATTATTTGACATTGAATTAAAATTTGATATCTAATTTTTTCTTTTTTACAATCTTGAATTTAATACTAATAAGATATAACATTTATATTTTACCTATTTAATTTTGATTTAGTAAATTAAGTTAAAATATAAAATTTTTTATATTGTTAAAATATATAAATTATATTAAATTTTTAAGTGAAACTCAAATTCAAAAAATTATTTGACATTATACCAAAATCTAATTTATTTTCTTATTTATACTTCTTTACTTACTGATTTGACCTTTTTTTTATTTTTAATCTAATTAATTATGCATAGTGTGACTAAGTTTAATAACTAAGTATACCCCATTTAATTTGGTCTAATATATATCAAGATAAAATATTAAGAATATAAAATTTTTCATAATAATAAAATATAAAAAGAAAAAGTAGATGTTAAATGTTGGACAAGAGAATCTACCTTTACTTTTTCCTTTACTTTTTCCTAAAGTACTTTTGCTTTTACCATATGGTATTGCAATAGTATGCAAGTAAGAGTAGATTCCCCACCAAAAGATATTTTGTCCTAACTTTGCCAACTTTCCACCTCACCAAGCATCTAAAGTGGCTCTCTTTGCTTATAAAAGGGACTTAACCATTTGTAACAAAGCAAGCCTTTAGAAGTAGTACTTCTCTATAGACTTCCTTTATAGGAGTCAAGTGTTCTATAAAAGTCTTTCTTGTAAGTTTCTTACAAGTTTTAATAAATTTAAATTCAAACTTTATTTTACATTCTGTATTTGCATTTAAACAATTTTTCAAATTATAGTATATAGGCTGAAAACCAGTAACTATTCTTATGAAGCTTGCTTTAGAATGCCCTTTAGTTTAACAAGGCCACATACTATAAGATTTTATCAAAATTTTTCACTCTTACACTCTTATCCTATTGTTGATCTTGTGGTGAAAGTGGTATCAAAGCCAAAGGTTTTGTTGTTAAGGAGAGAAGGAGGGTATACATAACTATTAGAAGGAGAGAAACCAAGTGTGAGAACCAGAAGGTTTAACATGAGTGGAAAGGAACCAAATGAGGGTGTTCTAGGCAATAAGTCCTAGGAAAGGTAATAAGACCATTGGTAAGCCCTAGGACGTAGGTAGGGATATCACTAAATCGTCACTAGCTCTAATTATAGGTCTATCTCTGTTCTAGTAAGTATGCTTATTCTTTTTCAACCTTCTACATCAAGCTATGACTTTGAGGCTTCTTCCTTAGGTGTCATCAATCAGGAAGAATTCCTAATTGAAAACTTTGATAAATTTATTAACACATGGAAAATTCGAAAACAAATCTACTGAACTAGTCAATTTAATCTTCTCTATAAAACTAACTACACCATTGAAACAAAGGAATGTGACTATCATCTATCTAGCCTTATTGAAACAGTAAGACTTTTGTCCTTTACCTCTATCTAACTTCTTAAAAAACACCATAGTTACCTCTATCCTGTGAAGGGTTAAATACTTCTATTCTAGTTACTCTTAGAGATTGTTGTCTTTTAAATTTTGATGATTCTCTCTTAGGCATCATAGAATTAAGCCTATATTTTGATCCAATTTACTTTAATTGTTATTTAGATTTCACAGTTTCTTTTCATATTAGGAATATACTTGATGTTCTTACTCTGTAAATCAAAGTCCATAGTAAGAGATTCGTTGAAAGATCGATTCTAAAGTTCCCGACTTCTCTCTAGGATCTACTAGTTTGTGATACTGAGAGGGGGGGTGAATCAGTATCACCACAATTCACAATTTGCAGGTAAGTGAACAACTTCAACCTCTTCTTAAAAGCGAACTCTTTCTCAGACTCAACTAAGGTAGATCTATTGCTACCTACTAATCACAATAGTCCCCAAAGTCACCTCTCAGACACCTTGCCTAATAGACAATTCAGATGTTCTTGTTTAGGCCTTTGTTAGGTTATGGGTTGGCTAATACTTTAGCTACGTTCACAACTTAATTCAAAACACAGAATGTAAAGCAAATTAAGGACACATGAGATTTACGTAGGTTTTGTCAATGTGACGTACATCCACGGTAGTAGAGACTCTCCCTTACCGAGACCATCCACTATATTTGAGAATTCTAGTTACAATGGATGTCTTAATTCTCTACTCCTTTCACTATTGCAAATACTAAGTAAGTATAATACAAAGAGTGTCACTTACTGTGTCTACCCTTCTTCTAACTTGTCTTACCTCTATTGAATTGAATGGTTGCTTCACTGCCGCTTAGAAGTTCACCGCAACGCTCTTTAACTTCTCTTGAAGAAATCTGAAAATATGTTGAGTTCTTTTCGATATTTCGCCAAATTCCTTCTCTAGGTTGTCTCACACAGCTCCTGCTTTCACCGTCTCACGGTCTCACCCATCTCCTTATCTCATGACTCGCCTCACGGTTTCTGTTTTTCGTCCAGCCCCTGTTCTGCTAGATCTATCACCGTCGACCGGATCCCTGTTCTGCCAGAACTCTCACCGTCGACCGGACCCCTGTTCTGCCGGATCTCTCATCATCGACCGGATCTCCTTCTGTCGGAATCTCTCACCGTCCCAGCCAGCTCCCTCTCACGGCGTCGCCGGATCTCCTCTGTCCCAGCCAGATCTCTCTCACACCGTCGCCGGATCTCCTCTGTTCCAGTCGAATCTCTCTCACGCCGTCGCCAGATCCCATTCTGTCCCAGCCAGATCTCCTTCTGCCGTCGCCGGATCTCCTCTGTCCCACCATCTACCGGATTTGTCTCACCGCCTGCCGGATCTGTCATACCGTCTGCCGGATCTGTCACTGTCATTCGGATCTGTCCCACCGTCTGCTGGTGGTGTGCCGACCTGCTCAGTTGCCGACCGCTGGTGTGCCAGTAATGTGCCAATTTGCTCAACTGCCGACTGCTGGTGTGCCGGTGGTGTGCCTTTCTCACGGGTTTCTCTCTCTTGCCGATGGTGTGCGTAGGTTTTCTATCTGTTTTTCTCAATAGCCGATCCATCTTATTTTGTTGTCTTCTGATGGCCTTTATATACTCCTCCATGAAATCCCAATAGGGCTTACTTGCGACAAATTTACTGTCTTGCCCTTTTCATGTGGTTTTTACGTTCTTACCCCTCCATGTGGCTTTTATCTTCTTACATACTTAAATCTAATTGACAACAATTACAACCTATATAAGACTGTAGGAACAACAGATTCAAATTAGCCTAATGTATCAAATCCAATACAAGGCTATGAAATCATCATTTAATGCAAAAGCCATTCACCAAGAAGGTGTTAAAGGAGAAATAGTTTTATGGCAAACTGACATACAAAGAGCCAACCTTTAGACACCCAGGTACATCAAATGGCATAAGGTAAGTTTGCTTGAAACTTAGAAACTTGAAAATGCTATCACACCAAATCCCCCTGTGGCAACAGATGTTAATAGGATAACACAACATTGTAATGGAAGCATTAATATATCTTTTGCTAGACACTCAACAAGCACCAAATCTAAATCTAGTAAGGATGAAGATCTTGATTCAAAAATTGCCAATTATCTGTAAAGAAGTCAGTTTATGAGACACTTTACTAGTCATACTAGAATAGGGAGTCTACAATCTAACCTTATAGGTATAGATTTATGTAGACAAATACCATAAGTCACTTGCATGTCTTCTCAAATAGGATCTCCTAGATTCCTTAGAGCATTAACATCCTAAGTTTAGTTTCCAATAGAGTTTGAGGTACACTATGAGCTCAATGTTTTGGAAAAAGATTTGGAAAATCCTTTTGAAATTCAAAAAGAAGTTTTAAGAAAAAAATTTTATGGTGATTAGAATGAAGAAAAATGTGAATGGTTTTTAAAACATTTTCAAAATGAAAAATGTTGGAAGTCCAACAAGATTATTTTGATTTGATGACCCAAGAAAGAACACATGTTTTGTTTTTTGACTAGCTTGATAAGTACTACTTTTAATGGGGATATAAATATCCTTGGACTTCCTTTATAAAGGAAGATCAAATCCAAGTTCAAAGTGCATCACAACAATGGGAGTTAATGAATGGCTCAAAAGTTGAGTCTATTCATCCTCCATTATGTGAAATTTAATTCAAGCATAAAGGGACTTATGTTCTTGCATCACCATTTAAGGTACAATGAGAACATGAAGATTTTTATTCAAAAGACATTCAAAAATTAATTAAACAAAATAATTATATAATCAAAATTTTACAGACAATTGGCAACTAACTTTCTAATATGGATGCTACTGTTTCAAACTTCTTTGTCCAAAAAGAAATTTCAAAATTAGAAACTAGTGTTACAGAGTTTTAAAAACCTGTTTTTAAACCTTTTCCAATTTCAAATAATGCTTTTGATGAATTTCATCAAGCTTTGATGCTTATACTCCAGGCTTTATAGGAAACTAAGACTGATGCCTCCTCAAATAAAGCCATACGACCCTTCAAGGATCTCGATCTAGCAAAATGTCATCTTAAATATTGATATCAGATATGAAATCTCTTAAAATTCAACATATCAAAATTGAACCTTTAGGGCCATTCACAAGGATGTATTACCTTAGGCCAATTGCACCATACCTTGCCTTTGAAGAAAAGCCAACTTTTCTGCAAGTAAATTTTGAATCTCTTTCAGCAAATGACCGTGGTGTTTAATGCTTATTGGACCCATAACCACACATATGACCAAACCATTGCTAAAATCCTCGTTATAGGATAATCTGGCCGACTTACAAGCTAGTGGGATCATATTCTCACTACCACTAACCACACTACAATTTTCCATGCCATCAAGAAAGATATTTATGGTGAACCTCTTCTTGATAAAAATGGTAGGACTATTCCTATTGTGGTGGCAAGTCTCATCTTTGCCATCACCAAATATTTTATAGTTGATCCTTCTAACCTAAGGGATAAGACTATAGAGCTCTTATCCAATCACAAATGCAAATATTTGCACAATTTTTGTTGGTACAAAGATAGAGTTCTAACTCATGTCATGCAGTGGAAAGATGCAAACCAAGTCTTTTAGAAAGAAAAATTTTTGGTTGGCTTACCCAAGCTACTTGGTGATAAGGTAAGATCCAAACTGCAAACTCAGAACAGTGGTCAAATACCTTACCATCAACTTGCCTATAGTGAACTAATCAGTTTTGTCTAGAATGAAGGATTGCAAATTTATACAGATATCAAACTTCAAAGACAAGTCAAAAGGGAGCAAAAGTAGACTTAGAAGGAACTTGGATCTTTCTATGCCCAATTTGATGATAACCTCTACCAAAAAGAAAAAGCTAAGAGAAGGCACCCATTACCAAATCCAAAAACCCATATTATAAAAACTCCAAACCTAAACAATTCAACCAAACTTCTGAGCCCAAGTCAAAAAATAAACCCAAAAAATTTGAACCAATAAAAGCCCAAATGACCAAGTACAATTATCACAAATGTGGCAAACTAGGTCATTTAGCCCATTACTACAAACCAAACACAAAACTCCAAACACTTGATCTAATAGAAAATATCTAAGCCCAACTCCAAGCTTTATTGATTGAAACTTCAAAAGATAGCACCCCAGAACTATCTTTAAAGAATGAAGCTGGACTGCAAATGGATGAACTTAGAACTTCATCTTTTGAAACAGAAATTGGATCTGAAGAAAAAGAGGATGTGTCCTAACGTGCAATTAAGAAAAATTTTAGAAATACTTGACTCATTGGGTAATGACCATGCAATGGCCCAGTTTGTACAATGGCTTCTTGAATGCCCATCTTCTTCTTCAAGCCTAAATGCCTTGCTACAATGTATCTAGGCTCCTTATGATCTTAAGAATGTCCTAAAACAATTTGACTAGCCCAAAACCAAGCCTATTACTTTAACAAACTTCAAACAAGAAATAAACTAAATCAAATATGAAATCCATGAACTCAAAACCCCACAGTCTAAAGACCATCAAATGCTAGTGACCCTATTGGACCTAGTTAACCCACAAAATACCAAAATTTTGGACCAACCAAAGTCCTCCAATGCACCCTAAGCAAATGTTGAAAATTTGGAAAGTAATAAATTTTTGTTTCTTTTAATAGAAATCACTACTCAAAAATGGCTTGTTAAAATCCAATTAAAAATTGCTAACCAATTTTCTTTGGAGATCATAGCTCTTGTAGATATTGGTGTTGATCTAAATTATATTCAATAAGGACTTGTCCCATTGAGGTACAGGTTTACCAATATGGAATTTCAATTCAAACTTCTTTTGTCCTTGTCCGAAACCTTAAACAGAAGGTAATCCTTGAAAACCCTTTCTCAAATTTAATTAAGCCTTTCCAAGTAACTAACCAAGGAATCCATACTACTATTCTTGGTCAACCTATTAGCTTCCATTTCATTCAAAAACATTAAACTAGAAATTTAAATATTTTCAAAATTTTGTCTTTTCAATAATTAGCAAAAATTAATCTTTTACTTCGGACAAAACAATCTCATCTTCAATCTTTAAAATCTGAAGTATCTTTCAAACAACTTGAACAATAACTTTCTTTTCTTGTTGTTCAACAAAAAAATTTAATTTTAGAAACACAAATTGAATCATCAATGTGTTATGATGTTCCCAATGTCTTTTGGTTTTGTTAACAATATATAATTACTTTACCTTATGTTAAAAATTTTGATGAAAGGAACATTCTAACTAAAGCAAGACCTAATTAGATTAACTCCTAGTTGGTCAAGTATTGTAAATAGGAAATTGATGATCTTTTACAAAATGGATCATTTGTCTAGGCCAATCACTGTGGAGTTTTGTCACTTTCTACATCAACAAAAATGTAAAGCTCAAGCATAGTGTTCCTTGATTAGTAATCAACTATAAACCTCTAAACATTGTGTTGGAATGGATATAAAGGCTAGTAAGAGCCCCTATCTTTTCAAAATTTGACATGAAGTTGAGATTCTGGCAAATCTAGATTCATGAAAATGACAATTATAAAATAACTTTTACTATTCCATTTGGACAGTATGAATGGAATGTAATGCCACTTGACCTCAAAAATGTTTCCTTTGAATTCCAAAGGATTATGAATGAAATTTACTTGCCTTACATGTATTTCATCATTGTTTTTGTTGATGATGTTCTAGTTTTCTTTGAAAATCTTGATCAACATTTTATGCATATCCAAAGCTTCATCCATGCCACCAAAAAAGCCAGCCTAGCTTTTCCAAGTCAAAGTTTGATCTCTTCAAAACTAAGGTAAGGTTCTTAGGACATTTCATCCAATAAGGTATGATTACTCCTTACTCTAAAGCCTTAACCTTTGCTAATAACTTCCCTAATAAAATCATAGATAAAACTTAAATCCAACATTTCCTAGGATGTTTGAATTATATCTCTGATTTCAATCCCAAACTTAACCTTGTTTGTAAGCCTCTTCATGACAAGTTATCCAAATAAAAGTCTTCCCAACCTTGGACTGAGGAACATATAGCCATAGTAAGGGAAATCAAAAGACAAGTTAAAGAATTACCTTGCTTATGCATAGCTAACGCTAACCTACCTAAGATTGTTGAAATAGATGCATTTGAGTTAGGTTATGGAGGAGTGTTGAAATAGGTCAAAGGTCAACAGGAGCAATTTGTTTATTTCACATTAAAACATCAACGATAGTATTCCACTATTAAAAAGGAAATTTTAGCAATTGTTTTATGTCTTTCCAAATTTTAAAATGATTTATTAATTGGAAAATTTTTATTATGAATTGATTGTCAAGCTGAAAAAATTTGTTTTACAAAAAAGATACTCAAAATCTAGCATCAAACATATTTTTTGCACGATGATAAGCAATTTTAAGTATTTTTGATTTTGAAATTGAGCACGTTAAAGGTTCTTTCTAATTCTTTGCATAATTGCTTACAAGGAATTTTTGCAGGGAATTGTCAAACACTTAAAACCCCACTAAAAATGCCCAAAAAAGTCCAAAAGGGAAGAACCAAGCCCATTGAAAACCAACAAACAAATAAACCAAAAAACATGGGGCTGACATGTTTAGTCACTCTAGAGCTTGAACCCATCAGCTCCTAAAATACAAAAGCCGCACAAACAGAGCTACAAACACTAATGATTCCTATGATGTCTTTAGTTAAACTCACCCAAATTGAGGACCTAAGTCTTGAAACCCAAATAGATCCTAAAAGCCTAGTTTGACAAAGTCCATGAGATAGACCTATCTGCAAATCTAGAAGATGGCCCACTCCATCATCTTTCTTCTCAGAAAATGTGAATGATCCAAACAGTAAAGGCAAAAAGGAAAGTAGGTGTTTCACACCTATGACCAAAATATGAAGAAGTCATGCTTCTTCCAAACAAATGAAAGGTTCTACTATCGATCAACCTCCAAACAACATAAGGTGGCGACAGTTTCATACCGTCCCGGTCTAAAACAATTTAATTTTTCAAAAATTAAGAGGTGGCTATTTTTTGACGTGCCCTTCCACAAAACTTTCAAAATTTTTCAAGCGTACTTAGTAAAAACCCTAGTCTCAAAAACTATAAAGTAGTCAATTGGATTTTTACCATGAAGATTCCCAAATCTTAAGTCCTAACATCTCTTCAAGTCTTGAATATACAGAACCTTGTGGACGCAAAACCAAAGATCCAATTTTACGAAGCCATGTTGGTTTGAAGAATACGTCAACAAGTAAAATTAGATCACATACCCAAAATGATGAATTGCTTACTCACTGTCCAATGTCTCAAAAATCCATTTAGCCAAATAAATGGCCAACCACCTTCTAAATAGTTCTTTAAAAATCTATTTACGAAGCCTTCTTTTCTTTGCTANAGAAGAGAATTGATTATTAACATCAAAACATTAGAATGACTCGTCAATGACCATATTTTCACTATTAAAAAGGAAATTTTAAAGCAAATTGTTTTATGTATTTCCAAATTTCAAAATGATTTTTAAATTGAAAATTTAATTATGAAATTGATTGTCAAGCTGAAAATTTGTTTTACAAAAAGCTGTTTAAAGAATACTTGTGTCAAAAATTTTTTGCAATGAATGAAAAACAATTTTTAAAGTATTTAATTTTTGAAATTGACATATAAAGGTTCTTCTAATTCATTTTTGCCTGATTTTCTTAACAAGGGAATTTTTGTAAAGGAAATTTAGACAACTCAAAACCCTAAACTAAAAATGCCAGAATCCAAAATGAATAACTAAGCCCAAGAAAACCAACAAACAAACAAACCAAAAAACATGGGCTGACTTGTTCAGTCACTCTAGCTTGGAGCCCATTAGGCTCCCAAAATATCAAAAAGCCCACACAAACAAGCTACGAACACTAATGATTCCTTTTAAGTCTTTAGTTCCAAACTCACCTAAATTTGAAGACCTAAGTCTTGAAACCTAAAAGCTCCTAAAAGCCTAGTTTGAACAAAGTCCCATGAAGATAGATCTACTTGCCAAAATCTAAAAGATGGCCCAATCCCCAACATCTTCTTCCTTAGAAAAATGCAATGATCAAAAGTATTGTTCAAAAGGGAAAATAGGTGGTTTTTGCCACCATGACCAAAATAGAAGAAGTCATCCATTTTTCAAACAAATGATGGTTCTACCATTAACCTTCAAATAATAATAGGTGGTCACAATTTCACTGTCCCCCTCTAAAAATTCATTTTCAAAAACTCAAAGGTGGCTATTTCTGATGTGCCACTCCAAAACTTTCAAAAAAATTTTAGAAAACCTAGTCTTCAAATATTAAGCTAGTCCAAACATGGTTTTTACCATGAAGATCCCAAAATCTTAGTCCAACATCTCTTCAAGAGCTTGAGTATATACAAACCTTAAGACTCCAAAAAAAAACTACTAATTCTATGAAGCCATATTGGTTGATACTCAATCAATAAAAATTAGACACCATACCCAAAATGATGAATATGCTTACTCAACTGTCCAAATTCTTAAAATCATTTAGCCAAATAAATGGCCTAGCAAATATCCTTCAAAAATCTAGTTTACCAAGCCTTTTCCTTTGCCAGTATTTTTCCTATTAAGGATTATAAACATGTATGGTATAATACATTTTTATTTTCAAAATTCACAATTTTGACATTTCCTAGTTATTCTTCTAGGAAAGTCAAACTTGTATTAGGTTTCCCTTATGGTTCATCCAATGGTGGTCATGGTTTAGCCCAATCAAACAAATCGTCCCTAAACTTATCCAAGAAGGAATTAACATTTTTTAAGCTTGATATGCATTTGATATTGCAGTGAAAGGCATACTTAGAAAGAGTTGAGAAAGTGAGAAGGGAGATTAAGGGAGGGGAAAGATCCTAGTTTTGGTTTTGCAAAAGAGAATAGTAAGAAGCTCAAACTTTAGGGACTAGGAAAGAAGATGAATGGGGTCATTTCTTTTGAAAGAAAGGGAGTGAAAGATATCTTAAGCACAAGCAAAGGCACAAACAAACTGAATCTTTGTAGTTGTAAACATGTTAAGAGCGTTTGACCCAAAAATCATTTTATTTCACTAGAACCAACTAGCACTAGGATACAATTCAATCTAGGCTTAAGTGATTTTCCAATACTTTAATGAGCATACATAAGTTTAGTGTTTGCTTCATGCAACTTACCATTGTAGATTTTTTTTAATTTTTTTCATTTATTTACTTATTTATATGTTACTAAAAAATGTTACATGTTTATAGTTAATGTTTTATGGTCATAATGCAAACATGTATGCTTTATTTGGTAATGCATTTTTAAATTGTGTTGTAATGAGTTAAAGTATCTTTAAATTAAAGTACAATTAAAATATTATTTAATTATATCTTTCGAAATTGAGTTTTCATGCCTCAACTCCTTCAAAATCCTAGTTTTGGAAAAAGTGACAATGAAATGTTTTGAAAATACACTCATCTTGATTTATAGAGTCATTGCAATTCTTAAATTTTGTAAGAATTATGATTATAAATTCTTTATTTAAGGTTTTTAATGTAAAATTACTATATTTTTTAATATTTGATAGTTATAATATTTATTCTTTTTATTTTATTTTAAAATAATTTTTATTTTTAAAAAATTACTTTAATTATTGTCATTTTAAATAATATTTTTTATTATTAATTTAAACTAATATAATATATTTAATATTAAAATATACAATATAAAATATTAAAATACTAGTTATATTTTAAAAAATAAAATAAATTTTACATCAATTTTTATGGTCAATTTATAAACTAATAGTTGTTTCAATAACATTTTTTTAACTAAATATTTATAATTTTACTAAATTTTTTTCACAATATTTTTATTATTATTATCAAATAACATCTAATTTTTAATAGTAATACTTTTTCTCTCAACACTTTCGTTCACAACACTTTATTTCAAGTATTATTAAATAAAGCTTATATGTTGCATTTTTACTATTTAATACATATTAGCCTGTTAATTCACATAGGTGAATAAATATTTAAAATTTTGAATCTTCAAATTTTTAATTTTTAGAATGAAAAAGACAAAAAAAAAAGGCAAAAAAAAAGAGTAGATTTACTTAGCTAGCAATTTTTTTATTCTTTAGACGCATCTAAATTTTCTAGTTATGATCTAATAGAAGAACATGTCATCATCTTTATTTTTGTTTTGAACATTTCACTATGCACTACTAAACCTTGTACTACCTTTCCATGGATCAAATTGACTTTTAGGTGGTCATTGATTGACCCAAAACATGCAGCCCAATCAAATAGAATGTGTATAATTCAAGTCTTTAGGAGAAGAGGAGATTTTTCCTCTCTTTTTCAATTTATTCTCCTTTAATCATTATTTGTAATTCAAATAGTCATAAGCTTTATTATGCATAATTTAATAGTTATGAGCTCAACGAATTAAGAGATAGCTAAATCATATTTTTTCAAAAATGCCAAAGATATATTAGCATATTATGTTTTCATTGTCACATGTAATTGGTCTTGGATGTTTCAACTTTATAACAATTTGAAATTGGTTTTGTTGATGTATGCCCTAGTAATGAATAGGTTTGTTTACTTATTATGAACATACTTAATATTTCATGCAATGCAATTATTAGTAAAATACAATGTTTAATTTTAAAATGTTTATACAAATGGTAAGGTTCTAAATAAACTCTAAAAAATAATGTTTGTAAAGTAAATATATTTTTATAAAAATAATTGTGATAAAAATTATAAAAATTAAATACTTATTATATCAAAGTATAATTCCTAACATTATTGTATTGATTACATATAGATAGTTGAGTAATTAATAAATGATTTTCCATCCTAAAGTAATTGTTGGAGAATGTTGTATTGCTCTTAATAGATATTGATTTGAGAAATCCTTACATAAGATTGAATAATGATTATAAATGGTTGTGATATCCTTAATATAATCAATTGTTTGTATTATTATTTGAGAAACAAATATGATTAAACAATATAGAGTAAATACTAATTTCATACTCAATATCTAATTAGGGTATTAGTATGACAACATAATTGAATTACAACAAGAGACCATGTACTAAAAAGATTAGTCAAACCACTTTTATAGTCCTACTATTAAGGTAATCATAACATCTGTCTAGACATTAATCTTGATTTATTCATATAAATTAATTAATTAGAAGATTAATGATAAATTAAAAGGGTTTAATTTCTCTAATTTTTGGAATTATAATTAATATTCGTTGTCTACATATCAAGATATTAGAAAGTTAATACTAGGCCTTATATAGCCAAAGTTCTCTATAAATAGAATCTTATATGGCCAACCAAATTGATTCTTGTGAGCAAGCACTCTCTTTTGGCTTGCCCTTTTATTTTTCTATTCGTTTAAAAGAGTTTATGATTTTAAGAATTATCTTTATAGTTTCTTGTGTGCATAGTATTAGAGGCTGAACTTTTGGATAGTAATGGTTTGCAACAACTTATCAATTTGACTTGAAAGAGAAAAGACTTGATTCATGGGTAGAGAACAATAAGTTTCGTTTAATTAGATTTTTTAAGATTCAAAATTCTTCAGAAGTGGAACACCTAATTCAATTAAGTTATTGAATTAAAAGAAATTTAATTCAAATATAATCTAAAAATTTATTTTCTAGATTATATATAGTCTTTGACTAGAATTAAATCATCCTAATTGGATTAGGATTGACGATTTATATTTGATTAGATTACTTGTTGAATTAGAAAACTATTTTTTTTATTTCATTAGGACTATTATTTGAATAGGTAACTTAATATCAATAATTAAAATCAAAATTGTATTTACTTTTGTGCATATAATGTGAATATGATAACATGATAGAGGATTATAAGCTTATAGATCCATGTTATTATTTTTATTAATATGAATGAATATAATTTTTTGGAGTATAAAGATTACTTTTTGTCCCTTTCTATTATTTTCTATTTATAAATTCTCTTCTTATCTAAACTCTTCTTGAATGTAAACTTAAAGATTCTCTCATAATTATGTAAAAGTTATATAATTAAAGAATTGAGAAGGGATATCTATTTGTAACTATGGAGATCCAAATGAAGGTGTCAAGGGAGACAACTCAAGAGGACTATAAAATCTATAATGCAAGTCCTATGGATCCCATCTAATCTTAGTATGTCCATCTTGAGATATCAATAAGAGTAGGATAGGAGGGTTTGGCATATCACTGCCATTAGCACATCTTTATTTGTAAGTCAAATCTTTCTAGTTTAAGGACTTATGTCTACTAGGCCCCAATCCCTTCTCTTCATTAACTCTTGGTACCTAGAAACTTAGAATGAATCCTCTCTTTATATGTATCTTTCTATGTTAGCTAAAAGGGTGGGTTTTTCTCCTATTTTCTATTGTAGTTATCTTTCTATGTTAGCTAAAAGATGGGTTTTCTCCTATTTTCTAATGTAGTTACATTGCAGTCTTAGCTTGTCCATCCTGTCTCATCTTAATTTGGCTATACTTGTATGTAGCCAACAATGTTTCTGATAGATGACATAGATCTCATGAGACCTACCCATTATCACTAGGAAAAACCCCCACCATTTTCCTTTGCTACTAGTGAGAGTAAGCAACCTTTACTATCAAAGGACCTCGAGTAAAATTTCTTATGACATGTAAAATGTCTGTCAAGTAATCGAGTCCAATTACCTCCTCAAAGTGGCTTATCAACCCTACTTTCCCTCCTTCAAAATAATGCTCTTCACTAAATGCTCTTCCTTGAGATAGAGCAACACAGCAATGAGTAGTTTGCCCCACTCCCTCAAGAGTAGGATGTTGGTCAAGATATAGTTGAGAGCTAACTTAGACTTTCCATGTATCATCCCTTCTTTCCAAAAAGGAAGAAAAATTTAAAAAAGAAAAAAGAAAAGATATAAGTGTCATAAGACCTTATTCTTTTCTACTTATTGCTATTTTCCTTAGTTTTTACAAAAAAGCCTTTGGAAGACTAATTTCCAATCCTCAAGGATTTGACCATCTAACTTCCTCAATAGCTTGAGGAAAATAACATAGTAGATCCTATAATCATGCATATTAAAATATCATACTAGGATTGTATGCTATATATGCAATATATATTATAAGAACATGGTGAGTTGGCTTTTATAATTATAGAATAAAACTAGAGTTTTGTTTGAAGAAAGTTTGTTAGGTTAGCTAAAAGCCTCCTTAACCTAAATATGTTTGACATTATAATTGATGGGTCCTAATTAACTATATTTGTGTGATTTGGATGAGTTATCTCATGATCACATAAATTTAGAGATAATGGTTAAATGCATCATATGTGATTTGTTTAGACAAAGAGTTGTCATTTAATTGATATAAGAGTCACATGTGATGTAGTTGATAAGTTATATTATCTACTTCTTTTTTTTTTGGATTACCAGATTATCTCAAGGTGAAATAAATTAAATGGGATCATGACCCACTACAAAGTTTTAGAGTAAGATCTTTCATGTGAACTTAGAGATATATTGATTTGAATAAAAAAGGGAACAAGTAAAATAAGACCATTAAACTAGTATAAAATCTTGAGAATTGTTCTTAAGTAAGGAAAGAAGTTCTACATCCTTGATGAGGATCTTCCTACTCTTGGTGATAAGGAAGAAGTGGAGGCATATATTTAGCATAAGGATGATAATGATCATACTACATATGTGATATTAGCTATTATGTCTCTTAAACTTGAAAGGTAACATAAGAATATTATGAATGCCTACATAACAATTCTACATCTCAAGAAGTTATTAGATGTAGAAACTATGATATGAGATCTTAAAGGAATTGTTCTAATGTAAGATGGTAGAAGGCTCTTCAATGAATGCAAATATTCTAAAGATTAGCTACATTGAGAAATTGGGCTGATTGTATATTACCATAACTTCAGAGTTAAGTGTTGACCTGATCTTGTAGTCTCTACCTTAGGTTTATTCATAATTTATTGTGAACTTTTATATAAACAAGTTGGAATTTACATCAGTTGAATTATTAAATATGCTTAAAACTACAAAGCAAACTCTAAAGAAAGAGAAGACTCCTTTTCTTCTCATGGATTCTTCCAATTTGAAGAGCAAAAAGCCCAAGAAGAAGAACAAAATAGGAAAAGGCTTAAGCAACCAAGGCATTTTAAGCGAGTAGTGATGTGAAAATGACAAAAAGCAAGAGCACTTGCCATCACTGTGGTGAAGAGGCCATTACAAATGGAATTGCAAGATTTATCTTGCTAGGCTAAAGGTGAAGAAGCTTGGTGAAGCCTTTGGTTTAGTTATTTTTATGATTGAGATAAATCTTTCTACTTTTGATTTTATTACTTGGACATTAGATATGGTTATGATATTTGTAAAAATATATAGGAAATTATTAGAAGTAGATGGTTGAAGAAAGGTAAGGTAAACTTATGATTTGTAAATGAAGCAAGAGTTGCTACATTAGCCACTGGAACTTATAGTTTACCTTTTCCTTCTAGCCTAGTAGTAGAACTAAAGAATTGTTATATGTTCTTGTACTTTCTAAAAATGTTGTTTCCATTTCTAGTTTAATGTTAAATGAATTTACTTTTACATTTAATGATAAAGGTTGTTCTTTTTAGAAAAATTATGTTTATTATAGATTTGATATTTATATAAATTGTTTATATAAGCTTGATCAAGAAGGTTAAGTTATATAAGAATTGTTACTTGGATTTATTTGATTATGAATCATATAAAATATGTGAGATAATTGAGACTTCTTTAGAAAAATAATAAGAACTTGTTAATGAGTTATTAGGATTCATACATATAGATGTATGTGGTCCTGGGCAACACATGAAAGAGGGGGTTGTTTTATTTCATTACATTCATAAATAATCAATCAAAATATGGTTATGTATATTTAAGGAAATACAAATTTGTATCTTTTGAAAAATTCAAAGAATTAAGAAATGAAGTAAAGAAACAAACTAGTAGAGTTATTAAAATTCTATGATTAGATTAAGGAGGTGAATATTTAAGCTAAGATTTTGGTGGTTACTTGAAAGAGAATGAGTGTTTCTCTCAATGGACATTTACTTAAACACCACAACATAATCATGTTTCTAAGAGGGGAAATATAACCCTATTAGATGTGGTTTGATCCTTGATGAGTCAAGTTGATATTCCATTGTCTTTTTGGGTTTATGCCCTTAAAACTACTACTTACCTTCTTAATAGACTTTTGTCCAAATCTGTTGACAAGATGCCATATGAGATATAAAATGGTAAGAGATCAAACATCTTATGTCTAAAGATTTAGGATATGATACTTATATGAAGTGTATATCATTTGAGAAATCCTAAGATCATGCACTCCTCTCCCCCTAACAGTAAGAAAAATGAAGAATAATAAAGTGAAGAGAGTTGAGGGAAAAAGAATATAGAGGTAAACTTTTACAAAGTCTAAAAATTAGATAGATAGATTCTACAAGTAGTCTAATGTATGTTAAAAGGTTCATAGCATTATATATACATGTTTCAATAGTATTATATATATATATATATACACATGGGTGTGTATATATCTTGATCATACATTAAGAACACATATATGTTTTGCTTGTCCCTATCCCCTTAATTATATGGATTCATATGTTATGGGCTTTCACACCATCTTACTAAATTAGATTTAGGTCTTTTATAGGTTAAAAAAAATATGAAATCAGTTATCTTTGGTCTTAATTTTACTTTTATGTTTAATTACTTCATACCTTTTAATAATTCGTTTTCCAAAATTAATATGAGTAAACTCTTTAGTTGTTTTTTATCTCACTAAATGATACATTAATTAAACTAAAAACATTTAATACCCTTCACAAGTGTTTGGCCAACTGTTTCCTAAACATATATATAGCAAATGAAAGGGTGTAAAAAAAAAAAATAATAATAACATAACATAGCGAGAAGAAATTAAAGCAAGCATTAGGTACACATGGCTAGCAATATTGTAATAGGGAGACTTTTGACGTTGGCATTTGCAGTCATGCTCATACAATCTGCAACTGAAGTGCAAGCCTTAAGTTGTGTACAAAATTGTATCATTGGATGTTCTGGTGCATTTTCTGAGGCGTGTATTCCTCAGTGCATTGCCAGGTGTGGTAAAGAACCACCTGCAGCAGGTATTCTCATTAACTAACCTTTTGTTTTTCATTTTTCATTTGGACAATCAAAAAATTATAGACAAAGTTGGACTCATCTCCTATAGGAGAGTATTACATGGACAAAATGTATAGGATATATATGCAGAGAACAAAACTAAATGAATGGTAAGCTGCATGAACATATAAAATATGAGAAACACCCATAATTTGTCTAGTGACATAGGCAAACGAAGAATGGTGTAGATTAGGCACAAAGTCCCACATGTGAGACTGTCATAGCAATGACTGTCATAGTAACAATTTGAAATTTATTTGAAAAAAGTTTTTGTTATTAATAAAATATATGTGAGACTAAATTATAACATGTCCAGCATTTGTCTTCTAAAAAAGAAAGAGACTTGCTTATCTTTTGGTTTGTCTTCGATCTTATATTACTATATTTTATGGATGCAGTTGAATTTGATGGTATATCTCCGGCATGAAAATCATGGGACCAAATATAAGATTACTTAAGAATTTTGTCAACACTGCAGTTGCAAAAGAGAAGGAAGTTGAAGGAATAAAGCAAACAGCAAAAGTAAATTAGAAAAGTAAACCGAGGATGACAAAAGTTCTCACATTGTCTTCACGTTAAACAACATCTTTTTTGTCTTTATGTGTGGATCTATGAAATGAAATGGTTTTGTCTTGAAATAATTTGAAATGGGCCGATGGATTGTTCTTGGTGTGTTTATCATTCACACACACACACAAACACACACACACACACACACACACACACATATATATATATTGTTTTTTACTACTTTTTATCGGATTTGTTTTGACACATCCAACAATTCACTAAGGCATTGTAGATGAATATCATTTTTGATTTATATGTATATAATCCGTCGTACTTTATAGATTTCTAGTTTCTAGAGATGCACATGGTAAACTTCCACCTATAGTTGCAAAAAGCAGTCTGTCCATACGTTCCCATTTCCTTTTCAGTTCAAGAAAGCATGTCAGCCATTGCCTACTTGAAAGTAATTGGATCATCAAAATTTCCAATGGTGAGGTGCCAATCTGAGCCAGTTTCAGCCAAAAAGGTCATATCTTGCATTGCTGGGCAATAATTGGGCCTATTTGCCTTCCTCCCAAAATTTCAGGTCGAATTGGTAGGATGTCGAGGTTGAACTTGAGGTCCAAACTCTAATTATACTAGAAATATGAGTCTCATGATTTCTAGTGCTAGAAAATGAGACAAACATAGTAGCATCAATTAGGGTTTCAAAAACAAAAACAATTGCCCCAAATCCCTAAATTTTATTTACCATATCAAGCAAATTATAATATCATCCATTATTTTGAAAATAAGCAATAAAAGTGTTTACACATGTTCCTTTCCATTGCATTTATGTCTTGTGTGTGTAAGATTTTTTTTCTTTTACTTCACATAATTTTTCATTTTCTTAACACAAATAATCTCATTTCCTTATCCATATTTTTTGTCATCCAATTATTATTTCTATTTATATAAATAAAAAAAATAATTTGAGTTATAACTCTTTCATGAATTGAAAAATTTATCTATAGGAGTGACGTTGACCACTAACAAATGGTCATTATGACATCACTATTCACCAACCTTAATAAAAAATCTCCCACAACAAGATTGCAAAGAAATATGCCTCCAAATATTTCATAAAAGAAAATTAGATAATAATACATATAAAGTACTAAAAGAATTATGAAAGACATAGATTAATTATTTTTTATTTAGTCTTATAAATGAATGCCTATTTTTATGAGAAATATACTTTTTCTTGATTTTTTCTTTTTTCTTTTTTCCACTATTTTCTTTTTTCTTTTTTCCACTATTTTCTTTCATATGGAGATGTAGTTTTGTGTTATAATACCTTTTTTTGTTAATTCTTTAGTTGAACAAGTTTTAATAATTGACTATCAATTATAGTTGACCTTTTTATTTATTTTCTTCTTTTTTCCACCCTTGTTAAGAACACAAATTTGTTTAAAATATTATTGATTTATACAAGGTACAATTTTCATTTTGGTTTATTTTACTATTTGGTCAATTTGAAAATGAAGGGATTTGTAGTTTGAATGTTGGATCTACATTTGTTAAGGAAATGACAATATACAAGAAGACACTTTTTAGACAAAAAAAGAAAAAGAAAAAATATGATATCATAAAAAGATAGTGTTAGCCTCATCACACTAATGCTCCCCCACTTTTGTATTCAAATTTTTAAGACATCTAGTTGCTAAGGCATTTTTTTTTTCCTTTCCTTCTCACCCCTTTCTTTTTATTCAAATTTTTAAGAAATTCTTGTGTTACAATGGTCTTTGTACCCAAGAACTTTTAAGAAATTCAAGTTTGAAACTTAAGTTGTTAATTAGAAATAGGCAGTTTATTCATTTGTTAGTGTAGAAAGGTGATAACCAATCGTGGTTTTTTAGTGTAGTATATGGGATTTTGCACCTGGATTGATGAAAACAGCTAAGGGAAGGCCTGAGAATGATCCATGCTATTGTAAATTTCCTTGGTTAATAGCTAATGATTTTAATTTGATAATGGCATCACTATTAATAAAAAAAATAAAGAAAGGATTAAGGAAGCAATTCAAAACTACTACCTTTGAGCTAAAAACCACTGCTTAAAGTCTAATGCAACAATTTTCAGGCTACTACATTTGCAAGCACTATAATAGATCTAACATAACAATTTTCTCTGCCTATAACAGCATATATGCAACTATTGCCTAAAGGTAAAGGCATTTTAGGTAGCAATTTTTTAGAAAATATGCAGTAGTTTTTTAAAATAATAGACAATGAATTTTTAAAGAATAGACAGTTATTTTTTAAGAAAATGGACAATAATTTTTTAAGACAATAAGTAACAATTTTTTTAAGGGAATAAGTAATAGTTTTTAAAGTGAATAGGTAGTCATTTATTGAGGGAATAAGCAATAGTATTTTTAAGGGAATAGGCAACAGTTTTTTAAAGGAATAGGTAGTGGTTTTTTAAGTGAATAGGTAGCAATTTTTTAAGTGAATATGCAACAGTTTTTTAAGAGAATAGGCAATGGATTTTTAAGAAAATAAGTAGTGGTTCTCTAAATATTTCAAAGTTCCAAAACTATGACATCTTTGACAATTATTAAATAAAACCAAAACGATTGATTACACATTAAATTGTCCCTAAAGAATACATTTTGTCAACAATGAATTTAGAAAGCATCCCACAATCTAAACCAAATATTGTGTAAATAAAGACATCAAGAAAAGATCATTATGGGAGAAATGAGTCCTTTCATTTAAGCATAATAAGTATTTGAAATGTAAACATTAGGTTCGATTAAGCATAATAAAGAATAACTGGCAGGAGATAGTAGTAGAAATTCAAGTTAATTTTTTAGAGTTGATTCAATCCATTACAAATGAAGTAATTCATATGCTATCTACAAAACTTTCAAACTGGAGAGAATAAAGTGCAATTGTTTTATCTTCTTCTCCATATCCTTAATTTGCTTCTTGCCTTCCATAAGGTAATGGTTTCTTGCCTTAACAAGGAAACTAGCAACAATCCATATATTAGTCCTCACAAGACTAGTGCAGATTGAGAGTAAGAGAGAGAGAGAGAACAAATATTAGATACATCTAAAACCAGACATATTTATGCCTTCGATGCATAAGGCCTTAAAATGATCAAAGAAGAAGGTAATGGTAGTAGTACTAGAAAACAATTAAGCATTTAAGGGCCAAAAAGTATTACCAACTAACATACATCTTACAAAGTAAGACTATACTAAGAATCAATTCTACATGTTGTCGTGGTCATTGACCTATTTTTGCTAATGATTGCACAAATTTTTCATCAGTGTTCAACTTTAAAAGAACACTAGGAAGCTTGTTGGAACAACCTTGGAAAACACCTCCGATAATTTTCCTAAAGCATCCTTTGTATATACATCTCTGTGCTAGCAAATGGACAATATGTGTGGAAGACATACCAATTACTTATTCTATAACTTGCATCTAAAGCATAATTTTTAGGATTAGTAGATATGCCAATAGCCCACACCTACAATAGAAGATTAATAGCTTTGTTATGGGAATGTAAGAAAACTTGAACTACCTATTAGTTAAAGAACAATAATGGGTGTTGGTTATATTGTGATCCCATGTTCATGTATTCTCATAAAGACTAAAAAGCATAAAAGGAAGAAAACATTAATAGTTTAACAATTAACTTGAAATTTATATTTCTTGCACACAAATATGTGATCTATTGATCTTTCTTTATATTTAGGGATGGTTTCAATGAGTAGAGTTTCATTAGAAAAAGATTATTTTGATAAGCAATTATATAATTATGAAGAAACCATTAATAGTATAAATTATAATATAAGAGGAAAAAAAATGCCCAGGTATGTATAAACTAATCAATCATGCCAATAAAATGTGGAATAGGGAAACTACAGAATAAAAAGAAAGAAAACTATTAGAACATAAATTGATTTTGATCTTCAATTGAGTGAAAGTGCCTCTAGAATAAGAAGAAACACATGGATTTCTACCATCAATAACGTCACTGACATGCCTCTAGTTAAAAATCCTCCAATTTTGTATTTGATATAGCTTTAATTGCTTTAAACAAAAGCTAGATTAATAAAAAGAGTAAATAACCAATCAAACCATAATTTGTTTCCCAATCAAATAGTAGCTTACTAAAAGGTTCAAAACATAAATATCAAATTGGGAGAAGAAAATAGAAAAGAAGAGTAAAAAAGAAAAAAGTGGTAAGGATATAGTGAGATTTAAAGGCAACATTCTTCATCCATGTTCTTTTTCCCATCTGCATGCATTTGTGCAATAATGTTTCCTTAAAGACTTAAAAAATAAAATAAAATAAAGAAATAATAAATAATGATGCCTATCTATTATAATAGCTTTCACAAATTTATCCTTTCTTGCTCTTCTAAGGATAGCTTTAATACTTTGGTGTAGTTTCACTACAAAAACATTGTTCTTAGTAAGCAATTACAATTATAAAGAAATTTTACACAATAATATAAAAGAGATTGAAGGGGAAAAAAAGGAAATACATGGATACATATTAAAAAAAATAATCTTGCCAAGAGAAAGTGGTGCATAGAGAAACTAAAGAACAAAGAAAACAAAAAAAAAAAAGAAAATAAAGGAGAAGAAAAGAGGAAAATAATAATTAGACTTATGCCTCAATGTAATGGTGATGGACAAAAGTTAAATTCAATTCAAGATTTGAATTCTTTATGTCTAAAGACAAAAAACTAAAAACATCAAAGGCAACAAAAAATAACACTTGTCACTACATGGCACAACAAAGTTTGAAAGTTATTGAGATTGTGTTGCTCAAGGAAGCAAAATCATTGGGAATTGGCTAGTTCTAGTAACCCAAAATTGAAACTTTTGATGACTAACCTAAAAGGATCATTAAAGCTCAGCAAGCACTTTGCAAATTTCCCTATATTTAAAAAGGAATCATGCAACATAAAAAGAAAGAATGTCATGTCCTCGTATTTGAAATTCAACAGCGTATAAAATTTGACACTATAGACAAAACTAGTTAGTTATGAGTCCTTCTTACTTCAAATGAATGAATCAACGAGGAATGTGTTAGCCTTAAAGGTTAAAGAACGAAGCTAAATAAAAGAAAGGAATAAATTGATGAAACAATGAAAAGCAATAATACAACAAAGCAAACAAATCCAAGTAAAGAACGAAAGATTATAGAAAAGAAGAAGCCAAAATCTGCTTGTAAGGCCATTGATAATGACCTTGTTTACAATGTAAGATATATCCCTCTACATGAAATTCCCACCTGCCATTGTCCCTTCCTTGCTGTCCCACCTTTTATTTAAGAAGCTAATCAAAATTAACAATAAACAAACTGAAACCAAAAATCAATTTTGCAAGCCTTAGATAGTCTTGGAGACAATCCATTCAAAATACTAATCAATTCTAACCTAATAAAGTACGAAAACCCTAATTGCCCAAAATTGCCTAGGCAGAAAAATAGATCAAAATGAATTGTACACTATTGAGTCAAAAAATTGAATTTGATTAGGAGAATAGAAAATAAAATTATCCCTTCATTTTAATAAAAAAAATTAAGTAGTGACCAAGAACCACTATCTTATTCAAAAAATAGGTAGTAGCTTAGGACTGTTGCCTTAACCTTTTTTTCTTTTTTAACACAAAGATTAGACTGCGATTCTAAACCTCTGCCTTTTCCATTTTGAGGAAAAAAATTAGGTAATGGTTCAAGACTGCTACATTATTCCAATTTTAGAAAAAGAATAGGCAACAATCTAGAATTGCTGCCTTATACTTTTAATTTCTAAAGGAATAGGCAGTTGTTTAGAATTGCTACCTTAGCCCCTTATCTTTAAAAGGAATAGGTAATGGTTTAGAACTACTGTCTTGGCCCTTTAATATTTTTTTTTTTGAACAAAAAGATTAGGTAGCAGTTCTAAATTGCTACCTTATTCTTAAAAAAGGTAGTGCTTCAAGACCAATACCTTAGCTCCTTATTTTCAAAAGGAATAGGTAGAATTATTGCCTTAGCCCCTTTTTTTTTTTTAAAAAAAAGATTAGGCAGTGGTTCCAAATTGTTTCATTATTCATTTTTCAAAAAACAAAACAAAAGGTAGTAGTTCTAGACCGCTACCTTATCCCTTTATTTTCAAGAGGAATATATAGCAATTTAAAACCATTACCTTAGACCCTTACTTTTTTTTAATTAAAAAAAAGGAGATTAGGCAATGGCTTCAAATCACTGCCTTAATCCTTTTTCAAAAAAAAAAAAAAAGTAGTAGCTTAAGACTACGACCTTATCCCTTTATTATTTTAAACAAAAGAAAAGGTAATGGTTGCCTTATTGCTTTTATTTTAAGAAAAAAAAAAGGTAATGGCTTAAGACTACTTCATAAACATTTATAACTATTCCTTTTTCTAAAGATAACGCAGCGATTTTAAATCGTTACCATATAACTATTACCTAATGTCAACTATTGGAACAATATCTTAGGTGTTTTAGGCATTAGTTTATAACCATTATGTAAGAATCATTGCTGTAGTTTATTTATTTGTTAGTGCATCTAAAGAAAAAATGGGAGTGAGTCACCTCTGTGATTATAAGTGGGGGCCTTTCTCCGAGTTAATCAATGAGCTATCTTTGTTAGACTTAGGCTTCTTGACACCTCATTTTAACTTGGCCTAAAGGTAAAATGTCTTAAATAAGAGTACTTTATAGGTTAAACAAAGCTTTGTGCAATGTGTAGTGAAGGCTTTGTTGGCATGTGGTGGTAATTTGTCATTTTTTACAAGTTAGCTTTAACCATTTTCCTTTACTAGTATGGTTGAATGGGATTCAACAAATGCATAAATAGGACTAGACTTTTCAGTCTTAGGCAACATGACTTCTTTTCAAGGATTTTCCTATGCTCTTATCAAACTTATGGAATTAACAGGTGGCTATCCCCATTGCATTTTCAAAACTCTCTTTTATTGTAGTGGAATGGAATAAAAAAAATTTTTGGTAACGACTTTTCATGGAGGAAACACCTTTTTGTGTGACTCTAGGGCAGCCAACTAGTTATGAAAAATCACATGTCAATGGGTTTTATGGCCTTGGAGTGTCATCTATGAAATGAATTGGAAGTGATTTTAGCTTAAAAGGAGATTTTCTAGTGCCAAAAATATTCGGCCTAGTGGATTTTAGATGGTGACTAGAATACCTAATACTTTCAAGCAAACACTATGGTCTAAAGAAAACATAATAAAATTGAAGCCTAACGAGATGACATAGAGGGATGGATTTGGATTAGTGTATGGTTGCAGCTTTATCTTGTAATCATTTTAAACAATTATTTTTGAAAGAGGACACTATTTTGAATGCTTTTCCATTTCCTAGTTACTTTCCTCATTTATCTACTTCAGATATGTTTGCTTTTACATGGCCTTTTAATAGTGAAATGTAAAGAAGACTTTGTTTGACATGGGGCCTTTCAAGGCACCAAGTTTGGATAGTTACAAAGTTGTATTTTATCAAAAAACATAGGACTTGGTTGGTCCCTTAGTTATGGATCATGGAACACTATTGGTCCTTAACTTAAGAGAAAACCATGTCATGATGTGAAGCCTTATGCTCACCATCTTCAGCACCACTGGTCAACCTAATGGTGCTAATTGGTTATGAAGGGAGCTCTGTCATTAGAAGGCTACCTCCAATGATGTTGACTTTCTTATTATTGTTCGCTAGCAAGTTTGATTCTTTTATTGATAGTGAGAGATTCTCTTCATTTGCTTTTTCTTTAACCTAGTAACTTTTCCTTCATTTTGTTTGGTATATCAAAAAATAAGATCTATTGACATTTTGGAACATGTCATCACATTTAGAAATTTAAAGAAAGAAATCTTATCCTTAATACGAAACAAAGATTAATCAATATTTTGTCTCATAATTGACTAAGTAGTATTTAGTTTGTTGGCATAACTTTTGCTATAAACTTCCAAATTATTTGATTCTTATAGTAAAAGAAAGATAAGAGATAAGGTACAACTCTTCATTTGACTCAAACTTGATTCATGTTTTGCATAAAAAAAATTTTAGCTACATCATATGAGTCAATGAATTTTTTAATATTGACTAAGGATATAAGACCAAAAGAGAAAGATTTGTCCCCATATAAAAGGAGGGACATAAAGGAGAATCATAAAAGAGAGAATGGATTAGAAAAAAGAAAAGAAGCAAGCCAAGAAAAAAGAAAAAGGAGAAGGTAATAGGCTTTAATTTGAGATATATTTTCATTTAATTTTGCTCTTAAGTTTGTGATATTATTCGCACTTATATTTTAATTTATGCATATTTTACATATTTTTATTTTTATTTTTTTCTTATAAGAGAGGAGTTATGTGAATATTTCAAATAAATGTGTGTCATCAAATGGAAGAAATATTGATGGAAGAGTAAGAAATAAGTAAAAGAATCATTGACAATATTCTTGATATGATTATATGATTTGGAGCTGTTTTTGAAGAGGAGTCCCACCTTTATTCAAAAACCAAATCCAATCATGATTATATGCCATTATTGATTGAGTGCTATTCTATATTTTGGGCATAACTTTCATTTTAGAAGTTCAAATTGAGTTATTATTATGATCAAGAAATTAAAAGGAAATAAGGCTACAACTTTTTAGTTTACGTAGAACTCTAATTTGGTTTTTATATATGGAAACTTTAGTTAAAAGTTATGGGTCATAAATTTTTTTAGAGGTTAAATGGACGTAGGAATTCTAAACTTATCAAAATATAAGAGGAGATATAAAATCAATGGAAAGATAAAGGAGAGAAAGAAAAGAAAAGAGAAGACTAAAAGGAGAAGGAAAGTCAAAATAGTAATCCATAAGTTTGAGAAAGAAGGGAAATAGCTTTGACTTTGAGTTTTAATCCTCAAAGACTACATTTTGTTTGATTTTTATTACTTATTCTTTGATACTCATTGGGTTTTCATTTTTAAACTTAATGGATTTGTTGAACTTCATTATAACTACCTAAATTATTTTAAGGTAAGGTTTACATGTAATTTGATCTTTAGTTTATATGATTAATTATTCTTTTAATTCAAGACCTCTTTTTTTTATTTTGTTATTTGTATGTAGAGTTATATTATCAAACTTAATGCTTTAAGAGTTTGACTACCTTTTGCATGATCTTGTGATCCATGAATAAACTTGAGAAAGAGTTATATGAATTAGATCAATTGTAATATTAACCATGTGTTAGACAATGAGATTGAGGGATAATTAGGATCAAATGTGGTAATTAAAGAAGAGAAAAGGGCTAGGAGTCCCCTTTCTTATATTTGAGATTTCATAAAACTTTATACTTGTTTGCTTGTTTAAAATAGCATAAATCCTTGATTAATTTAATAGATAATGAAAGGATTAACTTGACTTAAGAAAGGTAGTTAATTAATTAGGAAAAATTTGCCATCACATGTAATAATTTTTAATTAATCTTTTTTTTGTTTTTGCTCTTACATTGAATTATTTAATGGATTGCGTAACTTGGATTGAATGAAATTTAAACCATAATGTCCTAATATCTATAGTTTGTTTCAACTTGGAAATTGAAAATAATTTATGTAGTTAATTCAACTTGGGTTAGATTAGAATTGTCTTAATAGTATCGAATAGTCTCCATGGGAATGATAATCTATTCATCCTATATTGCATAATCAATTAGGTATACTAGCCGAAATGTAGTGCATAATTCACAAATCATGCTTTTAGCATTATTGCTATGGACTAGTCATCTACATTATGAACACTAACAATCTAGTTTTGGATTAAATTATTAATTTGTAATGTTAATTATTTGCTTTGGTTTTCATACTTCTTATTTAGTCTACATTTATAGCTTGGTTATTTCATTTATTTTTAGTTTACTTGGTTTTAATTCTTGGTTTATAGGCATGGTAATGCATGACCCATACTAGTGGTGAGAACTTGCCACTTTTGACTATAAGATAGAAAGAACAATTAGAAAATTTTTGACTCCAAAAGAGAAGAACATTATGGCACAAGAAAAGGAGGTACAAAAAAAATGAAGAGCCCTTAATTCATATGCTAAATCATCTTTAGAAAGGTTGACATCAAGCATTACTAGGGTAGAAATCCAATCTAACTCCTTTGAGATCAAGCTGGTTATCAATTAAATGATCTAAATGAGTGTTCCATTAATGGTTTACCTAATGATGATCCCAATTCTAATATTACTAAGTTAAAATTTGTGATACTTTTAAGTATAATGGTATGAGTAATGATGTTATTAGGCTTAAATTATTTCCTTTTTCATTGTGTGATAAAGCAAGAAGTTAGTTTAACTCTCTTCTTGTAGATTTTATTAGTATTACTATTTATGATTTAATGGCATAAGAAATTTAAGTTAAAATTTTTTCCTTTTAAAAAGACAAAGATGAGGAGTCATATAGCTATTTTTACCTAATTTGATGACAAGTCATTGTATAAGTTAAAGCTCTTACAAGTGTTTTTCTCTATACATTCCTCTTTTATAGATTTTAAGCCTTGGTTGCTCACATTACATATTTATAAGCTACAAGTTATGGTAGTTGATACACTTAAATACTTGAGGACATGAATGATATAACTACTAAGTCAATCATACATAGTGGTATTCCCCTACTTTTAAAAGCACCACCTTGTGATCTTTGGCCAATAATGTCTCCATGTCTTCTTGTGCTTGAGGTGTGTTTACCACCTTATTGTGGCTTAGTCAAGACATTAGAGAAATCACCCGTGTACTCCTTCTTTCATGCTAAACAAGCTACACACTTGTGTTTATGGAGCACACTCCACATTATCCCTATTTTTGTAGTCTTTGATTCACATACTAACTTGCTCTACACTTTAAGCCTTTACCTTGTTAGCCATCCCATAATTAAATTGCAAATAGTTAGCCTAAACTCTAACTATGCACTAATATTTCATTGATGCTTAAGCTAGTTCTTAGCTCACTTATAAGCCAACTCACAATTAAACCACACATTGTTAGTTTGAACCTCAACCTAAGTGCTGACATAATTAGCTAACTTTTGTGTGATAAATGCATTACCCCCTTTAAAAGTATTAGAGAATTTGACCCTTTAGCAGTAAGAGACATTGCCTTGCTTAAGCCATCACACCTTATGTTAGAACATACTTCCCCTCTAAAGAGCATTAAGGAATTTGACCCTTTACTAGCAGGAAACATTGCCTTATTTGACCTATCACACATGTGCTCTAGCCCCTAAATCTTTAGCAACTTTACATCAATGCCATAACCCATTACTTAACTTCTACTTGGCCTTCCTTGTCTTGTTACCATGAACATTGACTCTACATTCATCTTACCTTCTTGATGTGCTTGACTCATGTCAATCTTTGTGCCAAGAATTGGTGAAAGATGGCACCAATTGGTAGGGTGAACTAACGTTCTTGCTTTTGCTTCTCAAACTCTAAGCTAACTAAATAGTATATTAAGTCCAAGAAGAACAAAGTCGACAATTACAATATGGAAATGAGTAAAGTGTTGTTTAATTGTATTGAGCTAAAAAGGGAAAATGGAGATTGTTGAAAGAAAATGCAATTCTAAGGGGTGAATATAATATAAATTAGTGTTATGTAGTTGTATACTATTCACTTGTGTTCCTTTGATTAACATTGTGTTGTGTTTTAATTTTTGTGAAAGGGCAATCTCATGTTTTTATTGTAGTGTTTTTGTTACTGTATGGTTATCAATTATATAACACATTTGTTATCTACTTTTATAATTGAAAATGTTGACTCAATTGGTTCAAATGTGGATAATGGTTGTTTGTTGATCATAAATGAATTAAACTATTGATTATTCTAACCCTTAGAATTTCAAGGAGGTTTTAACTTTTGGCACAAATGTCCATAGTGGTCAATATAGAGGAAAGGCTATGATAATGGAAATTTTAGATTAACTTCCAACAATTACATTATTGAAAGGAAAAATTCCACTCTTTATCATATAAGAAAAGAGGTTCTAGTATTGGAATTCATGATTTATAACCTTTCTTTTTGTGTTTTTTATCTTTTTTATTTTCAAGTTGGATAATGAAAATTAGGATGAAAAAGTATCATTTTGGCTTTCCTTTTATGAGTATTGGCAAGGGTGAAGGTCTCCAAATAATTGAACTATTAAGCTAAACCAAAAAAAAAAAAATTATTAGATAACAAGCTACAAAATAAGTGTTATAATAGGTTGTTGTTCCCACAGCCTTGTATGGGTTGTAATTGTTGTCAACTAGGTTTAAGTGTGCAAGAAAGTAAAGCCACATGGAAGGGCAAGAAGGTAAAAGCCACATGGAGGGGCAAGAACATAAAAGCCACATGGAAGGGCAAGACAGTAAATTCGCTGCAAGTAAGCCCTATTAGGGTGTCATGGAGGAGTATATAAAGGCCATTGAAAGACAACAAAAAGTCGACAATTGAGCAAAATGGACAGAAAACCTAGACAACCAGTTGACCAAAGAGAGAAGCCATTGGAAGAGAGAGAAAAATTTTATACAACAAAATCAAAGTGGACGGCGAAGATAAGGAACGGCACACCACCAGCACACCAGCGGTCGGTGAGGAGACAACACGGCAAAGAGGTAGAGAGAGAAACAGATGACACAATCGGGTTGAAAGGGAGAAAATACAGAGATGGCCAAAAAGGAGAGTGGATGGCAAAGGAACGCACGACGAAAAATACAAGAACTCTCAAAAAGAGGTGAACAGAAAATCCCGATTCGGCCAACCAAGAGGGGTACATGGCAGAACAGGGGCTGGATGGGAAAAACAGAAACCACCAGTAGAGAGAAATCTGGCTGGACGGTGAGAGAGATCCGGCTGAACGGTGAGAGATCCGGCTGGACGGCGTGAGACCAGAACGTGCGATGGCGTGAGACCAGAATGTGCATCGGCGTGAGACCAGAAACATGCGTGAGGCGTGAGATTAGCAAAGGGTGCAAACCAGAAATGTGCGTGAGACATGGAACAGCAAACCAGAAACATAAGGTGAGCTGTGAGACAAGGAGACGCGTGAGATCGTGAGACGGTGAAAACAGGAGCTGTGTGAGACAACCTAGAGAAGGAATTCGACGAAGTATCGGAAAGAACTCAACGTATTTCTAGATTTCTTCAAGAGTTGTTAGAGAGCGTTGCGGTGAACTTATAAGCGGCAGTGGAGCAGCCTTTCAATTCAATAGAGGCAAGACAAGCTAAAAGAAAGGTAAACACAGTAAGTGACACTCTTTGTATTATACTTACTTAGTATTTGCAATAATGAAAGGAATAGAGGATTAAGACATCCATTATAACTGGATTTTCAAGTATAGTGGATAGTCTTGGTAAGGGAGAGTCCCTACCACCGTGGATGTACGTCACATTGACGGAACCACATAAATCTCACGTGTCCTTAATTTGCTTTACGTTCTGTGTTTTAAATTGAGTTGTGAACGCAGCTAAAGTATCAGCCAACCCATAACCTAACAAAGGCCTAAACAAGAACATCCAAATTGTCTATTAGGCAAGGTGTCTAAAAGGTGACTTTAGGGACTATTGTGATTTGTAGGTAGCAATAGATCTACCTTAGTCGAGTCTGAAAAAGAATTCGCTTTTAAGAAGAGGTTGAAGTTGTTCACTTACCTGCGAATTGCGAATTGTGGTGATACTGATTCACCCCCCCTCTCAGTATCACAAACTAGTAGATCCTAGGGAGAAGTTGGGAACTTCAATTGGTATCAGAGCATAGGTTCACCAATTTGAAGCTTAACAGCTTGGTGTACTAGTTTGAAGGGGTCTAGAAGTTTGACTTGTTCAACATATTGAGAAATGGAAGCCGGTACCAACATTAGCACCACTTACAGCAAGAAGGTTCCAATCTTCAACAGAACCAACTATCATATGTGGAGAGCAAGAATGCAAGTGGGATTTGCAACCATGGGCATGAACGTGGTGAAATCCGTACAGGAGGGTTTTGTGGCTCCAGAAGAAGGTAAAGACCCAACCCCAAAGGAGTTAAGGCAGTTTGAGATAAATGAGAAGGCCTCAAATGTCATCATTTTAGCATTGACAAATGCTGAGTATACTAAAGTTATGGACTACAAATTTGCCAAGGGGATATGGGACAGATTGTAGAAAGTCTATGAAAGTGATGGCAGAATGAAGGAGGCTAAGTTTCAAGTGTTCAAGGAGAGATATGAATCTTTTTGAATGCAGAAGAATGAGACAATTTAAGAGTTCTTCACCAAGGTTATTGACATTGTAAACAACTTGAGAAGTCATGGGAAGAACAAGAAGGACTCATCGATTATGAAAAAAATTCTGAGAATTTTGTCTGAGAGGTTTGCCTCAAAGGTGGCAGCCATAGAGGAGAATAGAGATCTCAATTCTATGTCTCTGCATGATCTTCAGTGCAATCTCATTACATATGAGATGAGAATAAAGTCAACTGAGAGCTCCTCAACGTCAAAGGTATCAAAGGAGGCAGCTTTCAAAGCTATGAAACACTTGAAGATAAAAAAAGAGGAAGAATCATCCAATGAGGATGATGATGATGATGAGGAAGAAAGTGAAGGTGAAGTATTGGCTTACTTCACAAGGAAATTCAAAAAGGGGTCTAAGAAGGGAAAAGGACAGTTGTCCTTGAGATGTTATCGTTATGGGCAAACTTGACACTTTGCTTCTCAGTGCAAAGTGAAACTTGATGATGAAGATGAGGATGGTGATGATCAGCAGAATTCAAGATGGAGAAGATCATCATTCAAATCAAAGAAGTCCAGTAAGAAGATTGCTAACCCACAGAGGAAGATGAAAGGCTCATTCAAGAGTTATGTGAGTCAGACAAAAGAAGCTGATGAGGAGGAAGATAAAGACTCATCAAATGAGTATGTCTTTATGGCATTAGCACAAGGTGGTAGCTTAACCTCTAAAGAGGAAGAGGAAGTTGATGAAGAAGAGCCAAAACTTGAAGCTGAGCTGGAAGTAGCTTCAAAGGAGATAATCAGAAGGGGTAGAACCATAAGAAGGTTGGAGGCCCATATAAAACAAGTTGAAACAATGTCTGAGTAAACTGAAAGTCAAAAGGATGAAATAAGGGTAGAGCATATTGACTTGAAGAGAAGATTTGAGGAACATATCAAAATATGTGAAGACCTTATAGTAGAGCTTGGCTTAAGGGCTTTAAAAATCGAAGAAATGGAGAAAGAGTTGATGAGACTTTAGTAACAACTCAAAAGTAGCAAAGAGAACTTGCAGAAGCTTGAAATGATAGGAGAAATAAGTTCTGAAAAAGGAGAGAAGAATGTAGAGAAGGTGCAGCAATCTGAGGCTGCATTGGCTAAAGAAAATAAGAATGTGCCATAAAAGTTGAAAGAGAAGGTTATGACTCAAAAGAAGATAGTTGAGAATAAAGAAGATCTGAAGAAGCAACCTAGGGTGGCAAACAAGAAGGAAGAAAAGAAAGTCAGCCAGCAGAGGGCTACGGCTAAAAAAACGAAGGAGAAGAAGGTGACTGAAATGAAAGTCACACAAGCAAAGAAGCCAGCTACTTTGCCTACACAATAAGTGATGAACAGAAGAAGACAAGCTATGATTAGACCCAAGAAAAGGCAATTTCATGGTCATTGCCTTTATTGTGGAGTTTGGAGTCATAAGGCAAGTAACTGCTGGTGGAGAAGGCTAGTATATGTCTCCAACTTGAGAAGATACAATGCTGCATACCGGGGGAGACAATACAGAATTTAGAAGAGAAAACCTGTCGTGAGTTCTTGCACATACTATAAAAGGTAAGGACACGCTGACAAGGACTGTTGGTAGAAGCCCAAACCAGTGGTTTCAAAAAACAAGTTTGCTATATTGGCAGACTTGGAACAGTGTGAAAGGTGCAGGTAGGATGGCCACAATGCCAAGAGATGCATGACACTTCTCCTTGAGCAAGAGAAGGCACTCAATGGCATAGTGGAAACAAGCGGTGCAGTCAAAGCTAAGAAAAAGGAGAAAGCTATCTCCTAGCCAGTTCAAAAGAAGGAATATAAAGCTAAAAGGGAAGTGGCTAATATAGCTGAAATTGCACTCAAAACTAATTGCAAGGATAAACAGTGGATCCTTGATAGTGGATGCACTTCACACATGACGGGAGATAAGAGTAAATTATCAAAGCTAAACAAATCAGGAGAATGCAGAGTTAAGTTTGGCAATGATGATTCACTCAACATCAATGGTCAAGGGTCAGTAAAGATTGGAAGAGGAAAGCTGAAAGATGTTCTGCACGTTGAAGGACTCAGATATAATTTAGCATCTATCAGTCAGCTATGCAACGAAGACCATAAGATAATATTCACAAAAACAGGTTGCCAGGTAAAGAGTAAAGAAGGCAATACTGTTACAGTCGGGAAGAGAACAGTTAGAAATTTATATGTGATTGATGAGGACAAGACAAGTAGCTATTTACTCACCAAAGAAGAAGAAAATCAACTTTGGCATAGGAGGCTGGGACACTTATCACAAAAGAACATAAGGAAGCTGACCACTACTCATGCAATCAGAGATATTCCTGACCTTAAGAGAGAGAGAGAGTATGTTTGCTTAGCATGCTCTAAAGGAAAACATGTCAGAAAGCAGTATAAGACAAAAGAGTTCAATTCTGAAGCAATGCTTGACATTGTGCATACTGATTTGTGTGGGCCAATGAGAACAAAAGGGTTGAATGGTGAGAGGTACTTCGTTTTATTTGTTGATGATTATTCTAGAAGGACCTACATCATGCACCTCAAATACAAGTCAGAAGTTCTGAATTACTTCAAGAGATACAGAAAATTGGCTGAAAATGAGAGTGGAAGGAAGATCAAAGTATTGAGGTCAAATCAAGGCACTAAATTTACAAATAAAGCTTTTGAAGATTACCTTGAGAAGCATGGTATTCACCATCAGATGATAGTAGTGAGAACACCTCAACAGAATGGGGTGGTAGAGAGGAAGAATGGAGCTGTGGTTGAAATGGCAAGAACTCTACTGCTGGAATCCAAGCTTCACACAAGATTTTGGACAGAAGCAACATTTACAGCCATGCACCTACTGAATAGAGTTCTACTAAGGCCCAATACTGATAAGACTCCATATGAGCTATGGAGTGGGAAGAAGACAACAGCCAAATATCTCAAAGTCTTTGGCAGCCCATGTTTTATGAAGAACAAGGAGCAAAACTTGGGAAAATTCAATGCTAGGTCTGATGAAGGCATCTTTGTGGGATACTCAGCAAAGACAAAAGGTTGCAGAGTTTTCCTGCATAAGCTAGGAAAAGTGATCACTTCCAGTGATGTGAGAATAGATGAGAACTGGAAAACAATGCAGAATGGAGAAGCTAAGGTCAATGAAGAAGATGACTTCAATATAGATGAAGAATCGGACCAACCTGAAGAAAAGGAACAAGAAGTAAGTTCAGACTTGGAGAAGAGTGAGTCTAAAGATGAAGAAAGAGATCCTCTTGCAACTAAGACGGTGCAAGGAAGAAGGACAAAAAAAACATGGACCAGTGCTCATCAAGGAGATTAGGTCATAGGTGATCCATTAGCAGGAGTTACAATAAGAAGAAGAATTGTGAGAGCTATTGTTCTACTCTCACAGGTTGAACCTAAATCTATTAAAAAGGCTATTTAAGACAAAACCTGGGTCAAAACTATCAATGAGGAGCTAGATCAAATTAAGAAGAATGATACATGGGAGCTGGTTTCAAGACCCACTAATAAGAATGTCATAGGAACAAAGTGGGTGTTTAGGAATAAACACAATGAAGATGGCGAGGTGGTGAGGAACAAGGCCAGGTTGGTTTGCAAAGGCTACACTCAGATAAAAGGGGTAGATGTTGATGAAATTTTTGCGCCAGTAGCAAGGTTAGAAACTATCAGAATGTTCTTAGCTTTAGCAGTACACAAGAGGTATAAAGTCTATCAGATGGATGTGAAATTTGCCTTTCTGAATGGGCTCCTGAAAGAAGAAGTGTATATTGAACAACCTGATGGAGTACAAATCAGTGAGGATAAGACACATGTGTGCAAACTGAAGAAAGCCTTGTATGGTCTTAAGCAAGCTCCAAGAGCATGGTACAGTAGGTTGGATGCGTACTTGAGAAGGTTGAACTTCAGAAGAGGAACGGTTGATAATAACTCGTATGTGGTCAACTCAGAGAAAGGCCAACTAATAACCATAGTATATGTAGATGACATCATCTTTGGAGGGGATCACTCTGAGCTATGCCAAGATTTTGCACAAAAGATAAGTGAGGAATTTAAGATGTCATTGATTGGAGAAATGACATACTTTTTTGGATTACAAATAAAGCAGTGTGAGGAAGGTATCTTTATTTTTCAGACGAAATATGTCAAAGAGATGCTGAAAAGGTTTGGCATGAAGGATAGCAGATCTGTCAGTACCCTTATGACAGTGGGCTGCAAGTTAACAAAAGATTAGGAGGGAAGGAGTACAAGCCCTACAAAGTATAAGAAGATGATAAGGAGCCTTCTGTACCTTACGGCATCAAGGCCTGATCTTATGCAAGCTGTGTGCACTGCCAGCAAATTCCAAGTTGATCCTAAGGAGTCTCATGTGTTGACAGTGAAAAGAATCCTAAGGTACCTCAAAGGAACATTGGAAATGGGCTTGTGGTATCTAGCCATGGATTCTATTAAACTACAAGCATACACTGATGCAGACTGAGCAGGAAGTATAGATGATAGAAAATCAACCAGCAGCTGCAGCTTTTACTTGGGTTCAAAGTGTGTTGCATGGTTAAGTAAAAAGCAAAACAATGTTGCTTTGAGTACAACTAAGGCTGAGTATATGGCTGCTTGTGCGGCATGTACATAGGTGATATGGATGCTAAGACAATTGGTAGACTTGGGTGTTAAAGTGAAGTTACCAGTGAGTGTACTTTATGATAATCAAAGTGCTATTGATCTCAGCAAGAATCCAGTTCAACATTCAAGGAGCAAGCATATTGACATCCGGTATCACTTCATCAAAGATCAAGTGGAATAAGGTACGATTCAATTGGAGTATGTTGGCACTAAAGATCAAATTTTAGATATTCTAATTAAACCTCTGTCCACAGAGCTATTTGAAAAGCACAGATTGAGTCTATCTGTGCAAATGCCTCCTCAAGCCTGAAGTTCAGGTGAATCTTCCATCTTTACTTTACGAGTTTTTCAGATTTGTAATTGGTTGGCAAAAGGGGAGAGAAGCAACAGTGCAGGGGGAGCTATTAAGAAAGGGGGAGTGCATATTTAAGGGGAGTTGAAATTGCTGCATAGTGGCTTTTGTTATGAGTGTTGCCAACAATTACAAAGGGGGAGATTGTTGTTCCCACAGCCTTGTATGGGTTGTAATTATTGTCAACTAGATTTAAGTGTGCAAGAAATTAAAGCCACATGGAAAGGCAAGAAGGTAAAAGCCACATGGAGGGGCAAGAACATAAAAGCCACATGAAAGGGCAAGACAGTAAATTCACCGCAAGTAAGCCCTATTAAGGTTTCATGAAGGAGTATATAAAGGCCATTGGAAGACAATAAAAGGTCGGCAATTAAGCAAAAGGCATAGAAAACCTAGACAACCAGCCGACCAAAGAGAGAAGTTGTTGGAAGAGAGAGAAAAATTATATACAGCAAAATCAGAGTGGAGGGCGAAGGTGAGGAATGGCACACCACCGGTAAGAGAGAGAAACCCGTGAGGAACAGCACACCACTGGCAAAAGAGAAAAACCCGTGAGGAACGGCACACCACCGTCACACCAGCGGTCAGCGAGGAGATAACACGGCAAAGAGGTAGAGAGAGAAACGGATGACACAATTGGGTCGAAAGGGAGAAAATACAGAGACGGCCAAAGAGGAGAGTGGATGGCAAAGGAATGCACGGCGAAAAGCACAAGAACTCTTGAAAAGAGATGAACGGAAAAACCTGATTCGACCAACCAAAAGGGGTACACGGCAGAATAGGGGCTGGATGAGAAAAACAGAAACCACTGATAGAGAGAAATCTGGCTGAACGGTGAGAGAGATCCAACTGGACAGTGAGAGAGATCCAGCTGAACGGTGAGAGATCTAGCTGGATGGCGTGAGACCAGAACGTGCGACGGCATGAGACCAGAACGTGCATTTGCGTGAGACTAGAAACGTGCGTAAGGCGTGAGACCAACAAAGGGTGCAAACCAGAAATGTGCGTGAGACGTGGAACGGCAAACCAGAAACATTAGGTGAGTTGTGAGACATGGAGACGGGTGAGACCATGAGACGGTGAAAGTAGAAGTGGTGTGAGACAACCTAGAGAAGGAATTCAGTGAAGTATCGGAAAGAACTCAACGTATTTCCAGATTTCTTCAAAAGAGGTTAGAAAGCGTTGCGGTGAACTTCTAAGCGGCAATGGAGCAGCCTTTCAATTCAACAGAGGCAAGACAAGTTAGAAGAAGGGTAGACATAGTAAGTGACACTCTTTGTATTGTACTTGCTTAGTATTTGCAATAGTGAAAGGAGCAAAGGATTAAGACATCCATTGTAACTGGAATTCTCAAGTATCATGGATAGTCTCAGGAAGGGAGAGTCCCTACCACCGTGGATGTACGTCACGTTGACGGAACCACGTAAATCTCGTGTGTCCTTAATTTGCTTTACGTTCTGTGCTTTGAATTGAGTTGTGAACGTAGCTAAAGTATCAGCCAACCCATAACCTAACAAAGGCCTAAACAAGAACATCTGAATTGTCTATTAGGCAAGGTGTCAGAAAGGTGACTTTGGGGACTATTGTGGTTAATAGGTAGCAATAGATCTACCTTAGTCGAGTTTAAGAAAGAATTCGCTTTTAAGAAGAGGTTGAAGTTGTTCACTTACCTGCGAATTGCGAATTGTGGTGATACTGATTCACCCCCCTCTCAGTATCACAAACTAGTAGATTTTAGGGAGAAGTCGGGAACTTCATAGGTAATAGATCCTTCATTGGCATAGTCTAATATTATAAATATTGAATTCATAAACTCCCTTTGAAATCACATCTTAATGCATGTTTAATGGCTACACTATCACAAAATAAAGCAAGTGCATGCTATGTCTAATACATCATAATTCCTAATTATTTCAAAGATACAATCCTTAATTGTTGGAAAAGTATTAACTAATTGCTAACTTAACAACACATTTTAGTTAAGGTTTCTAGATAATTGTTGCTTAGTGCTTTTATTGTGCATATTAGTGTGTTACACAGTATCTGATCTAACTAAAAGGGGTATCTTTTGTCTATAAGTTTGTACAATAGTTGCTAGGACTTACTTGGCACTAAACACTAATGGTTTAGGATGATATAAAGACATCTAAAATTGTAATACAAAGTTGTTAATCAAGGGTTTAAAATAAGCAATTAATTCTTACACAAACTAAAAGAGACATGTTATTGGCATATGTACTCTTAATGTGTTGTTTAAGTACAGTAGCATTCTAAAAATGTTGTTCATGCTCTTTTATAATGTCAATATCTTTAGTACACTATTGTTCATGACAAGCAATTTGACTTAACCAATGACCCTGCTAATCACCAATTATATTATAAATAAAAGATTGTGTCACAATTCCATCAATAAGACAATTTGCACCCTCAACTTCATTTTGCACATACCCAACACTTTTCCACACATTCTTAGTTCCACCATCAAGCTCTTCTATCTCAAAACCACCTACATGTGGAATATCCTCAACAATGGCAAATATAGGTTCATCAACCTCAAGTAGAACATTGATATGTACAACATGCTTTCATGTTAACAATCTAATTCAACATATCAAACATTGCTTGTCACTTGTCTTACTGAGATACTTCATAAACTCATATGATAAGTTAGGGAACTTATGCATATAGTCAAGTATGTTTTTGTATCCATGACTTTTTATTATTGCATTAAAGTTAAGCATCAATAAGGTATCTTTTATGTTGGCTTCAATGACCTTGACTTCTTCCCATTCATATGAAATCTTAGGTTGCAACATCATGGTCCCATTAAGTTGAAACTTTATAGAAATCAATATCCACCATGAGTAATTATATTAAGGGTTTATAAACTATGTATGATTTCCAAATAACAAAAAGTTGCATACATAGATAACAAGTTATATTTAATTATTATGAATAGAAATTATTTATTCCATAAGCCTATTCCACTATAAAAATTAATTAGTCAATTTCCTTTAACCATAAATGATTTTATCATTTTCAACAAAATCTTAGATGAAATGATTGTGCAAGGAAACAAATCTAGAATTGCATAGAATAGGAAAGCTACAAACTAATAAAATCAAGAAAGGGAATAGAATAAAAAAGTAAATAATTAGAAAAAGAAAATTATAATAACAATTAATATGGCTTTGGGTTGTTACAAATTAACCAATAATTGGCATTTTTAAACAAAAATCCTAACCTAGTTAAGCTTAATCCCATTAACCCATTACACAAAATTAAGATTAATAATCTCATTAACCTTAATCTCATTAACTCACAAATTGAATTTTATAGTCCTTAAATTCTAAAACTCAAATAAAAAGACTTAAGTGTGGGTTATCATTGTCTTTGAAATAGTCTTAAGAAAGTAATTAACTCCTATTTCTTTTTGCTTCCTTTCAACTTTCATAGATCATATGGTCCTTAAAACAATTGTCTCCCTCAATTTTTCTTTTTCTTTCAATCACTCGCTATCTTACTCAAGAAATTTCTCACACAAATGTTTCTCTCTTTTATTGTTGTGAATGAATGTTTATTCTTATTTTCACAAAATATTTTCCTATAGAGAGAAACTAACTCAGGTCTTTTATTTTATTTATTTAGATTATAATTATAATTTTATATTTACTTAATTAGGTTTATTTTTTATATTTAATTAAATTTCCTTTTCAAAATTACAAGTTTTAATGTTTTCTTGATTTTTTTTCATCAAATTATTATATATAATAGGTTAATAGGTTATTACCATTTGGATTTCAAGTAGATTTGGGTTTGGGCTTTGTCCAATTAAGATGTTGTGCTTTGTTATTGTTGTCTTTAGTACACCTTAGCTTCCTTCTCTTATTAGTGTGCCTTATTAGCAACATAAATGGTTTCTTTTAATTTGATTTAACAATTAGCTAGAATTGTTATAAAAAATTTTTAGTTTATTGAATTGTTACTTTTGAAAGGTTAGAATATATTTAACATATCATGCAAAGTTCAAATTAAAATTATATAATAACCCTTTTTCTTTTCACACAAGAAAATATCAACACAATCTAACCTTAAGAATGCCCCAAGATAATCTTAGCCCTAACTCATTTTTCTCTGCAGTATCTAGGGAGAAGAAAGGCATATTTTTTGACCCTTTTACTCCTTTTATATTTTATTAATTTTCTTTTTTTTTTTGAATGTTTTACATGTACTTGGATGATTTGAAAAAGGAGGTGGTATCCAATGGTAGTAGCCACTTGTTGTCAATGATGGCTTTGGTGACTAGTTTATGGGAAAAATTGGATACAAGTAAATACAAAAGGATGTAACTAGTAAGAAATTTTTGGTATCAAAATTTAATAATTTTAAGACAACTGATGCTAGGCCAGTAGTAGAATAAGTTGTTGAAATTTAGAGGATTCTAAATTGATTCTAAATCATTTTTCATAATACAAAATGTCTATAGGTGAAATTGTAATTGTGAATTCCAATATTGATAAATTGCCACTTTTTTGAAATATTTTTAAGAGAAGCCTAAAATATAAGAAGAAGATTATATCCCTTGAAATTCTTGCTAACCATTTTCATGTAGTTAAAGAGTTTTGCATACAAGATGGAAACAATAAGCATGACTCTCATGTTTTAAAGTTGCATGTGATTAAGAAAACACAATCAAGTGAGTCCATTAACCAGAAAAAGAATTAATCTACTGATAACAAAAGAAAAACCAAAGGCAAATACAAAAAGGGAAAATGTCATTTTTTTCACAAAAAAGGGCATAACAAATATGAGTGTCATTTTTAGAAGAAAAAAAAGAGAGGAAAAGAAACAGTTCCCCTTTATAGTAACAAATGGAAAAATGATTCCTATGATTAGAAAGATCAATTCATTTGAGGATGATGTTACTTAATAGATTGATTCTAATGTTGCCCAACATGTTTATGAGAACAAAAGTTACTTTAAAGCTATGAAACCAATAAATGGTGGTATTATTATCTACATGTGATATTTCACTATAGTTTTTGTCATAGGAAATAGGGGGTAAAAATGCAATTCACTTTTAAAAGAGTTATCAATTTTACTAACATATTTTATGTTCAAGAAGTTAAGAAAAATAGATATTACATAGTCTTTTAAACAAACTTAGATTCAAACTTGTATTTAAGATTGACAACTTTATCCATGCAAATGAAGTGTGTTAATGAGAAATGGTTATTTTTGTAATGGCATGTTCAAACTTGTTGATGTTGCTAATAATAATGTTAATGTTTATGTTTATATTGCTAAGCATTCTTTTGTATGGCATAATAGGTTAAGACACAAACTTTAGAAGATTGTATGATATGGTTAAATTGAACTTGTTGTTGTACTTTGATAAATCTAAAAACAAATGCATCACTTGAAAGCTAACAAAAATAATTAGAATTCTATTTCCAAGTAGTTGAAGATCTTTAAACATGTTAATGTTAATTTATAATGATGTGTGTGATTTGTATAACACACTAATACTAGGATGAAGGACATATTTGTGATATTCATTAATAAATACTCAAACTATTGGTATGTTTATTAATTGATGCATACTAAAAATAAATCTAATGAAAGTTTCAGTTTGTATAAAACTAAAATTAAATTGCAAAATGAATTTTTCATCAAATACTTGCTATTTAAGATAGGAGCAAAATATTAGATATGATTTTTTAAGTATATGAGAATTCTTCATGAAACTACTATTCCATACATTTTATAACAAAATGGTGTCGTAAATACAAAAATTTCATGTCTATAGAATGATCAATGTCATGTAATCAAATTCTAGCTTAAGTTAGGGATTTAGGGGTGAGGCATAACTTACAACATTCCATATTTTCAATATAGATCTAACCAAAAGTAACAAAACAACCCCATATAAGTTCTTGAATAAAAGAAAGCCTAACCTTGTTATCTAAGAATTTGGTTTTGCAAAGTGATTGCTAGGTTTCCTCAATGAAAATTGAAAAAGTTGGCTCAAAGGGGAGTTGAGTCATTTTTTTAGGATATGTTCACAACAATAAGACTTATCAATTAATAGTCAAAGAGCTTAACATCTTAATATCTATCAAAATAATCATTAAATTGATAAAAGCTATTTTTGATGAAAATAAATTCATCTTAGTTTCTAACATTTCAAAATAGAAACAAGTTTTTAATAATCAAAATGATGCTTTAGCAAATAAAAATAAAAATGATGAGGAGCAAAAGAGTAAGGGAAGTAAAGACTTGTGGTTATGATTTCTTTGTGTTCCTAGTTAAAGGGACAAAGGAATTAGCATGTAATCAAATTCCATATTGCTTACTGAAGATAATCTTAAGACATTTGATGAAGCAATGAAATTGCAAAGACTCTTGATACCTAGACACTTTGAATCAATCCTTTATATGTATCTTTCAATGATGGCTACAAGAGGTGGGTTTTCTCCAATTTTCTATGGTATTTATGCTATAGTCTTTGCTTGTCCATCCCATCTCATCTTAATTTGGCTATGCTTGGATGTAGCCAGCCATGTTTCTAATAGTTGACATAGATCTCATGAGACTTACCATCACTATGAACAAACCCTCACCCTTTTCCTTCATTATTAAGGAGAGTAAGCAACCTCTATTAACAAAGGACCTCAAGTAAAATTTCTTATGACATGTAAAATGTCCATCAAGCCATCTAGTCTAGTTACCTCCTTAAAGTGACTTGTCAACCTTGCTTTCCCTCCTTCAAAATAATGCTCTTTACCAAATGCCCTTCTTGAGGTTCGGGCAATATAGTAATAAGTAGTTTGCTCCACTCTGTCGAGAGTAAGATGTTGGCTGAGATAGAATTGAGAGCTAACCTAGACTTTCCATGTATCTTCCCTTCCTTCCTTGGGAAAAAAAAGAAATGACATAATTGTCATAAGACCTTTTTCTTTTCTACTTGATGCTATTTTCCTTAGTTTTGTTTACATTTAATTTAACTACAAAAGGGGCTTTGGAAGACTTATTTGCAATCCTTTAGGATTTGACCACTTAACTTCCTAAATAGCTTAAGGAAGATAACATAGTAGAGCCTATAATCATGCATATTAGAATATCATACAAAGATTGTAGTTAAATATGCAATATTATTACAATTGTGATGCTAATGCATGAGATAACTATAATTAACTAAATCCCATAACTTAAATATTAAGTACATGATAAGAACATGGTGAGTTGGCTTTTACAATTATAGAATAAAACCAATGTTTTTTTTTTTAAGAAGGTTTATTAGGCTAGTTGAGTGCCTCCTTAACTTAAATATGATTGATATTACAATTGATGGGTCCTAATTAACTATATTTGTGTGATTTGGATGAATTATCTCATGATCACATAAATTTAGAGACAATGGTTAGGTGTAACATAGGAGATTTGTTTAGACAAAGAGTTGTCATTTGATTAATATAAGAGTCACATGTGATGTAGTTGATAAGTTATGTTATCTACCTAATTATTTTTTATTTGATTGTTAGATTATCTCAAGGTGAAATAAATTAAGTGGGATCTTGACCCACTAGAAGATTTTAAAGTAAGATCTTTCAAGTCAACACAGAGATTTATTGATTTAAATAAAAAAGTGGGAGTAACTAAAATAGGGATTAAAACTTGATCTAATTTTGGTATGTATGCATGAAATTGACACTCACTCTATATATATATAGGTTGCTAGATCAAAATGAGTAATAATTTGTCCATATATACAAAGCATAATTGATGTGGTGATGTGAAAAGGACAAGAGCAACAGCACTTGCCATCATTATGGTAAAGAGGGCCACTGAAAATGGAATTGCAAGATTTATCTCACTAGATTAAAGGTGAAGAAGCTCAATGAAGCCTTTGGTTTAGATATTTTTATGATTGAGATAAATCTTTCTACTCTTGATTCTATTACTTGGATATTGGATTTGGATATGGTTCCCATATTTGTAGAAATATGTCAGAAATCATCAAAAGTATATGGTTGAAGAAATGTGAGGTAGACCTATGATTTGTAAATGAAACAAGAGTTGCTACATTAGCCATTGGAACTTATAGTTTACCTTTTCTTTTGAGCCTAGTAATAGAGCTAAAGAATTGTTATATGTTCCCATACTTTCTAAAAACATCATTTCCATTTCTAGTTTAACTTTAAATAAATTAACTTTTACATTTAATGATAAATGTTGTTCCTTTTAGAAAATTTATGGTTATTATAGGTCAGATATTTATATAAATTTTTTATATAAACTTGATTAAGGAAGGTTAAGTTATATAAGAATTGTTACTTGCATTTATTTGATTATAAATCATATAAAATGTGTGAATCTTGTTTATTGGATAAGATAATTGAGACTTCTTGAAAAGAAAAAGAGAATGTGTTAATGAGTTATTAGGATTCATACATATAGATGTTTGTGGCCCTCGGCAACACTTGCAAGAGGTGGATTGTCTTATTTCATTACATTGACAAATAATCAATTGAGATATGGCTAGGTGTATTTAATGAAATACAAATTTGAATATTTTGAAAAATTCAAGGAATTGAGAAATGAAGTTGAGAAATAAACTAGTAGAAGTATTAAAATCCTATGATTAGATAGAGGAGGTGAATACTTAAGCTAAGAATTTGGTGGTTACTTGAAAGAGAATGAGTTTTTCTCTCAATGGACATTTAGGATAAGATACTTATATCAAGCATATATCATTCGGCAGATTCTAGGATCATGTATTCCTTTCCCCCAACCAGTAACAAAAATGAAGAATAAAAAAGTGAAGAGAGTTGAGGAAAAAGGAATATAGAAGTAAACTTTTCAAAGTTCAAAAATTAGATAGATAGACCTTGCAAGTAGTCTAATTTATGTTAAAATGTTCAATAAAATTATATATACATACTTCAATGGTATTATATATGTACATTAAGAATACATATATTTTTTTGCTAGTCTTCTCCCCCCTAATTTTTTGTGTTCCTATGTTATGGACTTTCACACCATCTTACTAAATTAGATTCCAATTTTTATAGGTTACTTTTATATTTAATTACTTCATAACTTTTAATAATCAGTTTTTCAAAATAAATACAAGTAAACACTTTTGTTGTTTTTTTTGTCTCATTATATGACATATTAATTAAACTAGAAACATTTAATGCCCTTTAAAAGTGTTTAGCCAACAATTTGCTAAACATATATATAGCAAATGAAAATGGGTACAAAAAATCAGAGTAAGAAGAAAATAAAGTAAGCATTAGGTACACATGGCTAGCAATATTGTAATAGGGAGACTTTTGGCGTTGGCATTTGCAGTCATGCTTATACAATCCGCAACTGAAGTGCAAGCCTTGAGTTGTGTACAAAATTGTATCATCGGATGTTCTGGTGCATTTTCTGAGGCATGTATTCCTCATTGCGTTGCAAGGTGTGGAAAAGAACCACCCGCAGCAGGTATTCTCATTAACTAACCTTTTGTTTTTCATTTTTCTTTCGGGAGATCAAAAAATTATAGACAAAGTTGCACTCATCTCCTTGACGCGAGTATTGCATGGACAAATTGTATAGGATATTTATTCGGAAAACAAAACTAAATGAATGGTAAGTTGCATGAACATAAAATATGAGAAACACAAAAGAGATGTCATAGCAATGACTGTCATAGTAACAATTTGAATTTTTTTTGAGAAAATATTTTCCTATTAATAAATTATATGTGTGACTAAAATATATTATGTCTAGCGTTTGTCTTCTATAAAGAAAGAGACTTTTTTATTTTTGGTTGTCCTTTGATCTTAATACTATTTTTTATGGATGCAGTTGAATTTGAAGGTATATCTCCAGCATGAAATCATGGGACTAAATGTAAGATTAATTTTTGAGCTCGTTTAAATGATTGTCACGTAAATTTATCACAAGTGGTAACATATTTTGGATTTTAAATTTGCTCCTAATTATCTCTTCATGACAATGAGGTTCTTATGAATTTTCTCATTGTTGCAATTGCAGAAGAGAAGGCAGTTGAAGGAATAAAGGAAACAGCAAAAGTAAATTAGAAATGTAAATTGCAGATGACAAAAGATTTCACATTGTTTTCACGTTAAACGACATCTTTTTTGTGTTTATTTGTGGATCTATGAAATCAAATGGTTTTGTCTCGAAATAATTTGAAATGGGCCGATTGATTGTTCTTGTTGTGTTTATCATTCACATATATATATTTTACTATTTTTGATCGGATTTGTTTTGACGCATCCAACTATTCTCTAAGGCATTATCGATGAATATCGTTTTTGATTTATATGTATATAATCTGCCATACTTTATAGATTTCTAGTTTCTAGAGATGCACACAGTAAACTTCCACCTATAGTTGCAAAAAGCAGTTTGTCCATACGTTCCCATTTTGTTTTCAGTTCAAGAAAGCATGTCAGCCATTGCCTAATTGAAAGTAAATTGGATCATCAAAATTTCCAATGGTGTGGTGCCAATTTGAGCCAGTTTCAGCCGAAAAGGCCATGTCTTGCATTGCTGGGTAATAATTGGGCCTAGTTGCCTTCCTACCAAAATTTCTGGTCGAATTGGTGGGATGTCGAGGTTGAACTTGAGGTCCAAACTCTAATTATACTAGAAATATGAGTCAATGTCATGGTTTCTAGTGCTAGACAATAAGACAAACATGGTAGCATCAATTACGGTTTCAACAACAAAAACAATTGCCTCAAATCCCCAAATTTTATTTACCATATCAACCAAAAAATAATATCAACCATTATTTAGAAAATAAGCAATAAAAGTGTTTACATATGTTCCTTTCCATTGCAATTATGTCTTGTGTGTGTAAGATTTTTTTTTTATTTCATATAATTTTGCTTTTTCTTAACACAAATAACCTCATTTCCTTATCCAAATTTTTTATCATATAATTATTATTTCTATTTATATAAACAAAAAAAATAATTTGAGTTAAATTCTTTCGTGAATTGAAAAGCTTATCAATTGGAGTGACGTTGACTACTAACAAGTGGTCATTATGACATCACCATTCACCAGCCTTAATAAAAAATCTCCCACACCGAGATCTCGAAGAAACATGCCTCCAAATATTTCATAAAAGAAAATTAGGTATTGATACTTATAAAGTACTATAAAAATTATGAAAGATAGATTAATTATTTTTTATTTAATCTTATAAATGAATGCCTATTTTTATTAGAAATATATTTTTTTCTTGATTGTTTCTTTTTTGTTATTTCCATTGTTTTCTTTCATATGGAGATGTAGTTTTGTGTCGCAGTACTTTCTTTGTTAATTCTTTAGATGACCCAGTTTTAATAATTGACAATTAGTTATAGTTGACCATTTTATTTATTTTCTTCTTTTTTCCACCCTTTTTAAGATCAAAAATTTGCTTTAAATGTTATTGATTTATAAACAGTAGAATTATCATTTTGGTTTATTTTACTATTTGATCAATTTGAAAATGAAAGGATTTGTAGTTTAAATGTTGGACCTACATTTGTTGAGGAAAAGACAATATACAAGAAGACACTTTTTAGACCAAAAAAAAAAAAGAAAAAGAAAAAAAATGATATCACAAGAAGATAGTGTTAGCCTCATTACATTGATGCTCCTTCGCTTTTGTATTCAGATTTTTAAGACATCCAGTTGCTAAGGCATTATTTTTTTCCTTTCCTTCTCACCCCTTTATTTTCATTCAAAATTTTTAGAAAATCTTGTGTTACAATGGTTTTTGTACCCAAGACCTTTTAAGAAATTCTAGGCAAAAATGAGTAGTTTATCCATTTAGTAGTGTAGAAAGGTGATAACCAGTCATGATTTTTTAGTGCAGTGTATGGGAGTTTGCACCTAGATTGATGAAAATAGCTAAGGGAAGGCCTGAGAACAATCCATGCTATTGTAAATTTCCTTGGTTAATAGCAAATGATTTTAATTTGATAATGGCATCACTACCAAAAAAACCAGATTCAGGCAATAGTTCAAAACTACTACCTTTGAGCTAAAAACCACTATTTAAAGTCTAATGCAACAACTTTCAGACTACTACATTTGCAAGCATTGCAATAAATTTAACATAGCAATTCTTTTTGCCTATAGTAGCACATATGTAACTGTTGCCTAAAGGCATTTTAAGTAATGATTTTTTAAAAAATAGGCAGCAGTATTTTAAGACAATAAACAATGATTGTTTACAGAATAGACAGCTATTTTTTAAAAGAACAGATAATGATTTTTTTAAAAAATAGGTTGTAGTTTTTTAAGGGAATAGGAAGCAATTTTTAAGGGAATAAATTGCGATTTTTTAAAGGAATAGGTAGCAATTTTTTAAGTGAATAGGTAGCAATTTTTTAAGCAAATAGGTAACAATTTTTTAAGAGAATAAACAATGGTATTTTAAGAAAATAAGTAGTTGTTCTCTAACTATTTCAAAGTTCCAAAACTATAACATCTATGACAATTATTTGAATAGAACCAAAAAGATTGATTACACACCAAGTTGTCCCCAAGGAACACATTTTGTTGACAATGAATTTAGAAAGCATCCCACAATCTAAACCAAATGTTGTGCAAATAAAGGCATCAAGCAAAGATCAACATGGGAGAAACAAGTTTTCTTACTTAAGCATAATAAGCATTTGAAATGTAGACACCGGGTTCAATTAAGCATAATAAGTAACAACTAGTAGGAGATAACAGTAGAAATTCAAGTTAATTTTCCAGAGTTGATTCAATCCATTACAAATGAAATAATTCATATGCTATCTACAAAACCTTCAAACTGGAGAGAATAAAGTGCAATTGCATTATCTTCTTCTCCTTATCCTTAATTTGCTTCTTGCCTTCCAAGAGGTAATGGTCTTGCCTTCACAAGGAAACTAGCAATAATCCACATACTTCTCCTCCTAAGACCAGTGCAGAGAGAGAGAGAGAGAGAGAGAGAGAGAGAGAGAGAGAGAACAACTATTAGATGCATCCAAAACTAGACATATTTATGCCTTTGATGCATAAGGCCTTAAAATGATCATAGAATAAGGTAATGGTAGTAGTACTAGAAAACAATTAAGCATTTAAGGGCCAAAGGGTATTACCAGCTAGCATACATCTTACAAAGTGAGACTATACTAAGAAGCAAGTAGTATTAAGAATTAGTTCTATATGTTATCGTGGCCATTGACCTGTTTTTGCTAATGATTGCACAACTTTTTCATTAGTGCTCAACTTTAAAAGAACACTAGGAAGACTTATGGAACAACCTTGGAAAACACCTCCACTAATTTGCCTAATGCATCCTTTGTAGGAAAATTAGTATACATCATTGTGCTAGCAAACATGCCAATCAATTATTCATTAACTTGCATTTAGAGCATAATTATTAGGATCAGTAGACACGTCAGTGGCCTACACCTACAACAAAAGATTGATAGCTTTGTTAGGGGAATGTAAGAAAACTTGAACTACCTATCAGTTAAAGAACAATAATGGGTGTTGGTTATATTATGACCCCACCTTCATGTATTCCTATAAAGGTTAAAAAGCATAAAAGGAAGAAAACATTAATAATTTAATAGTTAACTTGAAATTTATATCTCTTGGGCACAAACTTGTGATCTATTGATCTTTCTTTATATCTAGTGATGGTTTCAATAAGTAGAGTTTCATTAGAAAAAGATTATTTTGGTAAGCAATTATATCATTATAAAGAAATCATTAATAGTATAAACTATAATATTAGAGGAAAAAATGCCCTGGTATGTATAAACTAATCAGTCATGTCAAGAAAAAGTGAAATAGAGAAACTATAGAATGAAAAGAAACAAAACAATTAGAAAAGGAAATGGGAAGGTTGAGGTTAACATTATTAGTTCCTAAAATACAACTATGAAATTAGTATAAGATTTAAATTCTTTTTGTTTAAAAAGAGAAACAAATGAATGTCTAGGGCAACATAAATTGATTTTAATCTTTACTTGAGTGAATGTGCCTTTAGAATAAGAAGAAACACATAGATTTCTACCTTTAATAACATCATTGACATGCCTTTAGTTAAAAATCCTCTGATTTTGTATCTTATATAACTTTAATTGCTTTAAACAAAAGCTAGATTAATAAAAAAAAAAAAGTAAATAATAAGCACTAAAACCAATCAAACCACAAATGGTTTCCCAATCAAATAGTAGCTTACTGAAATGTTCAGAACATAAATATCAAATTGGGAAAAGAAAACAAAAAAGAAGTGAAAAAAAGAAAATGGTGGTAAGGATATAGTGAGCTTTAAAGGCAACATTCTTCATCCATGTTCTTTTTCCCATGTGCATGCATTTGTGCAATAATGTTTAAAGACTTAAAAAAAATAAAATAAAAAAAATAATTAATAATTGATGCCTATTTATTATAACAACTTTCACAAATTTATCCTTTCTAGCTCTTCCGAGGACAGCTTTAATATTCTAGTGTAGTTTCACTACAAAAACATTGTTCTTAGTAAGTAAGCAATTACAATTTTAAAGAAATTTTACACTATAATATAAAAGAGATTGAAGGGAAAAAAAAAAAGGAAATACAAGGAAACATATAAAAAAAAAACAATCTTGCCAAGAGAAAGTGGTGCATAGAGAAATTGCAGAAAAAAGAAAAGAAAAAAATGAAAATAAAGGAAAAAAAACAGAGAAAAGAGAAAACAAAGATTAGACTTATACCTCAATGTAATGACGATAAACAAAAGTCAAAATCAATTCAAGATTTGAATTCTTTATGTTTAAAAACAAAAAACTAACAAACATTGAAGGCAACAAAAATTAACACTTGTCACTACATGGCACAACAAAGTTTGAAAGTTATTAAGATTGTGTTGCTTAAGGGAGCAAAATCATCAGGAATTGGCTAGTTCTAATAGCCCAAATTTGAAACTTTAGTTGACCAACCTAAAAGGATTATTAAAGCTTAGTAGGCACTTTGCAATTTCCTCAAATTTGAAACTTTAGATGACCAACCTAAAGGTAAAATGCCTCAAACAAGAGTACATTGTAGGTTAGACCAAGCTTTGTGCAATGTGTAGTGAAGGCTTTGTTGGCATGTGGTGGTAATTTGTCATCTTTTGTGAGTTAGCTATAAGCATTTTCCTTTATTGGTATGGTTGAGTGGGATTCAAAGAATGCATAAATAGGACTAGCCTTTTTAGTTTTAGGCAACATGACTTCTTCTTAAGGATTTTCATATGCTCTCATGAGACTTATGGTACTAACAGGTGGCTATCCCTATTGCAATTTCAGAACTCTCTTTTATTTTAATGGAATGGAATAAAAAATTTTTTTGGTAATATCTTTTCATAAAGGAAACATCTTTTAGTGTGACTCTAGGGTAGCCAACTAGCAGTGGAGAATTGCATGTCAATGGGTCTTATTGCCTTGGAATGTCATCTATAAAATGAATTGGAAGCAATTTTAGCTTAAAAGGTGATCTTTTAGTTCCAAAAATATTCAGCCTAGTGGATTTAGATGGTGACTAGAATACCTAATACTTTCAAGCAAACACTATGGTCCAACGTAAACATAATAAAATTGAAGCCTTATGAGATGACATAGAGGGATGGATTTAGAATAGTGTATTGTTGTAGCTTTAGCTTGTAATCATTTTAAACAGTTATTATTGAAAAAGGGCACTATTTGAGATGCTTTTCAATTTCCTAGTTGCTTTCCTCATTTATTTACTTCAAATATGTTTGCTCTTACATGGCCTTTTAACAATGAAGATATGAAGAAGACTTTGTTTGACATAAGACCTTTTGAGGCAACAAGTTTGGATGGTTACAAAGTTGTATTTTATCAAAAAACATAGGACTTGGTTGGTCCCTTAGTTATGGATAATGGAACACTATTGGTCCTTAACTTTAGATATAACCATGTCATGATGTGAAGCCTTATGCTCACCATCTTCAGCACCACTAGTCACCTTAATGGTGCTAGTTGGTTATAAAGCAAGCTTTTTCATTAGAAGACTACCTTCAATGATGTTGACTTTCTTGTTACTGTTGGCAAGCAAGTCCGATTCTTCTGTTGGTAATGAGAGCTTCTCTTCATTTGCTATTTCTTTAGCCTAATAACTTTTCCTTCATTTTGTTTGGCATATTAGAAAATAAGATCTATTGAACTTTTGCAACATGTCATCACAATTTGAAATTTAAAGAAAGAAATCTTGTCCTCAATAGGAAACAAAGATTGATCAAGATTTTGTCTCATAATTGACTAAGTAGTATTTAGTTTGTTGGCATAACTTTTGCTTTATACTTCCAAATTAGTTGATTCTTATGGTAAAAGAAAGATAAGAGATAGGGTACAACTCTTCATTTGACAAAAACTTGATTCACGTTTTACACATAAGAAATTTTAGCTACATCATATGAGTCATTGAATTTTTTGAGATTGACTAAGGATATAAGACCAAAAGAAAAAGAGTTGTCCCAATATAAAAGGAGGGACATGAAAGAGAATCATAAAAGAGAGAAAAGATTAGAAAAAAGAGAAGAAGCAAGCCAAGAAAAGAGAAAAAGGAGAAGGTAATAGGGTTTAATTTGATACATATTTTTGTCTAATTTTACTCTTAAGTTTGTGTGATAATTCTCACTTGTGTTTTATTTTATGCATATTTTACACACACACATAGATATGTATATATATAATTGTAAGAGAAGAGTTATGCGAATATTTCAAATGAATGTGTGTCATCAAATGGAAGAGTAAGAAGTAAATAAAAGAATCATTGACAATATTCTTGATCTAAGTTGGAGTCCTATTTAAAGAGGAGTCCTACCTTTATTCAAAAACCAAATCCAATCATGATTATATGCCATTATTGATTGAGTACTATTTTGTATTTTGGGCACAACTTTCATTTTGGAAGTTCAAATTAAGTTATTATTATGATCAAGAAAACAAAAGAAATAAGGCCACAACTTTTCAATTTATGTAGAACTTTGATTTGGTTTCTATGTAAAGAAACTTTAGTTAGAAGTTATGGGTCATAAATTTTTTTAGAGGTTAAATGGACATAGGAATTCTAAACTTGTCAAAATATAAGAGGAGACATAAAATCAATAGAACGATAAAGGAGAGAGAGAGAAGAAAAGAAGAGACAAAAATGAGAAGGAAAGTGAACATTATAATCCATAAGTTTGGAGAAAGAAGGGAAATAGCTTTGACTTTAAGTTTTAATTCTTAAAGACAAAGTTTTGTTTGATTTTTATTACTTATTGCTTCATGTATGATCATTGGGTTTCATTTTTAAACTTAATGGATTTGTTAAACTTCATTATAACTAGATAAATTATTTTAAGATAAGGTTTATATGTAATTTGATCTTTAATTTATGTGATTAATTGTTCTTTTAATTTAAGACCTCTTTTTTTTTTTTTTTGTTATTTTGTTACTTGTATGTAGAGTTATATTGTTGAACTTAATGCTTTAAGAGTTTGACTACCTTTTGCATGATCTTATGATCCATAAATAAACTTAAGAAAGAGTTATATGAATTAGATCAATTGTAATATTAACCATGTGTTGGACAATGAGATAGAGAGATAATTAGGATCAAATGTGGTAATTGAAGAAGAGGAAAGGTTTAGGAGTCCCCTTTTAAATTTGAGATTTCATAAAACTTCATAATTGTTTGCTTGTTTAAAATAACATTAATCCTTAATTAATTTAATAGACAATGAAAGGATTAACTTGACTTAAGAAAGGTTGTTAATTAATTATGAAACTTTTGCCATCACATATAATAATTTTTAATAAATCTTAATTTTTTTTTGCTCTTAGATTGAATTATTTAATTGATTGCATAACTTGGATTAATGAAATTTAAACCCTAGTGTCCTAATATTTATAGTTTCTTTCCACTTGGAAATTGAAAATAAGTTATGTAGTTAATTCAACTTGGATTACATTAGAATTGTCTTAATAGTATCAAATAGTCTATATGGGAATGATATTCTATTCATCTTGTATTGCATATTCAATTAGGTATACTAGCCTAAATGTAGTGCATAATTCACACATCATGCTTTTAGCATCGTTGCGAAGGACTAGTCATCTACATTATTAACACTAATAATCTAGCTTTGGATTAGATTATTAATTTGAAGTGTTAATTATTTACTTTGGTTTTCATAGTTTTTATTTAGTTTACTATTGTAGCTTGGTTATTCCATTTTTTTTTAGTTTACTTGGGTTTAATTCTTGGTTTGTAGGCATGGTATGGCATGACCCATACTAGTGGTGAGAACTCACTACTTTTGACTATAAGATAGAAAGAACAGTTAGAAAATTTATGACACAAAAGGAGAAGAACATTATGGCATAAGAAAAGGAGGTACAAAAAAAAAATGAAGAGCCTTCAGTTCATATGCTACACCATCTTTAGAAAGGTTAACATCAAGCATTACTAGGCTAGAAATCCAATCAACTCCTTTGAGACCAAGTTGGTTATCAATTAAATGATCTAAACGAGTGTCACATTAATGATTTACCTAATGATGATCCCAATTCTGATATTGCTAACTTAAAATTTGTGATGCTTTTAAGTATAATGGTGTGAGTAATGATGTTATTACGCTTAAAGTATTTCCTTTTTCATTGTGTGATAAAGTAAGAAGTTAGTTTAGCTCTCTTCTTGTAGGATCTATTACCATTACTACTTATGATTTGATGGATAAAAAATTTAAGCTAAAATTTTCTCCTTTTAAAAGGACAAAGATAAGGAGTCATATAACTATTTTTACCTAATTTGATAACGAGTCATTGTATGAGTCATGGAAAAGATTTAAGAACTAGCTTTGGAAGTGTACTTACCATAGTTTATGTTATGAGGCTAATTTCCAATAGCAAAATTTTTAGCCCTTGATGGTACTAAACACCTTTTGGTTTTAGCCAAACCTTGCACACAAACACACATAAAAAAGTGTTTGCACACAAGAACACTTAATTGTGCAATTTAAGGAAATGCCACCATATACGAGAATGTTTCTCAACCATTAAGTGTTTTTGTCCTTAAGGATTTGACAAAGCTTTCACAAGTGTTTTTCTCTATACTTTCCTTTTTTTTTTTATGTTAAGCTTTGGCTATTCACACTACATATTTATAAGCTACAAGTTATGGTAGTTGATACACTTAACTACTTAAGGACATGCACGTTATAACTACTAAGTCAATCATGCATAGTGGCATTCCCCTACTTTTAAGAGCAGTTCCCTAAGATCTTTGGCCAATAATGTCTCCATGTCTCCATGTCTTCATGTGCTAGAGGAGTGTTTACCACCTTATTATGGCTTAGTTAGGACATTAGAGAAATCACCCACGTTCTCCTTCTTTCATGCTAAACAAGTTACACACTTGCGTTGGCTAAGACTTCAACTTAGGTACCTAATTAGCCCACTAACAACATATTCCCATGATTTCAGGGAGCACACTCCATATTATCCCTATTTTTGTGGTCTTTGATTCATATACTAACTTGGTTTGTAATTAAATTGCAAATAGTTAACCTAAACTCTAATTGCGCCCTAATATTTCATTGATGCTTTAGCTAGTTCTTAGCTTACTTATAAGCCAACCCACAATTAAACCACATATTGTTAGTTTGAACCTCAGCCTAAGTCTTAACATAATTAGCTAACTTTTATGTGAGTGATGCATTAACACATTGAGGAATCGGACCCTTTACTAGTTGGAGACATTACCTTATTTAAGCTATCACACATGTGCTCTAGCCCCCAACTCTTTAGAAACTTAAAATCAATGCCATAACCCATAACTTAACTTCTACCTAGCTTTTGTCATCTTGTTACCATGAACATTGACTCTATGTTCACCTTGCCTCCTTGATGTGCTTGACTCATGCCAATCTTTGTGCCAAGAATTGGTGAAAGATGGCACCAATTGGTAAGGTGAACTAACTTTCTTACTTTTGCTGCTCAAACTCTAAGCTAACCAAATAGCATATTAAGTCTAAGAAGAACAAAATCGACAATTAGGGTGATGAAATGAGTAAAGTGTTGTCTAAATGTATTGAGCTAAAAAGGGAAAATAGAGATTGTTGAAAGAAAATGCAATTCTAAGGGGTGAATATAATATAAACTAGTGTTATGTAGTTGTATACTATTCACTTGAGTTCCTTTGATTAACATTATATTGTGTTTTAATTTTGCTAAAAGGGCAACATCATGTTTGAAGTTCCCGACTTCTCCCTAGAATCTACTAGTTTGTGATACTTAGAGGGGGGGTGAATCAGTATCACCACAATTCGCAATTCGCAGGTAAGTGAACAACTTCAACCTTTTCTTAAAAGTGAATTCTTTCTCAGACATGACTAAGGTAGATCTATTGCTACCTACTAATCACAATAGTCCCCAAAGTCACCTTTCAGACACCTTGCCCAATAGACAATTCAGATGTTCTTGTTTGGGCCTTCATTAGGTTATGGGTTGGCTGATACTTTAGCTGTGTTCACAACTCAATTCAAAACACAGAACGTAAAGCAAATTAAGGACACATGAGGTTTACGTGGTTCCATCAATGTGACGTACATCCACGGTGGTATGGACTCTCCCTTATCGAGACTATCCACTATACTTGAGAATTCTAGTTACAATGGATATCTTAATCCTCTGCTCCTTTCACTATTGCAAATACTAAGTAAGTACAATACAAAGAGTGTCACTTATTATGTCTACAATTCTTCTAGCTTGTCTTGCCTCGGTTGAATTGAAAGGCTACTCCACTGCTACTTAGAAGTTCACCGCAACGCTCTCTAACCTCTCTTGAAGAAATCTAGAAATACGTTGAGTTCTTTCCGATACTTCGCCGAATTCCTTCTTTAGGTTGTCTCACACAGCTTCTGCTTTCACCGTCTCATGGTCTCACCCGTCTCCTTGTCTCACGGCTCGCCTTACGTTTCTAGTTTGCCGTTCCACATCTCACGCACATTTCTGGTTTGCACCCTTTGCTGGTCTCACGCCTCACGCATGTTTCTGGTCTTACACTAACACACATTCTGGTCTCACGCCATCCAACTAGATCTCTCACCGGTCAGCCGAATCTCTCTCACCATCCAGCCATATGTTCTGGTCTCACGTCATCCAGCCGGATTGCTCACCGTTCAGCTGGATCTCGCTCACTGTCCAGCCACACGTTCTGGTCTCACGCCATCCAGCTGGATCTCTCACCGTTCAGTGGGATCTCTCTCACCGTCTAGCCACACATTCTGGTCTTACGCCGTCCAGCCTGATCTCTCACCGTTTAGCCGAATCTCTCTCAGCGTCTAGCCACACGTTCTGGTCTCACGCCGTCCAGCCGAATCTCTCTCACCGTCTAGCCACACGTTGTCTCCTTGCTGACCGCTGGTCTGCTGGTGGTGTGCCGTTCCTCACGGGTTTCTCTCTTTTGCCGGTGGTGTCTGTTTTCCCGTCCAGCCCCTGTTCTACTGTGTTGTCTCCTTGCCGACCACTGGTATGCCAGTGGTGTGCCGTTCCTCACGGGTTTCTCTCTCTTGCCGATGGTATCTGTTTTCCCGTCCAGCCCCTGTTCTGCTGTGTTGTCTCCTCGCCGACCGCTGGTGTGCTAGTGGTGTGCCGTTCCTCATGGGTTTCTCTCTCTTGCCGGTGTCTATTTTTCCCGTCCAGCCCCTATTCTGTCGTGTTTAATTTTTCTCTCTCTTCTAATGGCTTCTCTCTTTAGTTGGCTGGTTGTCTAGGTTTTCTGTCTGTTTTGCTCAATTGCCCAACTATTTTTGTTGTCTTCCAATGGCCTTTATATACTCCTCCATGACACCCTAATAGGGCTTACTTACAGCGAATTTACTGTCTTGCCCTTCCATATGACTTTTACGTTCTTGCATACTTAAACTTAGTTGACAACAATTACAACTCATACAAGGCTGTGGGAACAACAATCTCTCCCTTTGTAATTGTTGGCAACACTCATAACAAAAACCACTATGCAACAATTTCAACTCCCCCTAAATATGCACTCCCCCTTTCTTAACAGCTCCCCCTGCACTGTTGCTTCTCTCCCCCTTTGCCAACCAATTACAAATCTAAAAAACTCGTAAAGTGGAGATGGAGGATTCACCTGAACTTCAGGCTTGAGGAGGCATTTGCACAGATAGACTCAATCTGTGCTTTTCAAATAGCTCTGTGGACAATGGTTTAGTTAGAATATCTGAAATTTGATCTTTAGTGTCAATATACTCTAACTGAATTGTACCCTATTCCACTTGATCTTTGATGAAGTGATATTGGATGTCAATATGCTTGCTCCTCGAATGTTGAACCAAATTTTTGTTGAGATCAATAGCACTTTGATTATCATAAAGTACTCTCACTGGTAACTTCACTTCAACACCCAAGTCTACCAATTGTCTTAGCATCTATATCACCTGTGTACATGCTACACAAGTAGTCATATACTCAGCCTCAGCTATGCTCAAAGCAACACTGTTTTACTTTCTACTTAACCATGTAACACACTTTGAACCCAAATAGAAGCTGTAGCCGCTGGTTGATTTTCTATCATCTATACTTCCTGCCCAGTCTACATCAGTGTATGCTTGTAGTTTAACAGAATCCATGGCTAGATACCACAAGCCCATTTCTAGTGTTCCTTTGAGGTACCTTAGGATTCTTTTCACTGCCAACACATGAGACTCCTTAGAATCAGCTTGGAATCTGCTGGCAGTGCATACAGTTTGCATAAGATTAGGCCTTGATGCCGTAAGGTATAGAAGGCTCCCTATTATCTTCTTGTACTCTGTAGGGCTTGTACTCCTTCCCTCATGATCTTTTGTTAACTTGCAGCCCACTATCATAAGGGTACTGACAGATCTGCTATCCTCCATGCCAAACCTTTTCAGCATCTCTTTGGCATATTTTGTCTGAGAAATAAAGATACCTTATTCACACTGCTTTATCTGTAGTCCAAGAAAGTATGTCATTTCTCCAATCAATGACATCTCAAATTCCTTACTCATCTTCTGTGCAAAATCTTGGCATAGCTCAGAGTGATCCCCTCCAAAGATGATGTCATCTACATATACTATGGTTATCAGCTAGCCTTTCTCTGAGTTGAACACATACAGGTTATTATCAACCATTCCTCTTCTGAAGTTCAACCTTCTCAAGTATGCATCCAGCCTATTGTACCATGCTCTTGGAGCTTACTTAAGACCATACAAGGCTTTCTTTAGCTTACACACATGTGTCTCATCCTCACTGATTTGTACTCCATTAGGTTGTTCAATATACACTTCTTCTTTTAGGAGCCCATTCAAAAAGGCGGATTTCACATCCATCTAATAGACTTTATACCTCTTGTGTGCTGCCAAAGCTAAGAACATTCTAATAGTTTCCAACCTTGTTACTGGTGTAAAAGTTTTATCAACATCTACCCCTTCTATCTGAGTGTAGCCTTTGCAAACCAGCCTAGCCTTGTTCCTCACCACCTTGCCATCTTCATTGTGTTTATTCCTAAACACCCACTTTGTTCCTATGATATTCTTATTAGTAGGTCTTGGAACCAGCTCCCATGTATCATTCTTCTCAATTTGATCTAACTCCTCATTGATAGCTTTGACCCAGGCTTTTGTCTTGAATAGCCTCTTCAACAAATTTAGGTTCAACTTGTGAAAGTAAAGCAGTAGCTCCCATAATTCTTCTTCTTGTTGTAACTCCTGCTGATGGGTCACCTGTGATCTGATCTCCTTGATGAGCACTGGTCCATGTTTTCTTTGTCCTTCTTCCTTGCACCGTCTTAGTTGCAAGAGGATCTCTTTCTTCATCTTTAGACTCACTCTTTTTCGAGTCTGAACTTACTTCTTGTTCCTTTTCTTCAGGTTGGTCTGATTCTTCATCTACATTGAAGCCATCTTCTTCATTGTCCTTAGCTTCTCCATTCTGCATTGTTTTCCAGTTCTCATCTATTCTCACATCACTAGAAGTGATCACTTTTCCCAACTTATGCAGGAAAACTCTGTAACCTTTTGTCTTTGCTGAGTATCCCACAAAGATGCCTTCATCAGACCTAGCGTTGAATTTTCCCAAATTTTGCTCCTTGTTCTTCACAAAACATGGGTTGCCAAAGACTTTGAGATACTTGGCTGTTGTCTTCTTCCCACTCCATAGCTCATATGGAGTCTTATTAGTAGTGGGCCTTAGTAGAACTCTGTTCAGTAGGTGCACAGCTGTAAATGTTGCTTCTGTCCAAAATCTTATGTGAAACTTGGATTCCAGTAGTAGAGTTCTTGCCATTTCAACCACAGCTCTATTCTTCCTCTCTACCACCCCGTTCTGTTGAGGTGTTCTCATTGTTGCCATCTGATGGTGAATACCATGCTTCTCAAGGTAATCTTCAAAAGCTTCATTTGTAAATTTAGTGCCTTGATCTGACCTCAATACTTTGATCTTCCTTCCACTCTCATTTTCAGCCAATTTTCTGTATCTCTTGAAGCAATTCAGAACTTCTGACTTGTATTTGAGGTGCATGATGTGGGTCCTTCTGGAATAATCATCAACAAACAAGATGAAGTACCTCTCACCATTCAACCCTTTTATTCTCATCGGCCCACACAAATCAGTATGCACAATGTCAAGCACTGCTTCAGAATAGAACTCTTTGGTCTTATACTGTTTTCTGACATATTTTCCTTTAGAGCATGCTGAGCAAACATACTTTCTTTCTCTCCTGAGGTCAGGAATATCTCTGATTGCATGAGTAGTGGTCAGCTTCCTCATGTTCTTCTGTGATAAGTGTCCCAGCCTCCTATGCTAGAGTTAATTTTCTTCTTCTTTGGTGAGTAAACAACTATTTGTCTTGTCCTCATCAATCACATATAAATTTTTAGCTATTCTCTTCCCAGCTGCAACAGTGTTGCCTTCTTTACTCTTTACCTGGCAACCTATTTTTGTGAATATTACCTTATGGTCTTCGTTACATAGCTGACTGACAGATGCTAAATTATATCTGAGTCCTTCAATGTGCAGAATACCTTTCAGCTTTCCTCTTCCAATCTTTACTGACCCCTGACCATTGATGTTGAGTGAATCATCATTGCCAAACTTAACTCTGCCTTCTCTTGATTTGTTTAGCATTGATAATTTACTCTTGTCTCCCGTCATATGCGAAGTGCATCCACTATCAAGGATCCACTGCTTATCCTTGCAGTCAGCTTTGAGTGCAATTTCAGCTATATTAGCCACCTCCCTTTTAGCTTTATATTCCTTCTTTTGAACTGGCTGGAAGATAGCTTTCTCCTTTTTCTCAGTTTTGAATGCACTGCTTGTTTCCATTGTGCCATTAAGTGCCTTCACTTGTTTAGGGAGAAGTGTCATGCATCTCTTGGCATTATGGCCATCTTGCCTGCACCTTTCACATTGTTCCAAGTCTACCAATATAGCAAACTTGTTCTTTGAAACCACTGGTTTGGGCTTCCACTAACAATCCTTGTCAGCATGTCCTTACCTTTTACAGTATGTGTAAGAACCTACGACAGGTGTTCTCTTCTAAATTCTGTATTGTCTCCCCCTGTATGCAACATCATATCTTCTTAAGTTGGAGACATATACTGGCCTTCTCCACCAGTAGTTACTCACCTTATGACCCCAAACTCCACAATAAAGGCAATGACCTTGAAACTGCCTCTTCTTGGGTCTGATCACAGCTTATCTTCTTCTATTCATCACTTGCTGTGTAAGCAAAGTAAGTGGCTTCTTTGCTTGTGTGACTTTCATTTCAGTCACCTTCTTCTCCTTCTTCTATTCAGCCGTAGCCCTTTGTTAGCTGACTTTCTTTTCTTCCTTCTTGTTTGCCACCCTAGGTTGCTTCTTCATATCTTCTTTATTCTCAGCTATCTTCTTCTGAGTCACAACCTTCTCTTTCAACTTCTGTGGCACATTCTTATTTTCTTTAGCCAATGCAGCCTCAGATTGCTGCACTTTCTCTACATTCTTCTCTCCTTTTTCAGAACTTATTTCTCATATCATTTCAAGCTTCTGCAAGTTCTTTTTTCTACTTTTGAGTTGTTGCTAAAGTCCTAGTAACTCTTTCTCCATTTCTTCAATTTTTGAAACCCTTGAGCCAATCTCTATTGTAAGGTCTTCACATATTTTGATCTGTTCCTCAAATCTTCTCTTCAAGTCAATATGCTCAGCCCTTATTTCATCCTTTTGACTTTCAGCTTCCTTAGACTTTGCTTCAACTTGTTTTATATGGGCCTTCAAGCTTCTTATGGTTCTGCCCCTTCTGATTATCTCCTTTGAAGCTGCTTCCAGCTCAGCTTCAAGATCTGGCTCTTCTTCATCAACTTCCTCTTCCTCTACAGAGGTTGAGCTACCACCTTTTGCTGATGCCATAAAGACATACTCATCTAATGAGTCTTCATCTTCCTCCTTATCGGCTTCTTTTGTTTGACTCACATAACTCTTGAATGAGCCTTTCGTCTTCCTCTATGGGTTGGCAATCTTCTTATTGGACTTCTTTGATTTGAATGATGATCTTCTTCATCTTGAATTTTGCTCATCATCACCATCCTTATCTTCATCATCAAGTTTCACTTTGCACTGAGAAGCAAAGTGTCTAGTCTGCCCACAACAATAACATCTCAAGGACAACTGTCCTTTTCCCTTCTTAGACCCCCTTTTGAATTTTCTTGTGAAGTAAGCCAATACTTCACCTTCACTTTCTTCCTTATCGTCATCATTATCCTCACTGGATGATACTTCCTCTTCTTTTATCTTCAAGTATTTCATAGCTTTGAAAGCTGCCTCCTTTGATACCTTTAATGTTGAGGAGCTCTCAGTTGACTTTATTCTCATCTCATATGCAATGAGATTGCACTGAAGATCATGCAGAGACATAGAATTGAGATCTCTACTCTCTTCTATGGCTGCCACCTTTGAGGCAAACCTCTCAGGCAGAATTCTTAGAATTTTCTTCACAATGGATGAGTCCTTCTTGTTCTTCCCATGACTTCTCAGGTTGTTTACAGTGTCAATAACCCTAGTCAAGAACTCTTGAACTGTCTCATTCTTCTGCATTCTGACAGATTCATATCTCTCCTTGAACACTTGAAGCTTAGCTTCCTTCATTCTACCACCACCTTCATAGACTTTCTGCAATCTGTCCCATATCTCCTTGGCAGATTTGCAGTCCATAACTTTAGCATACTCAGCATCTGTCAATGCTAAAATGATGACATTTGAGGCCTTCCCATTTATTAGTATGCTGAACAAGTCAAACTTCTAGGTCCCTTCAAACTAGTACACCAAGCTGTTAAGCTTTAAACTGGTGAACCTGTGCTCTGATACCAATTGAAGTTCCCGACTTCTCCCTAGGATCTACTAGTTTGTGATATTGAGAGGGGGGTGAATTAGTATCACCACAATTCGCAATTCGCAGATAAGTGAACAACTTTAACCTCTTCTTAAAAGTGAATTCTTTCTCAGACTCGACTAAGGTAGATCTATTGCTACCTACTAATCACAATAGTCCCCAAAGTCACCTTTCAAACACCTTACCTAATAGACAATTCGAATGTTCTTGTTTAGGCCTTTGTTAGGTTATGGGTTGGCTGATACTTTAATTGTGTTCACAACTCAATTCAAAACACAGAATGTAAAGCAAATTAAGGACACACGAGGTTTATGTGGTTCCGTCAATGTGACGTACATCCACGGTGGTAGGGACTCTCCCTTACCGAGACTATCCATTATACTTAAGAATTCCAGTTACAATGGATGTCTTAATCCTCTACTCCTTTCACTATTGCAAATACTAAGCAAGTACAATATAAAGATGTCACTTACTGTGTCTACCCTTCTTCTAGCTTGTCTTGCCTCTGTTGAATTGAAAGGCTGCTCCACTGCCGTTTAGAAGTTCACCGCAATGCTCTCTAACCTCTCTTGAAGAAATCTAGAAATACGTTGAGTTCCTTCCGATACTTCGCTGAATTCCTTCTCTAGGTTGTCTCACACAGCTCCTGCTTTCACCGTCTCACAGTCTCACCCGTCTCCTTATCTCACGGCTCACCTCACATTTTTGGTTTGCCGTTTCGCGTCTCACGCACATTTCTGGTTTGCACCCTTTGCTGGTCTCATGCCTCACTCACGTTTCTGGTCTCACGTTGATGCACGTTCTGGTCTCACGCCATCTAGCCGGATCTCTCACCGTTCAGCTAGATCTCTCTCACCATCCAGCCACACGTTCTGGTCTCACACTGTCCAGCCAGAGCTCTCACCGTTCAACCGGATCTCTCTCACCGTCCAGCCACACGTTCTGGTCTCACGCCGTCCAACTGGATCTCTCACCATTCAGCCGGATCTCTCTCAGCATCCAGCCACACGTTCTGGTCTCACGCCGTCCAGCCAGATCTCTCTCACCGTCCAGCCATACGTTGTCTCCTCGTCAACCGCTGGTGTGTCGGTGGTGTGTTGTTCTTCACGGGTTTCTCTCTCTTGTCGATGGTGTCTGTTTTCCCGTCCAGCCCCTGTTCTGCTGTGTTGTCTCCTCGCTGACCGCTAGTGTGCCGGTGGTGTGTCGTTCCTCACAGGTTTCTCTCTCTTGCCGGTGGTGTCTATTTTTCCCGTCCAGCCCCTATTCTGCTGTGTTTAATTTTTCTCTCTCTTCTAATGGCTTCTCTCTTTGGTCGGCTAGTTGTCTAGGTTTTCTGTCCATTTTACTCAATTGCCCGACTATTTTTGTTGTCTTCCAATGACCTTTATATACTCCTCTATAACACCCTAATATGGCTTACTTGCGGCGAATTTACTATCTTGCCCTTCCATGTGGTTTTTATGTTCTTGCACACTTAAACCTAGTTGACAACAATTACAACCCATACAAGGCTGTGGGAACAACAATGTTTTTGCTATAGTATTTCTATTACTGTAAGGTTATCAATTGTATGACACATTTGTTATATACTTTTATAATTGTAAATGTTAACTCAATTGGTTAAAATGTGGGTAATGGTTGTTTGTTGATCATAAATGAATTGAATTATTTATTATTCTAACCCTTAGAATTTCAAGGAGGTTTTAACTTTTGGCATAAAAGTCCACATTGGTCAATATAGAAGAAAGGCTATAATAGTGGATATTTTAGGTTAACTTCCAACTATTACATTGTTGAAAGGAAAAATTCCACTCTTTATCATATAAGAAAAGAGGTTTTAATATAGGAATTTCATGATGTATAACATTTTTTTAGATGGATAATGAAAATTAGGATGGGAAAGTATCATTTGGGCTTTCCTTTTATGTGTATTAACAAGGGTAAAGGTCTTTAAATAATTGAATTATTGAGCTAAACCAAAAAATATATATATATTTATTACATAATAAGCCACAAAATAAGTGTTATAATAAGTAATAGATCCTTTAGTGGCATAGTTTAACATTATAAATATTGAATTCATAAACACCCTCTAAAATCAAAGCTTAATGCATGTTCAATGGCTACACTATCACAAAATAAATCAAGAGTATGCTATGACTAATACATCATGATTCTTGATTATTTTAAATATACAATCCTAAATTGTTTCCAAAGTACAATCCTTAATTGTTACAAAAGTATTAACTAATTGCTAGCCTAACAACACCATTTAGTCTAGTTTCTAGATAATTGTTACCCAATGCTTTTATTGTGTATATTAGTGTGTTGCACAATATTTGATCTAACTAAAGGGGCTATTTTTTGTCCTTGAGTTTGTATAGCTGTTGCTAGGACTTAGTTGGCACTATACACTAATGTTTTGGGATGATATAAAGACATCTAAAATTGTAATACAAAGTAGTTAATCAAGGGTTTAGAAAATTAATTTTTAATCAAGTTGAAAGAGACTCGTTATTGGCATATGTACTCTTAATGTGTTGTTTAAGTATAGTAGCATTATAAAAATGTTGTTCATGCTCTTTTGTAATGTTAGTAAATTTAGTACACTATTGTTCATGACAAGCAATTTGACTTAACTAATGACCCTCCTGTTCACCAAATATATTATAAATAGAAGATTGTGTCACAATTCAATCAATAAGACAATTTGCACCCTTAACTTCATTTTTACACATACCCAAAACTTTTCCACACATTCTTAGTTCCACCATCAAGCTCTTCTAGCTCAACACCACCTACATATGGAATATCATTGACAATGGCAAATATAAGTTCATCAACCTCATGTAGAACATTAATATGTACAACATGCTCTCATGTCAACCATCTAATTCAACAAATCAAACATTGCTTGCCACTTGTCTTACTGAGATACTTCATAAACTCATATGATTAGTTGGGGAACTTATGCATATAGTCAACTAGCATATGGTCAAGTATGTTATTGTATCCATGACTTTTTATTATTGCATCTAAGCTAAATATCAATAAGGTATCTTTTATGTTGGCTTTAATGACCTTGACTTCTTCCCATTTATAAGTAATCTTAGGTTGCAACATCATGGTCCCATCAAGATGAAACTTTATAGTAATCAATATCCACCATTAGTAATTATATAAAGGTTTAATAAGCTATGTACAATTTCCAAATAACAAAAAAGTTGCATACATGGATAAAAAGTTACATTTAATTAATAAATAATTAAGAAGTGACAAAGCTATAGCCTAGTTTATTATAAATAGAAATTATTTATTCCATGAGCCTATTCCACTATAAAAATTAATTAGTCAATTTCCTTCAGCCATAAATGATTTTTTATCCTTTTTAACAAAATCTTAGATAAAATGATTGTGTAAGGAAACAAATCTAGAATTGCATAGAATAGGAAAGCTACAAACTAATAAAATTGAGAAAGGGAATAGAATGAAAAAATAAAAAATTAGAAAAAGAAAATTATAATAACAATTAATATAGCTTTGGGTCATAACAAATTAACTAATAATTGGTATTTTTAAACAAAAATCCTAACCCAGTTAAGCTTAATTCCATCAAGCCATTACTCAAAATTAAAATTAATAATCTCATTAACCCTAATCTCATCAACCCATAAATTGAATTTTATAGTCCTTAAATTCTAAAATTCAAATAAAAAAGCTTAAGAAAAGTGTGGGTTATGACTGTCTTTGAAATAGTCTTAAGAAAGTAATTAGCTCATATTGCTTTTTACTCCTTTTTAACTTTCATAGATCATATGGCCCTTAAAACAGTTGTGTCTCTCATTTTTTTTTCTTCTTTCAATCACTCACTATCTTGCTAAGGAATTTTCTCTCACAAACATTTCTCACTTTTATTGTCATGAATGACTTTTTATTCTTATTTTCACAAAATATTTTCCTATAAAGAGAAACTAACTAAGGTCTTTTATTTTGTTTATTTATATTATAATTATAATTTTATATTTACTTAATTAGGTTTATCTTTTATGTTTAATTAAATTTCCTTTTTAAAATTATATGTTTTAATGTTTTCATGATTTTCTTTTCATCAAATTATTATAAATAATAGGTTAATGGGTTATTACTATTTGGATTTCAAGTAGATCTGGGTTTGGGCTTGGCTCAATTGAGATGTGGTGCTTTGTTATTGTTGTCCTCAGTACACCTCAGCTTCCTTCTCTTATTAGTGTGCCATGTTAGCAACAAAAATGTTTTCTTTTAATTTGGATTAATGGTTAGCTAGAATTGTTATAAAAAATTCTTAGTTTATTGAATTGTTACTTTTGAAAGGTCAAATTAGATTTAACATATCATGCAAAATTAAAAATAAAACTATATAATAACCCCTTTTCATTTCACATAAGAAAACATCAAGACAATCTAACCCTAAGAAAGCCCAAAGAAAATCTTAGCCCTATCTCATTTTTCTCTATAGGTTCTAAGGGGAAGAAGGGCATTTTTATGTTGAATTCAAGAGCTTATGGTCTAATTTGAAGCCTTAAAGGCAAGATCTAATCTTGGACAAGGCATTAAAAGCAAAGAAGGCCATGGTCTCCTATTTATTCCTATTTTTATATTGATTTTCATTATGTTTTTTATTTTTATTTGTTTGATTATTTTTGAAAAAATAAATAAGGGAAGGAATGGGTTATATTTTGTTGAAAGTAGTTTTTTTTTTTATTATTATTATCTTTCTTCTTCTAGTCTTCAAAGGAAAAGAGAGAAGCAAAAAAGGCCTAGGGTTTGAATCTACCTAATGAATAAAGGAGGCATTAATCTCTATTTATTTTTTTTGTTCTAAAACAATCTTAGCTTTTATTGTTTTGTTACCTTTAATTTTCTTAAAGAAATTCTTAATTTCATTCTTTTTTGGAGTTTCAATGTCTAGACCCACAAAATGAAAGAAAAGATTTGAAAGAATAAGTTCTTGTTGGCTTTGATAAGAGTTTGAAAATATATGTCATTGTTACTAGATATTTTTGTTGATTTGTATATAGGCTTGACCTATGCAAAGAATGGTACTAATATTGTGGTGCTTGGTGAGAAATTTCATGTTTGATTTTTATGGTGTGTATGTTTAGTTCAAGTCTTGTATGCATGTTTGAGAAGGCTTAAAGTATTAATTCCAACTCATGTTCATAGGTTGCAAGTACAAATAAGAGGATGTGGAAGGGAGCTAAGTAGTTAAAATTAATAGGGTTTAATTAAGTCAATCTTTTTTTTTTTGTGAATTTTTTGATTTTTTAACTCTTTTTATGTTTTATTTATTTTTATTTTGAAAGTTTTACATGTACTTGGATGATTTGAAAGATAAGGGAAAGTAAGGAAAGAGGAGGTGGTAGATAATGGCAGTAGCCACTTATCATCAATGATGGCTTTAGTGACTAGTCTATGGGAAAAATTGGAGATAAAGTAAATACAAATGGATGTAACTGGTAAGAAATTTTTGATTTCAAAATTTAAAAATTTTAAGATGACTGATGGTAGGCTAGCAATAGAATAATTTGTTGAAATTTTAAGGATTCTAAATCATCTTGCATAATACAAATTGTTTACAGATGAAATTGTAATTGTGAATTCCAATATTGATAAATTGCCACTTTTTTGAAATATTTTAAAGAGAAGTCTAAAATATGAGAAAAAGAATATATCCCTTGAAATTCTTGCTAACCATCTTCATATAGTTAAAGAGTTTTGCATACAAGATGAAAACAATAAGCATGACTCTTATGTTTTAAAGTTGCATGTGATTAAGAAAACACAATCAAGTGAGTCCACTAATAAGAGAAAAAATCAATCTAATGATAACCAAAAAAAAAAAAAACAAAATGCAAATAAGGGCAAATGTCATTTTTGTCACAAAAAAGGGCACAACATAAAAAATTGATTTCTATGATTAGAAAGATCAATTCATTTGAGGATGATGTTACTTAATAGTTTGATTCTAATGTTACCCAACATGTTTGTGAGAATAAAAGTTACTTTAAAGCTATGAAACTAGTAAATAGCGTATTGTTATGTTCATGTGAAATTCCATTATAGTTTTTGTCATAGGTATTAGGCAAGTAGAAATGCAATTCACTTATAAAAGATTGACAAATTTATCCTTCCAAATGAAGTGTGTTTATGGGAAATGGTTATTTTTGTAATGGCATGTTCAAACTTGTTGTTACTAATAGTAATGTTAATGTTTATGCTTATATTGCTGAGCATCTTTTGTATGGCATAATAGGTTAAGACATATAAACTTTAGAAGATTGCATGATATGGTTAAATTGAACTTATTGCCGTACTTTGATAAATCTAAAAACAAATGCATAACTTGTAAGTTAACAAAAATAATTAGAATTCCATTTCCAAGTAGTTGAAGATCTTTAAACATGTTAAAATTAATTTATAGTGATGTGTGTGATTTGCATAATACATTAATACTAAGAGGAAGGACATATTTTTGATATTCATTGATAAAAACTCAAACAACTACTATGTTTAATTGATGCATACTAAAAATAAATCTCATGAAAGATTCAGTTTGTATAAAACTAAAATTAAATTGCAAAATGGATTTTTCATCAATACTTGTTATCTAAGATGGGAGCAAAATATTATGATATTGATTTTTAAGTATATGAGAATTCTTTATGAGACTACTATTCCTTACACTTTATAATGAAATGGTGTTGTAAATACAAAAACTACATGTCAATAGAAATGATCAAGTCATGTAATCAAATTCTAGTTTGAGTCAGGGATTTTGGGGTGAGGCATAACTTATAGCATTCCATATTTTAAATATAAATCCACCCAAAAGTAATAAAACAACCCATATAAGTTCTTAAATAAAAGAAAGCCTAACCTTTTTATTTAAGAATTTGGTTTTATATAGCAATTGTTGGGTTTCCTTAATGAAAATTGAAAAAGTTGGCTCAAAGGAGAGTTGAGTGCATCATTTTAGGATATGTTCACAACAATAAGACTTATCAATTAATAGCCACAGAGGTTAACATCTTAATATCTATTAAAGTAATCAATAAATTGATAAATGCTATTTTTGATGAAAATAAATTCATCTCAATTTCTAACATTCCAAAATAGAAACAAGTTCTTGATAATGAAAATGATGCTTTAGCAAATAAAAATAAAAATGATGAGGAGCAAAAGAGTAAGGGAAGTAATGACTTTTGGTTATGATTTCTTTGTGTTCCTAGTTGAAGGGACAAAGGAATTAGCATGTAATCAAATTCCATATTGCTTACTAAAGATAATATTAAGATATTTGATTAAGCAATGAAATTGCAAAGACTCTCAGTGCCTAGATAATTTGAATCAATCCTCTTTTTATATGTATCTTTCTATGTTAGCTATAAGAGGTGGGTTTTCTCTAATTTTCTATGGTAGTTACATTAAAGTATTTGCTTGTCCATCTTATCTCATTTTAATTTGGCTATACTTGGATGTAGCCAACCATGTTTCTAATGGTTGACATAGATCTCATGAGACCCACCATCATTATGAAATAACCTCTACCCTTTTTCTTCATTATTAGGGAGAGTAAGCAACCTCTATCAGTAGAGGACCTTAAGTAAAATTTCTTATGTCATGTAAAATGTCCATCATGTAATCCAATCCAGTTACCTCCTCAAAGTGGCTTGTCAAGCCTGCCTTCCCACCTTCAAAATAATGCTCTTTACCAAATGCCCTTCCTTGGGTTGGGGCAACACAGTAATAAGTAGTTTACTCCACTCCCTCGAGAGTAGGATGTTGGCTGTGATAGAGCTAAGAGCTAACCTAGACTTTCCACGTATTGTCCCTTCTTTCCAAAAAGGAAGGGGGAAAAAAAAAGAAAAGATATAAGTGTTGTAAGACCTTATTCTTTTCTACTTGATGCTATTTTTCTCAATTTTCTTTACATTTAATTTAATTATGAGAAGAGCATTGGAAGACTAATTTGCAATCCTTTAGGATTTGATCATTCAACTTCCTAAATAGCTTGAGGAAGATAACATAATAGAGCTTATAATCATGCATATTAGAATATCATACTAGAATTGTATGCTATATATGTGATATGTATTACAATTGTGATGCTAATACATGAGATAACTATAATTAACTAAATCCAACAACTCAAATATTAAATACACGATAAGAACATGGTGAGTTGGCATTTATAATTATAGAATAAAACTAGAGTTTTGTTTGAAGAAGGTATTAGGTTAGCTAAAAGCCTCCTTAACTTGAATATGTTTGATATTATAATTAATGGGTCCTAATTAACTATATTTTTGTGAATGGAACGAGTTATCTCATGATCACATAAATTTACAGACAATGGTTAGGTGCATCATATGTGATTTTTTTAGACAAAGAGTTGTCATTTAATTGATGTAAGAGTCACATGTGATGTAATTGATAAGTTATGTTATCTACCTAATTATTTATTATTTGATTGTTAGATTATCTCAAGGTGAAATAAATTAAATGGGATCTTGATCCACTAGAAAATTTTAGAGTAAGATCTTTTAAGTCAACATAGAGATTTATTAATTTAAATAAAAAGTGGGAGTAATTAAAATAAGGATTAAAGACCTAAACCAATTTTGGTAAGTATGCATGAAATTAATATTCACTCACTTTTTATATATATAGGTTGCTAGATCAAAATGAGTAATAATTTGTCCATATATACAAAGCATAGTTAATGTGAACAAACTCATTGGACCAAATGTTTTAGACTAGTATAAAATCTTGAGAATTATTCTCAACTAAGGAAAGAAGTTCTACATCATTTATGAGGATCTTCCTACTCTTGGTGATGAGGAAGAAGTGAAGGCATATATTTAGCATAAGGATGATGTTGATCATGCCACATGTGTGATGTTAGATAGTATGTCTCTTATACTTCAAAGGTAACATGAGAATATCATGAATGCCTGCACAATAAAGTCTGCATCTCAAGAAATTGTTTGATATAGAAACTAGGACAAAGAGATATGAGATCTTAAAGGAATTGTTCTATGGTAAGATGGTAGAAGGTTCTTTAGTGAATGCTAATATTATGAAGATTAACTACATTGAGAAAATGGGCTAATTGGGTTTTACCATAAATTCAGAGTTAAGTGTTGACCTAATCTTGTAGTCTCTACCCTAGGTTTCTTCACAGTTTATTATGAACTTCTTTATGAGCAGGTTGGAAGTTACATTAGTTGAATTATTGAATATGCTTAAAATAACAAAGTAAACTCTAAAGAAAGAGAAGACTCCTTTTCTTCTCATGGATTCTTCCAATGTGAAGAGCAAGGCCTAAGAAGAAGAACTAAAATAAGAAAGGCTCAAGAAACCAAGGCATTTGAATCAAGTGGTGATGTGAAAAGGACAAGAGCACTTGCCATCATTGTGGTAAAGAAGGCCACTAAAAAAGGAATTGCAAGATTTATCTTGCTAGACTAAAGGTGAAGAAGTGTAGTGAAGCCTTTGGTTTAGGTATGTTTATGATTGAGATAAATCTTTCTACTTTTGATTTTATTACTTGGGTTTTAGATATTGGATATGGTAATCATATTTGTAGAAATATGTAGGAAATCATTAGAAGTAAATGTTGAAGAAATGTGAGGTAGACCTATGATTTGCAAATGAAGCAAGAGTTGTTGCATTAGCCATTGGAACTTATAGTTTACTTTTTCATTCTAGCCTAGTAATAGAACTAAAGAATTGTTATATGTTCCTATTCTTTTTGAAAACATCATTTCCATTTCTAGTCTAACTTTAAATGAATTTAAATTTACATTTAATGACAAAGGTTGTTCTTTTGAGAAAAATTATGTTTAGTATAGATCTAATATTTATATAAATTTTTTTATATAAGCTTGATTAAGGAAGGTTAAGTTATATAAAAATTGTTACTTAGATCTATTTGATTACTTGTTTATTGGATAAGATAATTGAGACTTCTTTTAAAAGGAAAAGAGAATGTGTTAATGAGTTATTAGGATTTATACATATAGATGTAGGTGGTCCTAGGCAACACATGTAAAAGGTGGATTGTCTTATTTCATTACATTCACAAATAATCAATCAAGATGTGGTTATGTGTATTTAATGAAATACAAATTTGAATATTTTGAAGAATTCAAAGAATCAAGAAATGAAGTAAAGAAACAAACAAGTAGAAGTATTAAAATCCTATGATTAGATTGAGGAGGTGAATACTTAACTAAGAATTTGGTGGCTACTTGAAAGAGAATGAGCTTTTCTCTCAATGGACATTTAGTCAAACACCACAACATAATCATGTTTCTAAAAGAGGAAATATAACCCTATTAAATATTGTTTGATCCTTGATGAATCAACTTGATATTCCTTTATCTTTTTGGGTTTCTGCCCTTGAGACTGCTACTTATCTTCTTAATAGACTTTTGTCCAAATCTGTTGAAAAGATGGCATATGAGATAAAAAATGGTAAGAGACCAAACGTTTCATGTCTAAAGATTTAGGATATGATAATTATATAAAGCGTATATCATTCAACAAATCCTGGGATTATGTATTCCTCTCTCCCTACCAGTAAAAAAAAACGAAAATTAATAAAGTGAAGAGAATTGAGGGAAAATGCATATAGGAGTAAACTTACAAAGTCCAAAAATTAGATGGATAGACCCTACAAGTAGTCTAATTTATGTTAAAATGTTCAATAAAATTATATATACACACTTCAATAGTATTATATATAATATGAGTGTGTATATATCTTGATTATTTATTAAGATTCAAATCTTTTATAGGTTAAAAAATACAAAATCAGTTATCTTTAACCTTAATTTTACTTTTATGTTTAATTAGTTTATAACTTTTAATAATTAGTTTTTCAAAATAAATCTCCTTAATTTTTTTTGTCTCACTAAATGACACATTAATTAAACTAGAACCATTTAATGCCCTTCAAAAGTGTTTGGCCAACAGTTTCCTAAACTTATATATAGCAAATGAAAGGATGTCAAAAAAATAATAGAGATAAGAAACTAGAGCAAGCAATAGGTACACATGGCCAGCAATATTGTAATAGGGAGACTTTTGGCATTGGCATTTGCAATCATGCTCAACAATCCATAACTGAAGTGCAAGCCTTAAGTTGTGTGCAAAATTGTATCATCGGATGTTCTGGTGCATTTTCTGAGGCATGTATTCCTCAGTGCGTTGCAAGGTGTGGAAAAGAACCACCCGCAGCAGGTATTCTCATTAACTAACCTTTTGTTTTTCATTTTTCTTTTGGAAGATCAAAAAATTATAGACAAAGTTGCGTTCATCTCCTTTACGCGAGTATTATATGGACAAAATGTATAGGATATATATTCAGAAAACAAATTAAATGAATGGTAAGTTGCATGAACATAAAATATGAGAAACACCCATAATTTGTCTAGCGGCATAGGCAAACAGAGAATCGTGTAGATTAGGCCCAAAGTCCTACGTTCACCTTTTATCTAGGTGCATTCCATCTTTAAAGTGGAAATCATAGCAATGACTGTCATAGTAACAATTTGAAATTTATTTGAAAAAATATTTTGCTACTAATAAAATATATGTGTGACTAAAATATATTATGTCTAGCGTTTGTCTTCTACAAAGAAAGAGACATGCTTATTTTTGGTTGTTCTTTGATCTTAATACTATTTTTATGGATGCAGTTGAATTTGAAGGTATATCTCCAGCATGAAATCATGGGACTAAATTTAAGATTACTTTTTGAGCTCGTTTAAATGATTGTCACGTAAACTTATCACAAGTGCTAACATATTTTGGATTTTAAATTTGCTCCTGATTATCTCTTCATGACAATGAGGTTCTTAAGAATTTTCTCATTGTTGCAGTTGCAGAAGAGAAGGCAGTTGAAGGAATAAAGGAAACAACAAAAGTAAATTAGAAATGTAAATTGAGGATCACAAAAGATTTTACATTGTCTTCACGATAAATGACATCTCTATTTTGTTTACGTGTGGATCTATGAAATGAAAAGGTTTTGCCTTGAAATAATTTGAAATGGGCCGACTGATTATCCATTGGTGTGGTTGTCGCTCACATATATATAAATGTGTGTGTGTGTGTGTGTTTTATTGTTTTTAATCGGATTTGTTTTGACACGTCCAACAATTTTCTATGCATTCTAGACGAATATCGTTATTGATTTATGTGTATGTAATCCGCCGTACTTTATAGATTTATAGTTTCTAGAGAAGTACACAGTAAAATTTCATCGATAGTTGCAAAAAGCAGTTTAGCCACACGTTTCCATTTTCTTTTCAGCTCAAGAAAGCATGTTAGCATTGCCTACTTGAAAGTAAACTGCATCATCAAAATTTTCCATTGGTGTGGTGCCAATCTAAGCTAGTTTCAGCCGAAAAGGCCATGTCTTGCATTGCTGGGTAATAATTGAGCCTAGTTGACTTCCTCCCAAATTTTCAGGCCGAATTGATAGGACATCGAGGTTGAACTTGAGGTCCATACTAATTATACTAGAAATACGAGACAATGTCACGATTTCTAGTACTAGAAAATGAGACAAACATAGTAGCATCAATTATGGTTTCAAAAACAAAAACAATTGCTTCAAATCCCCAAATTTTATTTACTAGTTTCAAAAACAAAAACAATTGCTTCGAATCCCCAAATTTTGTTTACCATATCAAGCAAATTATAATACCATCCATTATTTAGAAAATAAGCAATAAAATTGTTTGCATATATTCTTTTTCATTGCATTTACGTCTCACGTGTGTAAGATTTTTTTTAACCTCATATAATTTTGCCTTTTCTTAACACAAATGATCTCATTTCCTTATCCATATTCTTTGTCATAAAATTTTTATTTCTATTTATATAAATAGAAAAAATTATTTGAGTTAAAATTCTTTCATGAATTGAAAAACTCATCAATAAAAGTGACATTGACCATTAACAAATAGTCATTATGACATCACCATTCACTAACCTTGATAAAAAATCTCCCAAGAAGAGATCAAAGAGAAACATGCCTCCAAATATTTTTCATAAAAGAAAATCAAGTTATAACACATACAAAATACTATAAGAATTATGAAAGATATAGATTAATTATTTTTCATTTAGTCTTATAAATGAATGCTTATTTTTATAAGAAATATGTTTTTTATTTCTTTCTTTTTTTTTTTTTGTGTTTTCCATTGCTTTCTTTCATATTGATATGTAGTTTTGCATTATAGTATTTTCTTTGTTAATTCTTTAGATGAATGAGTTTTAATAATTAACTATCAATTATTGTTGACCTATTTACTTATTTTTTTCATTTTTTTCCTCCCTTATTAAGAACACAAATTTGTTTAAAATGTTATTGATTTATACAAGGTAGAACTTTCATTTTGGCTTATTTTTCTATTTGGATAATTTGAAAATGAAGGGATCTGTAGTTTGAATTTTGGATCTACATTTGTTGAGGAAATGATAATATACAAGAAGACACCTTTTAGAGAAAAAAAAAAATGATATCATAAGAAGATAGTTTTAGCCTCATCAAACTGATGCTCCCTTACTTTTGTGTTCAGATTTGTAAGACAAACCATTGCTAAGCCATTCTGTTTTTTTTTTTTTTTCGTTCCTTCTCACCCCTTTGTTTTCATTTAGATTTTTAAGAAATCCCTATGTTACAATGGTTTTTTTACCCAGGGCCTTTTGGGTTTGAAGCCTTTACTTTGACCATTAGGCTAAAGCTTTTATCTACCTTTGATCTTAAATTTGCTCCTTGTAAGGTTCTTAATTCTACATAAACTTCTTTAGGTTTCCTACTGTAATGAGAATTGATTTTTCTTGGATATTTATCAATGTAGGTGATTCTCTTTCTAATTAACTGATAAGTAGCTTTTCTTTTTCAAAAAAATAAAAAGTGGAAAATTATGAGAATTTTTTTAAGAAAAAGAAATAAATTTCAAAATATTTTTTCCTTTCAAAAAAATAAAAGGAGAAATTTAAGATTACATCTTTTTTCTTAGAAATTATCATTTTAATTATAACAATTTACATTACATGAATTTTAAAAATATGTAAAAATTGTTAAAATAAATTAGATAAATTGTAATGCACTTAGATTATGATTGAGTAAATTAAATATATGTTGAAATTCTAATTTTATTAAAAATGTAAAAAAAATTATAAACTAACTATTAAGTTAATGTCAAATAAAACAATATATAAAAATTTGCTAATAAAGTTAATAATTAAATTAATTACTTAAATATTCTTAAAATTAAACAAATATTACTACAAAATCATTTCATCAATTTTCTCTTAATTTTGATAATATATATTTAAATATTTGTATTAGACTCACATGATGTGCAAATTTATTATAATTATTGAAAAATGTATTTTTACTTGTATTTTTTTTAAATGGAAAAAATGAGAAAAGAAAATTTAAATTATGAGTTTTGAGAAATATGGCAAATTTGGAGATTTTTTTCTCTAGAAAACAAAAAAATAAAAATTTCAAATTATTTTTTTTATTTTCTCTCATTATAAGTATACATACTATGCATATTTTTGAAATATGTGAAAAATGACTAATATTAATTGAATAAATTATAATTCATCTTAAATTGTAATAAGTAAATAAGATCTATGTTGAAATTTTGAAATTTTAATTCCATTAAAATATTAAAAAAGACTATAAAATAATTAATAAATTAATATTAAATAGTATAAATTGTAAGAGTCTATTGAAAAATTAAAACTTAAATCAAATAATTAGATTTTTTAAAATTAAATGTTGTTACATAAACATTTTATTAGTTTTCTTTCAATTGTAAAAATATATATTCACATATAGATCATATTTAGTAAGCTACCAATCTATATCAAAATTTCAAAATATTTATATAACAATGTATTAATTCAATAAACATCTATTTGGTTTCTAACAATCCTTTTGCTAAGGTAATTAATTTAATCATGTAGTTTCAATTTCAAAATAACAATTTCAATTTCAATTTAATGACCATTTATTAGGGAAATTGATTTACAATGAAGCTACAAAAAAATTACAACCACGAAATTTTTAGTGCTTTTTGCTGTAATATGCTAATCTTCATCTTCTTTCCTTTCTTCTCTTGTTATTGTCTATAACAAGGTAGTAACCTTCTCCTCTAAATAGTGGGATTAGAGTTTCTTTGATCTTACAAAACTCATGTTTTAGTGTTTATGAGCAAAGAAAAAACTAGAGAGAAAACCTTCCTAAAAACCGAAATGGAATCTAAGAGTTCATTTCCAACCTTAGCTCCACTTATATTTTTTGGTGAGAACTATTCTATATGGATTGTTAAGATGAAGGCCTATCTAAGGTCTCTTGATCTCTAAAATATAATTAAGAATGGAGATGAAGTCTAGCACTCTTTAATAATCCCATTATAACTTAACTTAAGCATCATAATAAGGAAACAACTAAATTGTGCAAAACACTAACATGTATTCATTTTGGTTTCACCATAATAGTGTCATGTAAGAGTCCAAAAAAAGCTTAGGAAAAGCTAAAGGAAGAGTTTCATAACAGTGACCAAAGGCATTCTAGTCCTAAACTTGAGTTGAGAGTTTGATTCTCTCAGAACTAAAGACCTTGAGTTTGCTAAAGAGTTTGCAAATAAACTTATGAAGACTATTAATGAGATTGGGTTGTTAGCAGAGGATTTGACTAAATAAAGGATAAAGGAAAAGGTCTTATTATGATTATCAAAGAAGTATGAGTTTGAAATCTCATCTTTGGAGAACTCTAATGACCTAAGCAAGTTTACACTTGCCAAGCTAGTTAATGCCTTACAAGCTTTGGAATTGAGAAGGGCTATTAGATAGAGTGACTCCTTGGAAGCTGCTCTGGTGGCAAGAAGCAGAGACAAGCTGACATCACACTTAAAAAGGCATAGTGATGATAAGACAAAAATGGAAAGATGAAATTAAAAGTAGTAAAGATGCAGAAAAGAAAAAGAAAGTGTATCCTTTTGCAAGCACTACAAAAGAACAACTTATGTTAAGAAGTATTGCTAGTTAGACTCGATGTACAATGTAGAATCTACAAGAATTTGATTCATATGGCTAAAGTATGGAAAAATAAAGGAAATCAACAACAAAAGCAACAACAAGCTCAGGTACTTCAAAACCAGCCACAAGAGGAGCAACTTTACATGGTAGCTTGTAGTAATGAGATGAGTAATGTTGAGAATTGGTTAATAGGCAATGGTTATACTTACCACATGTCAAATGTAATGGAAAAGTTTAAAACACTAGATTAGTCATACAAGTCCAGAGTAAAGGTAGGCAATGTAAATTTCAGCAATGTAAAAGGAAAAGGCTCTATAGTTATTATGATAGCAACAAGTATTACCTGAAGTTCTTTATGTTCCTAGTATTAACCAAAATTTGCCCATTATTGGACAATTGTTAGAAAAAGGTTATAAACTACACTTTAAAGACAAATCTTATTAAATTGTTGATTCTCAAAACCATGAGTTGCTAACTTTGGAAATGAAGAACAAGAGCTTTATGATTCATAAGAATCTCATGCATAGTTAAGTTTTGATACATATTGTTCATGACTTAACCTTAGGGCATAAAAGGTTGGGGCAATTTAATTATTCATCATTAAGCCATATGTATGAAAAGTAGTTAGCATTAGATATTCATGCTATAATTAAGTCTCCTCAGGTTCATAAATCTTGTTAGTTTGGAAAGCAAAGTAGGTTACCATTTCTTGCCAACCAGGCTAAGAGAGCAACTTAGAGGTTGGAGCTTATACACATTGATATGTGTGGCACCATGAGCATTCCTTCATTGAATAATAATAGATTATATGTCTTATTCATAGATGACTACATTAGACTATGTTGGGTTTATTTTATAAAACTTAAGACAAATGTGCTTGATATTTTATTAAAGTTCAAATAATGGATTGAAAATCAAACTGGTTACAAGTTAAAAATGATAATATTAGATAATGGTACTGAGTACACATCTAACATGTTTATAAATTATGTCAAGATGTTAAGATTCATCACTAATTCATAATCACATACACTCCTTAAAAATATAGGGCAAGTGAGAGGAAAAATAGAACTATAATTAGAATGACTAGGTGTCTATTTTTTGAAAAGAACATGCCAAAGAAGTTTTGGGTAAAGGTAGTCAACACTATTATTTACTTAATAGATGACTTACCAAAGCTTTAAGAAGAAGTAAAACTCTATATGAGGCTTGACATGGAAACAAGCCTTCACTGTCTTTAGTTGCATATCTAAGGTCAAAAAAGAAAAGTCAGATTTAGAGGTTAAAATAGGAATATTACTTGTTATGGTTCAAATTCCAAGGTCAATAAAATCTACATTTTGAAGATATAGAAAGTATTTATGAGTTAAAGTGTAAAATTTGATGAAAATGCCAACTAGGATTAGGACAAAGCTTAAACAATTGGTGAAGTCTAGTATTTCAACATTAACCAATCTCCTTTGTAACTTAATATTCATACAAATGATAAGGTGGTTGAGTTTGATGATGAGATAGTAAGAGGAAGCAAATCACTTGCTAAGGTATATGAAAGGAGCAATGTAACTTCACTAAAGCCTATTAGTTATGCCAAAGCCTCTAAATTTAATTTATGGATAAATGCTTTGAAAGCTAAAATTGAAATGCTTGAAAATAATAACACCTAAAATTGGTTTAAAACCCAAATCATAGATAAGTAATTAATGTCAGTGGGTATTTAAATCTAAAATAATTGTTGATGGCACACTTAACAAACACAAAGCTAGATTAGTTATTAAAGGCTATCCATAGGAGCTTGAAGTGGATTGCTTTAAAACCTTTGTATTAGGTTCTAGGCTTAACAAAATCAAACTACTCTTTCTTGGAATGTAGGTTATTTAGGTTTAAAGCTAATATTAAGAGGGTCTTTGAAATGACAGACTTAGGATTAATGTATTACTTTCTTGGAATGTAGGTTACTTAAACTCATAAAGTAATTTGCATTAATCAAAGCAAGTATGCAAATAAGGTTTTAAGAAAGTTGGTTGATTTGAAGTGCATGCAAGATCTACCTACTAAAATTATGGTTGATAATAAGTTTGTTGTGGTCATTTTGAAGAACCTTAAATTCCATGGGAGAGGATGATATGAGGCTGAAAAATAAAGAAGCTAAGGAGTGTTGTTGTGAGACTAGCTTCTTCATTGTTCAAGTTCCCAACATTAAAGAGAAAAGAACTTGGAAGTTGAGTTGCAACAAGAAGATCACAACTTTAGCATTAAGAAACAAAGGCTTTATTTTGTTTTTATTTAAGGCCCTTGGTTAACTTGTAACTAGTTTTCTAGTTTAGTCTAGTATATGTAACCAATGAGCAATTATGTTGTGATGAGTTCAATTAACGTTAGTGGCTATCAATCTAGAGAAAATCATTGGTAATGGGGCTAGATGATAGCTTAGAGCACTAAGTGGAGTTAACGTAATATGGAAGCATAGTAAGTATGGCAAGCTTGTTCTTTGCACATCATTATTGTACTTGAATTTTGTACATTAACCATTTATAAGGGAATTTGATTTACAATGAAAGTTGCAAAAAAATTACAATCTTAAAATTTTAGTGCTTTTTGTTGTAATATGCCAATCTTCATCTTCTTCCTCTTCTTCTTCTATTATCTTTTGTAACAAGGTGATAACCTTCTCCCATCAGCAAACAATAATGCTATCAACTTAAGAACTAACTTTCATCTCACACTTCAAAAGCTATAATGGAGATCTCATCAAGCAGATCCTTAGCACAATAAACAATGTCTTTTTGCTCATCAAGACATTTCTTGACACTGAAATTATTAATCTACTTCTCTTCATCATTGTTGAGCACAATATGAATTGACAGTAGGATTATCTCCAACATCTTCAGCAACCCATGGTTAAGGAAGAAATTAATGAAATCATAAGAAGTTATCATATCAAAGATCACCTAAAGTGATGCAAAGAGAAAAGGTCTACCCATCAAGGGTCTTACAATATTGTTTTGAAAGAATTTTCTTCTTTCCCTTATGAATGGAAAGGAAAGTAAACAAAAATGATAGGGAAATAGGGTAGATGAGGTAGGATTTAGACCATTAGTTGTAGTTGATCATCATAATTAGTTGGATTTTGCATTTGCATCTAATGGTTTAGATATCACTCATCTACTTAGTCATTAATTTCATTTCCTCACTAACATTGCTTTAAAGGCAATTGATATTGTTGCAACCCACCTCCAGGGTAAGATGAGAGCATGGCCCAATGTTGAAGTGAATGCTTGATGTAGGGCCTTGTTATTGAACAATGTGTGTTAAGCCACCAGTAATTGCTACAAAGTTGCAATGATGGATTAACAATGATTGAGGTAAACCATAATGGTAAGGTACTCTACTTGATTCGCCCTTACCACTTGCTTGGCCTATGCAATGCTTGGATTAATTTGAATCTTCACCATCTCAAATCAAGCTTAGGATAATAAAGTTATCACCAAACATTTAATGTATGGTTGGGTGACAAATTTGACTATCGCATTGGTCAAATTAATTTTTAGGGTGGCTTGAAGGTTTGTAGTTAGTGGCAAGACCCTAGTCATCTCCCAATGAACCAATGTATTTTTGACTATATATTACGAGACTAACTCCAGTAATTCTTAAACCTTGATGACCTATCCTTGATTCCAAAGGATATAGGAATGTATGTCTAGTTGGTTAGCCCTAGTCCTAAATGAGATCTCGCACTAGACAACTCTGTTCTCCTTAAAATCTCTAAACGATCACCTAGATTCAACTAACAATGACTCATGAAAAACCTGCTATCACGCAATTATCATGTAATCTAACTAGCCTAAGCACCAAAGTTTACTAACCTAAGTAGCAAATCTGCCCCTCAATCTCATCCTAAGCTTGACTCAAGTCTTTGATTGGTAGCTCTCAAGACACTCCTCAACTCACCCAAAACCAATCGATACTATCACTTAAGGAATCCTATTAAGTGACTGAATGAGAATAATGCTAGAATGAGAAAACCAAAATGCATTCATTCAATGATAGAACATGATCTCCAAGTACATGAGTTTAGGAACCCTAGAGTTGAAATGATTTACACAATCATGGAACAAAGGAAAAGAAATGCAAAAATGAGATGAATATGCTGTTTCCGTCTATCTTTCCCCCCCTCTTTATCTATGTTCATTCACCCCTCTTTATCTTCCTTGTAATTAATGCTCCCTTGGCCGTTCATGCTGGCCTCTTCATCTTCCTTGCACTTTAATGCTCCTTTGGCTGTTCATGCTTGCCTCTTCATCTTCCTTGCACTTCAATGCTCCTTTGGCCGTTCATGCTTGCCTCTTCATCTTCCTTGCACTTCAATGCTCCTTTGGCCATTCATGCTTGCCTCTTCATCTTCCTACTTTCTAGAATGGGTTATTCCTCAACTTGGACATTAATGCCAAGTCGTTTGGACATGATTCCAGGCCTTAAATTCGGATGGTGGAGTATCATGGCCCAAAACATACAAATTAGCCCAGTTTCTAGCTCCATGGAGGCTTGCTGAACTTCACCTGTGCATAACTCCATTCAGATGGCCTTGTCTTCTTCTGTTTCCTTCACAAGAGTTGTAGCACTTCGAGTTAGCTTTCCAAGGACTCAAATTTGGCAGCTAAACTCCTTACCATTTATGAGATATGAAAAACTAAGCAGTGCACAGTTGATCTGCTCTGTCCAGCGCCCCTCTCGTGATCAGAGTTCAATATTTTGCCTTATCCAATTGGATCAGAATTTGCACGTGGTTTCTTGGTGGAAGTCATAGTTCAGTCTCTTAGCTATCCATAGAAATTGGTTTCGTTAAAAGAAACCTCCTGTAACATAAGAAATAAACCTAAACAGCGCAAAAACTGAATTTTGCCAAATTTTTCTGATAATTAGGCATATGGACAACAAAGTGAGAAACCAATCAAATTACATCATCTAGACTATCAAACATGCATGAAATATTAAGTATGAGGCAAAATATTATGCAAAACTTGGTTGTTATCATTGGGACAACTTGATTATTGATTTAGAGAACTACCTTGCTCTCTAAATTAGTGGGACTCGACTTGCATTACTAAGATTCTTTGGGGTTAAGGGCATAGTTACATCTAGTAAAAGTTAAGACTAACCTAGATGCCCATTGTGAACAACAGAACTATAATTTTAACATTTATTTTATTTTTATGCTTCTTCTTATTTTAATATTTTATTTGTTTATCTTTCTTAAGGACATGTAGCTTAACAAAATTTTGTCATGGGCACACATTAGGGTTTTGAAAGTGTTGACATGATAGGATGTGAGATTAGGGTTTGAGAAAAATCAAAGGATGCTTTTTATGAAGATCTCATGCTCCAATTAGAATTGTCTTTGGAAATGAGATGCTTTTAACAAAGATCTCTTGCTTTAAAAATTTTGGAAAGAATTGAGATACTTTTTATGGTGATCCCTTGCATTGAAAGGAATTTGAAGAAATTTGAAAATCAAATTTGGGAATTTGTTTCTTTTTTCTTTTACATAATTTTGGAGGAATTTGGAAAATTTTGGATTGTGATGATTTTCTTGGAAAATGATAAGGGAAATTTTTTTGGACAAATGACAAGTGGGAAATTCTTGAAATTCTAGACTTAGAAAAGGATATGAAAATCTCATTTAGAAAATATGTACATGTTTGAGATTTTGAAGAGTTTTGGATTGGAGAAGGAAAGGATAATTTATTATTATTGTTTGAGAATATTTGCACCCTCTTAGAGATTTTTAGCACTTAAGAGATTTTTATTTTTGGCAAAACATAGAAATTTCAAATTTTGAAAAAGGAAGTTTTTGAGTTTTAGGAATATAGAAAAAAGAGAAAATTTTAATTGTTGGAAATTACTACATGATTTTTGATAATGAAAATACCCAAAATTTAAGGAAAAGAAAGAAAGGAGTAAAAAAAACAAAGAAGTTTTGTCCAATAGTGGGCATGCAAGTCTAAGAAACCTACCTTACAACCCACATCAATCATCTAAAAAGGGGGTAATAAATTGTGTTCAAGGGAAACTCAACCCATGTCTCACAAATCAATTTTATTCCATTATCAACTTCTTTTGCACCAAAAGAAGTCCCACTTTAAGTTATATAATAAAATAAAGCCTTGGAATGAATTCTTTAAGTCCTCTCAAGTAATTAAAGAAGATTGATCAACTAGCATTCAATAATAAGAATGTTAAGGTGCAGAATAAAGCTTTGGTTCCTAAGGCTACTTGTAAGTAGGATGATGGGTAGGGTTTGACTAGTGAATGGTGTCATAAACTTTTGTTTTAATGATTCATTTCTATTTGTTAAAGGAATGAATTCTTAGAGGTATATGACAAATAATGTAATGGTAGATGAGAATATTGATGGTTAGTTTAATGTTAAAAGGGTCATGGGTTCTCTATATTGCACTATCATAGAATTTCATCCTCAAAGAAGATAGCCTTTCATGAGCCATGGAGAAGCAATTTGATTATGAAGCTATTAGGTAGCAAAATTGGGTATACTTATCTACATTGCTCGTTATATCAACTATAGTCACCTGAAGGCCATTTCCAATTGATTGATTTAGGGAATGATTTCTTCTTGGTCACATTTAAAAATTTGAGGATCATTCCATTATTTTTCATGATGGTCCCTTATTGGTAGCTAGCCATTATCTCATCATGTAATGGTGGTAACTTGATTTCAATCTAGATGAATCTAACATTGATCAAGTGGTTATGTGGACATGCCCTTCTCATCTACCAATGGAATATTATAGTTATAAGGCTTTATTGAAGATTTGAGATAAAATGGGGCACACATTAAAGATCAATAAAACCACAAAGGATGTTGTTAGGGGAATCTTTGCTAAGATGTGCATGGACATTGATTAAAACAAGCCTCTTGTCACTCTATATGTTAGGGGTGGCAAGGTCTAGTGGGTAGAGTATGAAGGAATTTATCTAGTGAAGGCTGAGTAAGAATCACCTTATGGCCAATGAATTTTAGAACAAAGGTAGGGTTAATGGAAGGCTAAATATTCAATTTGTAGGTGTCTAAAATGGTGTTGTTGATAAAGGCTTGGTTGAGAATTCATTTCACGACCTACTAATGTGATTTGCCTGGAGAAAACATACCTACTAACCACACTAACTGCTTGTGAAATATCTACACTTGTGCAAACCATCGCATACATAAGACTACTAATAACACTCGAATATGGAACTTTTTCCATATATCTCCTCTCTTCATCTGACTTTGGTTACTAAGTAGCTGATAATCTAAAATGATTGGTGATAGGAGTACTAATAGATTTGACATTTTTCATATCAAATCGTTTTAAGACCTTCTTAACATAATTCTTTTAGGTTAAATATAACTTACCACCTTCATGATTCCTTTTGATTCATATTAAGAATCTTCTTTGATGAAGCTCCCAAGTCTTTCATCTCAAATTCACCATTCAAAAATGCTTTTGAAGTGTGAATCTTTAACAAATTCTTGGTAGCAATGAGCATGTCATTAACATAAAGTAACAAGTAAATGAACGAGTCATCATCTAGCTTCCGAAAGTAAATACAACTATCATGCATACTTTTAGAATAACCATGACCCAATATAAAGGAATCAAATCTCTTATATCACTATCTTGGTGACTGCTTTAACTCATATAAGGATTTTTTCAACAAACAAATATGGTCTTCCTTACCTTTAACTTCAAAACCTTAGGGTTGCTCCTTGTATATTTGCTCCTCAAGCTCATTATGTAAGAAAGCTATCTTAACGTCAAGTTATCTAACTCCAAATCAAACATGGCCCACCAAAGCAAGCAAGACATTTATCAAACTATTTTTAACAATAGGTGAGAAAACATCATTAAAGTCAACACTTTGTACTTAATTAAAGCCTTTTGTAACCAAACATGCCTTGTACCTTGCATCTTTAACCCTTGGTATACCTTCCTTCTTTTTGAAGACCCATTTGCAACCAATGATTCTCTTTTTTGAAGGTGGCTTCACATGAACCCATTTTCACAAGAACCTGTAGTATACCTCATTACAATTAACTACCTAGATGAGTCAACACCTAAGATTGCTTCTAAATATGCAGATAATTTGCCATTTTCACTAGTCTCCTATGTAACTAAAAGAGTATAAGCAACATAGTCCTTATATCTCCATGGTGGTCAAATCTCTCTTCTTGGTCTATCTCTAGCTATGGAATGATACTAGTTTTGATGATACAATTTGGTAAGGAATGATGCAATGCCAATTGAAGATGCCTACAATTTTTTTTTCCCTTTTTTGAATAAAAAAAAAATCTGTTAATTTGTAGGTAGAAAATAGCACTACAGGCTATCTTTTTTAATACAAACAAAATGGATGGAGATGGAGATAGAAAGAAGAGAGCAGTAGGAGGAGAAATCTGCTAAAACAGGAATGGAAAGGTGGACAAATTCTTTCCTGACAAAATCAAAGTTTATAGTAGCCATCCCACTGGATGTCTTTCCCATCGACTGTGATGTTAGGATGTGGGTAATCTTGGGCCAATCCTCGCCCATGTTGTTTTTGCATCTCTCTGACACTTGGGAACAAGCAGCAATGTATAAATATTGTAATGAGGTGAGGTTGGGCATCTGCTCCGGCAAGACGCCAAATTAGAGCAATCCAATATATTGAGTCTGTGCAGGACAATTCAATGCAGAAGAAGCCCTCCTTGGCAGATGCACCAACTTTGGAATATTAGCAACATCAAGTGAGACAAGGCTTTTAAGGCCTTGTCCTTGCCATAGAATATCATCATTGTTGCTGCTGTTGCTGTCATTATCATAATTGGACAGATCTGGATCTTTGCAACTTTCAACGTAGAGATGTTTGGGGGAAGAAGGAGACCATGCTATTGTTGTTGTTGCTACAACAGATATCTGGTTTCAGCTACACTAGTGGCTGGTTGCCTTTTCCATTCCCATCATGCGGCAAATTCACGTTACTTAGCTCTCCGCCCAACTTTGTTCAAGTCATTTAATTCACCCAGTCCTCTGCTCTTCCGTTTCAAGTTTTTACTAGTAGGTAGTATGAATCACAATAATCTCTCTGGCGATGTCAACTGTCCCATCCCACTTGGCTTATGAGTCAAATTATAGCAATAAAGTTTCTTGACACCAACCAGCTTTTTGATATCCTTGGTAATTGTCTAAGTTCGTAACATTTTTATAGTTTGAGAACTTACAAATTTTGTAATTTAGTAATTAAACAAAGCAATTTGATCTTAGTATTCTAAGAAGAATTAAGATACCTTAACTGCTTTAATTTACCAATAGAATTAGGCACTTTGTACCCATGCTTGTATATCCAACCACCTTAAACGCTGCAAATTACAAAAAATTACAATGGCATTGCCTTTGGCCCATTTTATAGGGATTATAGTATTTTGGGTCTGGTGCCAAAAAAGTCCGCCAACGTTTTGGGTCAAGCACAAATACTGAAACTTGCCAATTGTCCCTGTTTCTGGTCAAATTTCCTCAGGTTGAGATTGACACAAACACTTTCAGCTCCAGCTACTGAGGAAGCAAGATCATGCATTAAGTCATGCATATTGCAACTCATTATGTTCCCAACTAATCTTTAACCACATCTTGTAAGAAAGACCTCCATAGGAGATCCATGAAACACTCTCAACCAGTACAGTGACTTGGGTCTGATAACTTAATATACCCTTACGCCATCCAAAGAACTGCTAATGTGTCAACATCAATTTCATGATCTTTTGGAAACAATTTACAATAAGCAAAACATTGTTTCAAATGTGAAGGAAGAAGACCATAACTCAACCTAAAAGCCACCAAGATACTGGTTTCTCCTTGATCCTTCATCTTTAGTTCCTTACTTCTGAATGATTTCCATTCAAATATGCTTTCTTTGAAATACATAAAATGCTCAATTGCTTTTATTGCCAAGGGGAACTCCTTACATACTTTGCAATAATTTCTTTTCTAATTGCTTCGTGGCTTAGTATTGGTGGCACACACTTTTTTAAAGGTCATTTAAGCAAACAAAGATCAAGATTACTCGTTATATAAATCTATTAATTCATATCATATTTGTGACAGGGATTTGTAATTTCAATAACTTTTTTAACTTGTGAAGTTCCCGATTTCTCCCTAAGATCTACTAGTTCATGATACTGAGAGGGGGGTGAATCATTATCACCACAATTCGCAATTCGCAGGTAAGTGAACAACTTCAACCTCTTCTTAAAAACAAACTCTTTCTCAGACTCGACTAAGGTAGATCTATTGCTACCTACTAATCACAATAGTCCCCAAAGTCACCTTTCAGACACCTTGCCTAGCAGACAATACGGATGTTCTTGTTTAGATCTTCATTAGGTTATGGGTTGGCTAATACTTTAGCTGCATTCACAAGTCAATTCAAAACACAGAATGTAAAGCAAATTAAGGACACACGAGATTTACGTGGTTCCGTCAACGTGACGTACATCCACGGTGGTAGGGACTCTCCCTTACCGAGACTATCCACTATACTTAAGAATTCAGGTTACAATGGATGTCTTTAATTCTCTGCTCCTTTCACTATTGCAATTACTAAGCAAGTACAATACAAAGAGTGTCACTTACTGTGTCTACCCTTCTTCTAGCTTGTCTTGTCTCTGTTGAATTGAAAGGCTGCTTCACTGCCGCTTAGAAGTTCACCGCAACGCTCTTTAATCTCTCTTGAAGAAATCTGGAAATACGTTGAGTTCTTTACGTGCTTCGCTGAATTTCTTTTCTACGTTGTTTCACACAATTCCTACTTTCACCGTCTCACTGTCTCACCCGTCTCCTTATCTCACGATCTCACTGTTCCACGGCTCGTCTGTCCGTTTCTCTCTCTCTTGCTGTCCAGCCGGATTTCTCTCTCTTCTCGCCGGATTTCTCTCTCTTCCTGCCAGATTTGTCTCACCGTCGACCGGATCCCAGTTCTGCTGGATCTCTCACCGTCGACCGGATCTCCTTCTGCTGGATCTCTCACCGTCCCAGCTGCCTCTCTCTCATGCCGTCGCTGGATCTCCTCTGTCCCAGCCGGATCTCCTTCTGCTATCGCCGGATCTCCTCTGTCCTAGCCGGATCTGTCACCGTCCCAGCCGGATCTCCTTCTGCTGTCGCCGGATCTCCTCTGTCCCAGCTGGATCTGTCACCGTCCCAGCCAGATCTCCTTCTGCTGTTGCCGGATCTCCTCTGTTCCGCTTGTCTCCTCTTTCTCTCTCGACGGTTGTTCTTTGTTGCCATCGGTATCTCTCTCTTCTATGGCCGTCTGGTTTCTTCTTCCGCCGGTCTGCTTTTCTTCGTCCTGCCGTCCAACCTCGTCTAGCCGTACCCGGTTTTCTCTTCCGTTGGATTTCTCTTCTTCTTCTGTCAAGATTACTGTTCACGATGGCTACTGTTCACGAGGTTACTGTTCACGACGCTACTGTTCACTCGAGTCGTCCGTCGGCTGCACTGTTTACTCTCTTCGTCCTTGCCGGTGGTGTTCTTCCATGTAGGGTTTTGTATTCTCTTTAGTTGGTCGGTTGTCTAAGTTTTGCTGAATGCTCAATATTGCCGACGCACACCGTTCTTTGTCTTCCAAAACCATTATATACTCTACTCCATGAAACCCTAATAGGGTTTACGCGGCGATTTTACGTTCTTACCCTTCCGTGTGGTTTTACCTTTTTGCCCTTCCATGTGGGTTTACTTTCTTGCACTCGTAAACCTAGTTGACAACAATTACAACCCATACAAGGCTGTGGGAACAACAATCTCCCCCTTTGTAATTGTTGGCAACACTTATAATAAAAGCCACTATGCAGCAGTTGAAACTCCCCCTAAATATGCACTCTCCTTTCTTACCAACTCCCCCTGCACTGTTGCTTCTCTCCTCCTTTACCAATCAATTACAAATTTGAAAAACTCGCAAAGTAAAGATGGAGGATTTACCTGAACTTCAGGTTTGAGGAGGCATTTGCACAGATAGACTCCATCTGTGCTTTTCAAATAGCTCTGTGGACAGAGGTTTAGTTAGAATATCTGAAATTTGATCTCTAGTGCCAACATACTCCAACTGAATTGTACTCTGTTCCACTTGATCTTTGATGAAGTGATACCGGATGTCAATATGCTTACTTCTCGAATGTTGAACCGGATTCTTGCTGGGATCAATAGCACTTTGATTGTCACAAAGTATACTCACTGGTAATTTCATTTCAACACCCAAATCTGCCAATTGTCTTAGCATCCATATCACCTGTGTACATGCTGCACAAGCAGCCATATACTCAGCCTCAGCTGTGCTCAAAGCAACACTATTTTGCTTTCTACTTAACCATGCAACACACTTTGGACCCAAGTAGAAGCTGCAGCCGCTGGTTGATTCTATACTTCCTGCTAGTCTGCATCAGTGTATGCTTGTAGTTTAACAGAATCCATGGTTGGATACCACAAGCCCATTTCCAGTGTTCCTTTGAGGTACCTCAGGATTCTTTTCACTGCCAACACATAAGACTCTTTAGGATCAACTTGGAATCTACTGGCAGTACACACAGCTTGCATAAGATCAGGCCTCGATATCGTAAGGTACAGAAGGCTCCCTATCATCTTCCTGTACTCTGTAGGGCTTGTACTCCTTCCCTCTTGATCTTTTGTTAACTTGCAGCCCACTGTCATAGAGGTACTAACAGATTTGCTATCTTCCATGCCAAACCTTTTCAGCATCTCTTTGACATATTTCGTCTGAGAAATAAAGATACCTTTTTCACACTACTTTATCTGTAATCCAAGAAAGTACGTCATTTCTCCAATCAATGACATCTCAAATTCCTCACTCATCTTCTGTGCAAGATCTTGGCATAGTTCAGAGTGATCCCCTCCAAAGATGATGTCATCTACATATACTATGGTTATCAACTGGCCTTTCTCTGAATTGAACACATATAGGTTATTATCAACCGTTCCTCTTCTGAAGTTCAACCTTCTTAAGTACGCATCCAGCCTACTGTACCATGCTCTTGGAGCTTGCTTAAGACCACACAAGGCTTTCTTCAGTTTGCACACTTGTGTCTCATCCTCACTGATTTGTACTCCATCGGGTTGTTCAATATACACTTCTTCTTTCAGGAGCCCATTTAGAAAGGCAGATTTCACATCCATCTGATAGACTTTATACCTCTTGTGTGCTGCTAAAACTAAGAACATTCTGATAGTTTCTAACCTTGCTACTGGTGCAAAAGTTTTATCAACATCTACCCCTTCTATCTGAGTGTAGCCTTTGCAAACCAGCCTGGCCTTGTTCCTCACCACCTTGCCATCTTCATTGTGTTTATTCCTAAACACCCACTTTGTTCCTATGACATTCTTATTAGTGGGTCTTAGAACCAGCTCCCATGTATCATTCTTCTCAATTTGATCCAGCTCCTCATTGATAGCTTTGACCCAGGCTTGGTCTTGAATAGCCTCTTCAATAGATTTAGGTTCAACTTGTGAGAGTAGAGCAGTAGCTCCCACCATTCTTCTTCTTGTTGTAACTCCTGCTGATGGGTCACCTATGATCTGATCTCCTCGATGAGCACTGGTCCATGTTTTCTTTGTCCTTCTTCCTTACACATTCTTAGTTGTAAGAGCATCTCTTTCTTCATCTTTAGACTCACTCTTCTCTGAGTCTAAACTTACTTCTTGTTCCTTTTCTTCAGGTTGGTCTGATTCTTCATCTACATTGAAGTCATCTTCTTCATTCTCCTCAGCTTCTCCATTCTGCATTGTTTTCCAATTCTCATTTATTCTCACATCACTGGTAGTGATTACTTTTCCCAGCTTATGTAAGAAAACTCTGTAACCTTTTGTCTTTGCTGAGTATCCCACAAAGATGCCTTCATCAGACCTAGCGTTGAATTTTCCCAAGTTTTGCTCCTTGTTCTTCACAAAACATGGGCTGCCAAAGACTCTGAGATACTTGGCTGTTGTCTTCTTCCCACTCCATAGCGTATATGGAGTCTTATTAGTATTGGGCCTTAGTAGAACTCTGTTCAGTAGGTGCACGGCTGTAAATGTTGCTTCTGTCCAAAATCTTGTGTAAAGCTTGGATTCCAGTAGTAGAGTTCTTGCCATTTCAACCACAGCTCTATTCTTCCTCTCTACCACCCCGTTCTGTTGAGGTGTTCTTGCTGCTGCCATTTGATGGTGAATTCCATGCTTCTCAAGGTAATCTTCAAAAGCTCCATTTGTGAATTCAGTGCCTTGATCTGACCTCAATACTTTGATCTTCTTTCCACTCTCATTTTTAGCCAATCTTTTGTATCTCTTGAAGTATTTCAAAACTTCTGACTTGTATTTGAGGTACATGATGCAGGTCCTTCTGGAATAATCATTGACAAACAAGACGAAGTATCTCTTACCATTCAACCCTTTTGTTCTCATCGGCCCACACAAATCAGTATGCACAATGTCAAGCACTGCTTCAGAACTGAACTCTTTGGTCTTATACTGCTTTCTGACATGTTTTCCTTTAGAGCATGCTGAGCAAACATACTCTCTCTCTCTCCTGAGGTCGGGAATATCTCTGATTGCATGAGTAGTGGTCAGCTTCCTCATGTTCTTCTGTGATAAGTGTCCTAGCCTCCTATGCTAGAGTTGATTTTCTTCTTCTTTGGTGAGTAAATAGCTGCTTGTCTTATCTTCATCAATCACATATAAATTTCCAGCTGTTCTCTTCCCGACTGCAACAGTATTGCCTTCTTTACTCTTTACTTGGCAACCTATTTTTATGAATATTACCTTATGGTTTTCGTTGCATAACTGACTGACAGATGCTAAATTGTATCTGAGTCCTTCAATGTGTAGAACATCTTTCAGCTTTCCTCTTCCAATTTTTACTAACCCCCGACCATTGATGTTGAGTGAATCATCATAGCCAAACTTGACTTTGCCTTCTCTTGATTTGCTCAGCTTTGATAATTTACTCTTATCTCCCGTCATGTGCGAAGTGCATCCACTATCAAGGATCCATTACTTATCCTTGCAGTCAGCTTTGAGTGCAATTTCAGCTATATTAGCCACCTCCCTTTTAACTTTATAATCCTTCTTTTGAACTGGTTGGAAGATAGCTTTCTCCTTTTTCTCAGCTTTGACTGCACTGCTTGTTTTCACTGTGCCATTGAGTGCCTTCTCTTGCTCAGGGAGAAGTGTCATGCATCTCTTGGCATTATGACCATCCTGCTCGCACCTTTCACACTGTTCCAAGTCTGCCAATATAGCAAACTTGTTCTTTGAAACCACTGGTTTGGGCTTCCACCAACAATCCTTGTCAGCGTGTCCTTGCCTTTTACAGTATATGCAAGAACTCACGACAGGTGTTCTCTTCTGAATTCTGTATTGTCTCCCCCTGTATGCAGCATCGTATCTTCTCAAGTTGGAGACATATATTGGCCTTCTCCACCAACAGTTACTCGCCTTATGACCCCAAACTCCACAATAAAGGCAATGACCTTGAAACTGCCTCTTCTTGGGTCTGATCACAGCTTGTCTTCTTCTGTTCATCACTTGCTGTGTAGGCAAAGTAACTGGCTTCTTTACTTGTATGACTTTCATTTCAGTCACGTTCTTCTCCTTCTTCTGTTCTACCGTAGCCCTTTGCTGGCTGACCTTTTTTTCGTCCTTCTTGTTTGCCACCCTAGGTTGCTTCTTCAGATCTTCTTTATTCTCAGCTATCTTCTTCTGAGTCACAACCTTCTCTTTTAACTTCTGTGGCATATTCTCATTTTCTTTAACCAATGCAGCCTCAGATTGCTGCACTTTCTCTACATTCTTCTCTCCTTTTCCAGAACTTGTTTCTCCTATCATTTTAAGCTTCTGCAAGTTCTCTTTGCTGCTTTTGAGTTGTTGTTGAAGTCTCAGCAACTCTTTCTCCATTTCTTTAATTTTTGAAGCCCTTAAGCCAAGCTCTACTGTAAGGTCTTCACATATTTTGATCTGTTCCTCAAATCTTCTCTTCAAATCAATATGCTCAGCCCTTATTTCACCGTTTTGACTTTCAGCTTCCTCAGACTTTGTTTCAACTTGTTTTATATGGGCCTCCAACCTTCTTATGGTTTTGCCCCTTCTGATTATCTCCTTTGAAGTTGCTTCCAGCTCAGCTTCAAGATCTGGTTCTTCTTCATTAACTTCCTCTTCCTCTTCAGAGGTTGAGCTACCACTTTGTGCTGATGCCATAAAGACATACTCATCTGATAAGTCTTCATCTTCCTCCTCATCAGCTTCTTTTGTCTGACTCACATAACTCTTGAATGAGCCTCTCATCTTCCTCTGTGGGTTAGGAATCTTCTTATTGGACTTCTTTGATTTAAATGATGATCTTTTCCATCTTGAATTCTGCTCATCGTCACCATCCTCATCTTCATCATCAAGTTTCACTTTGCACTGAGAAGCAAAGTGTCCAGTCTGCCCACATCGATAACATCTCAAGGACAACTGTCCTTTTCCTTTCTTAGACCCCCTTTTGAATTTCCTTGTGAAGTAAGCCAATACTTCACCTTCACTTTCTTCCTAATCATCATCATTATCCTCACTGGATGATTCTTCTTTTTCTTTTATCTTCAAGTGTTTCATAGCTTTGAAAGCTACCTCCTTTGATACCTTTGACGTTGAGGAGCTCTCAGTCGACTTTATTCTCATCTCATATGCAATGAGATTGCACTGAAGATCATGCAGAGACATAGAGTTGAGATCTTTACTCTCCTCTATGGCTGCCACCTTTGAAGCAAACCTCTCAGGCAAAATTCTCAGAATTTTCTTCACAATCGATGAGTCCTTCTTGTTCTTCCCATGACTTCTCAGGTCATTTATAGCGTCAATAACCCTGGTGAAGAACTCTTGAACTGTCTCATTTTTCTGCATTCTGAGAGATTCATATCTCTCCTTGAACACTTGAAGCTTAGCCTCCTTCATTCTGTCATCACCTTTATAGACTTTTTGCAATTTGTCCCATATCTCCTTGGCAGATTTGCAGTCCATAACTTTAGCATACTCAGCATCTGTTAATGCTGAAATGATGACATTTGAGGCCTTCCCATTTATCTCGAATTGCTTTAACTCCTCTGGGGTTGGGTCTTTACCTTCTTCCGAAGCCACAAAACCCTCTTGTACGCATTTCACCACGTTCATGCCCATGGTTGCAAATACCACTTGCATTCTTGCTCTCCACATATGATAGTTGTTTCCGTTGAAGATTGGAACCTTCTTACTGTAAGTGGTACTAGTGCTGGTACCGGCTTCCATTTCTCAGTATGCTGAACAAGTCAAACTTCTAGATCCCTTCAAAGTAGTACACCAAGCTGTTAAGTTTCAAACTGGTGAACCTGTGCTCTGATACCAATTGAAGTTCCCGACTTCTCCCTAGGATCTACTAGTTCATGATACTGAGAGGGGGGTGAATCATTATCACCACAATTCACAATTCGCAGGTAAGTGAACAACTTCAACCTCTTCTTAAAAGTAAACTCTTTCTCAGACTCGACTAAGGTAGATCTATTGCTACCTACTAATCACAATAGTCCCCAAAGTCATCTTTCAGACACCTTGCCTAGTAGACAATACGGATGTTCTTGTTTAGATCTTCATTAGGTTATGGGTTGGCTAATACTTTAGCTGCATTCACAAGTCAATTCAAAACACAGAATGTAAAGCAAATTAAGGACACACGAGATTTACGTGGTTCCGTCAACGTGACGTACATCCACGGTGGTAGGGACTCTCCCTTACCAAGACTATCCTCTATACTTAAGAATTCAAGTTACAATGGATGTCTTTAATTCTCTGCTCCTTTCACTATTGCAATTACTAAGCAAGTACAATACAAAGAGTGTCACTTACTGTGTCTACCCTTCTTCTAACTTGTCTTGCCTCTATTGAATTGAAAGGTTGCTCCACTGCCGCTTAGAAGTTCACCGCAACGCTCTTTAACCTCTCTTGAAGAAATCTGGAAATACGTTGAGTTCTTTACGTGCTTCGCCAAATTTCTTTTCTACGTTGTTTCACACAATTCCTACTTTCACCGTCTCACTGTCTCACCCGTCTCCTTGTCTCACGATCTCACTATTTCACGGCTCGTCTGTCCGTTTCTCTCTCTCTTGCTGTCCAGCCGGATTTCTCTCTCTTCCTGCCGGATTTGTCTCACCGTCTGCCGGATTTGTCACCGTCGACTGGATCCCAATTCTGCCGGATCTCTCACCGTCGACCGGATCTCCTTCTGCCAGATCTCTCACCGTCCCAGCCGGCTCTCTCTCACGCCATCGCCGGATCTCCTTCTGCTGTCGCCGGATCTCCTTCTGCTGTCGCCAGATCTCCTCTGTCCCAGCCGGATCTGTCACCGTCCCAGCCGGATCTCCTTCTACTGTCGCCGAATCTCCTCTGTCCCAGCCGGATCTGTCACTGTCCCAGCCGGATCTCCTTCTGCTGTTGCCGGATCTCCTCTGTTCCGGTTGTCTCCTCTTTCTCTCTCGACGGTTGTTCTTTGTTGCCGTCGGTATCTCTCTCTTCTATGGCCGTCTGGTTTCTTCTTCCGCCGGTCTGCTTTTCTTCATCCTGCCCTCCAGCCCCGTCTAGCCGTAACCGGTTTTCTCTCCCGTTGGGTTTCTCTTCTTCTTCTGTAAAGACAGCTACTGTTCACGAGGTTACTGTTCACGACGCTACTGTTCACTCGATTCGTCTGTTGGCTGCACTGTTTACTCTCTTTGTCCTTGTTGGTGGTGTTCTTCTATGTGGGGTTTTGTATTCTCTTTAGTTGGTCAGTTGTCTAAATTTTACTGAATGCTCAATATTGCCGACGCACACTGTTCTTTGTCTTCCAAAACCATTATATACTCTACTCCATGAAACCCTAATAGGGTTTATGCGGCGATTTTACATTCTTACCCTTCCGTGTAGTTTTACCTTTTTGCCATTCCATGTGGGTTTATTTTCTTACACTCGTAAACCTAATTAACAACAATTACAACTCATAAAAAACTGTGAGAATAACAACTTGTATAGTTATTAATATTTAAATTTTTGTTAAAACATTTATTAACAATTTTTTTATGAAATTTATTTTAAAAATTTTTATTTTAAATATTTTTTTCATTAATTTTTTATAAAATTTTTTCAACATATTTATTTTAAAATTTTTAAAATTTTTAATTTTACCTTGAAATCATCCAGAACACAACTCTCCTCTTTAAATCAAAGGGCATCTTTTCATTCTCATCAGCCAATGCCGTCTTTCCTATTCCTCCCATTCCGATTATCGAAATCACAGTAATATCAATCTTAGAGTTCTCTAACAAAAGTTGTCTAATTGCATCCTTATCAACTTCTTTAGCAACAACTATTTCAAGGACAAAAGAGTGTGTTTGCTCTCTTTTCTTAGTCATCACAAACGTTGACGAGCAATTCAATGTGATCATATGCAAGCCGGTTTGAACTTTAAAAGAAAAGGCTTACCTCATTTGTCACTTTATTCTGCGTCATGACTTGTCGCCCCAGAACTTCTGTGGAAAAGTCATCCAGCAAGTCCTCTGCATCGTGCACGACTTCTTTCAGATCACTGAGCCAATCTTTGACTGCTTCATCACCTCGTGCTTGCCGGTCTTCTGCATCAAGAAGCCCGACCTTGACACCGTCAACAGTGGTGCGCGGCAATTCAATCTCATCTTCGACACCCCGCCACAGGCCGATCTCTTGAAGAGCAAAGGAGCCTAATTTTCCAAGAATTCGTTCTGCAACGCTCAACAGTAATCCTTCTTCCATGTCCCTATTGGGTGCAAGTTGAAAAGCAAGGAACTTTATTTGTGTTTGTAGTGATAATAGTAGGCGATCTCATAGGCTTAGGTGCGGTAAGATGTACACTGGGAATTTTTGGGACAAAGGAGGCTGAGGGTTCAACGATGAAGACATGTACACATAGCATGGTCTTTAAAATCGCATCCAAATCCACTAAGCACCATCCAAATGTTTACATAAACACACCAACGAGCATACATACATACATACATATCTGTCATCATGGCCATATTTTTGCATAGATAGTCGTTGAGATGTTGACTGGTCAACTTATTGGAGAAAGGATAAAAATTAATCATATGGGAAGCTTCAAGAAACAAGTACTTTTCGCACCCCCACTCTTCGAAGAACAATTAACAAATAAGAGATACTTACTGTAACCTTGAAAAAATAATAGAAACACTTGCAGAAAGTGGGCATACAAAAAATATATAAAATAGGGTGAAAGTGAAACCCGTGGGAGGTGGCAAGTGGGAATCATCCACCAAAGTCCGTCCAAACCGACCATCACCTCTACCTGACTTGGTTGTCAGGTTCTCCCATCTCCCCCCTACCCAATTAAGAGTAACGAAATGTTTAGTGATTTAAATAGAAACGCTGAGTGAACATAATTGATTCAGAAGTATTGAAAATAAAATAAACCATAAATTTCGACTGCTCCATCAAAGCATCTCATTAGTAATTGCCAAGTTCTTTCAGTTTTTGCATGATACATATGACAAGTTACTTATCAATAACTAATAAAATTTTATAATTTAATTTATTTTTTAAAATAATTAAATCTATTCAATAGTATATATAAAGTTTATATGACTTTTATTTATTATTACTATTTCTTTAGAAAATATTTATATTATAAAAGATAAAAGTTTGATGATAAATACTTCTTAAATTCTAAGTTCAATTAGGATTTAAATTTTTTTATAACACTAATTTTTTTTGGAAAAAAGTAATTTGATATGGTATAAAATTTAAATTTGACATATTATTGATACAATGATTATTAAAGTAATGAATGATACCATTAAATAATTTTTGATTATATGATAATTACAATATTTTATATAATCTTTTTTTAAGAAAATAGTACTATTTTATAAATATTAATTAGTAATTGATGATATTTTTAATTTTTTAAAAATTCATTTTGTGTTAAAAAATAAGTATAAAAATTTTAAAATATATTTACTTGGTGTTGGTAAACTCAAACATGTCAACCAATGCTAAAGAATAGGAGGAAAATGTATGAAAATGAGTACAATTACCATCAATTTTTGGGAGGAGTTAAGGGATACTCTTTAATACTACAATTTATATCAAATTGATTCTTGACAGTGATAAAAAACATTTAAATTATTCTTTTTGTCAAATAAGATGACCATTATGTACATCTATATTATGCATGTACAAAGAAATAAAGTTCTTTTGATTGATTGGCACACATATTAACATTTTATTTTTCTAGACAAGAGAAAATAAAATATAAATACATGTATAGACAATGAGAATTCAAGGAAGTTCATTCAAACTTGCTTAAAGTTTTCTTCGAATTTGAAAGATTTGGAAGTGCTCTAAATTTTGTGATACTTTTACATGTGTTGTCAAAAGCATACATAGAAAGAATTTTATTCAAAGGTTGAAAGCATGAGAAAGACCCCTTGACAACTAAAGTTATGTGTGAAATAGGATGTTGCATCACAATTAAGATATACAAATGACATTTGATATATCTAATTAAGTTATAAAAAACATTAATTAGATATGTTCATTGAATATAATGTTGCACAATAGAATTTATTAAATGCCATTACATTTATAAACTTTATTTCTATTTAAAGTATTTCACAAGTGTCCCCATTAGATAAAGATTCCAATTAAGAGGAAATTGGTTGGATCAAAGTTAAGATAAATGGGGCTATAAGTGGGCCCATTATTAATTAATACTCTCAACAATTTATGATTGTGATTTAAGAATTACTAGTTTCTGGAATACCATAATTTCACATCTGCATACTTTGAGAAAGAACAACATGCTGTTTAATGAACCTACGCCCTTTTAGTAACTTTGAACAAGCCAAAGGGGATAAAAGGAGTATCATGCCAGTATAGAAACTAGAATAAAATGAAAGTTACAAGAAATTGAGTTTTAGCCAATAAAGGAGCTACTAAATTTCCATTGAATTCATTATTAGCATATCAACAAAGAACAACAAAATATCTAATCTTGCAGTTATAAGTGGGAAGAACTAGGGAGATACAGTCCTCTGATACATATTTGTTTTAAAAATATGCAAAGAACCTAAATTTTACCAAGTACCAAGAAATAGCCTTTCTTAAGAATAATATAGAAGGGGCAAATCAACCTATCGGACCAAAAAAATATATATTTGTTAGATGATAAGCCACAAAATAAGTGTTATAATAAGTAATAGATCCTTCATTGGCATAATCTAACCATATCAATATTGAATTTAGAAACACCTTCTAAAATCACAGCTCAATAGGTGTTTAATGGTTGCACTATCACAAAATAAAGCAAGCATATGCAATATCCAATACATCATAATTCCTAATTATTCAAAAATACAATCTTTAATTGTTTCAAAAGCATAATCCTTAATTGTTGCAAAAGTATTAACTAATTGCTAACTTATCAACACATTTTAGTTAAGGTTTCTAGATAATTTTTACCTAGTGCTTTATTGTGCATATTAGTGTATTGTATTGTATTTAATCTACCTAAAGGGGATTTTTTTGTCCATGAGTTTGTACAGTAGTTGCTAGGACTTTGTTGGTACTAAACACTAATGTTTTAAGATGATATAAAGGCATCTAAAATTGTAATACAAAGTTGTTAATCAAGGGTTTAGTAGAAGCAATTAAATTTTAATCAAGCTGAAAAAGACCTATTATTGGCATATGTACTCTCAATGTGTTGTTCAAGTACAATAGTATTATAAAAATGTTGTTCATGCTCTTTTGTAATGTTAGTATCTTTAGTACATTGTTGTTTATGACAAGTAATTTGACTTAACTTATGACCTTACTATTCACCAATTATATTATAAATAGAACATTGTGTCACGATTCTATCAACAAGACCATTTGGACACTCAACTTCATTTTGTACATACTCAACACTTTTCCCTACATTCTTAGTTCCACCATTATGCTCTTCTAGCTCAACACCACCCACATGCAGAATATCCTCATTAATGGTGAATATAGGTTCATCAACCTCATGTAGAGCATTGATATATGCAACATGCTCTTTTATCTCAACCATCTGATTCAACATATCAAACATTGCTTGTCACTTGTCTTGCTAAGATACTTTATAAACTCATATTATTAGTTAGGGAACCTATGCATATAGTCAACTACGTTATTGTATCCATGTCTTTTTATTATTGGATCTAAGCTAAGCATTAATAAGGTATCTATTATGTTGGCTTCAATGACCTTGACTTTTTCCCATTCATATGTAATCTTAGGTTGCAACATCATGGTCTTATCAAGATAAAACTTTATAGTAATCAATATCCCATATGTGTAATTATATTAAGGGCTAATAAATATGTATGGTTTCCAAATAACAAAAAGATGCATACATGGATAACAAGTTGCATTTGATTAATAAATAATTAGGTTGTAATAAAGCTATAGTCAATTTCCATAAGCCTATTACACTATAAAAATTAATTAGTCAATTTCCTTCGACCATAAATGATTTTTTTTTCCTTTTTTACAATATTGTAGATAAAATGATTGTGTAAGAAAATAAATCTAGAATTGCAAAGAATAAGAAAGCTACAAACTAAGAAAATAAAAAATGGGAATAGAATAAAAACTTGAAAACTTAGAAAAATAAAATTATAATAACAATTAATATGGCTTTGGGTCATAACAAATTAACCAATAATTGGCATTTTTAAACAAAAATCTTAAGCCAATTAACCTTAATCCCATTAACCCATTACTTAAAATTAAAATTAATAATCTCATTAACCTTAATCCCATCAACCCATAAATTGGATTTTATAGTCTCTAAATTCTAAAACTCAAATAAAAAGGCTCAAGAAAAGTGTGGGCTACCACTATCTCTAAAATAGGTCCTAAGAAAGTAATCAACTCCTATTGCTTTATGCTCACTTTTGACTTTTATAGACCATATGGTCCTTAAATAATTGTCTCTCTCACTTTTTTCTTTTTATTTTAACTTTCAATCACATACTATCTTACTCAAGAATTTTCTCTCACAATCATTCTCTCTTCTATCATCATCAATGACTCTTTATTCTTATTTTCACAAAATATTTTCTTATAGAGAGAACCTAACTAGGGTCTTGTATTTTGTTTATTTACATTATAGTTATAATTTTATATTTACTTAATTAAAATTATCTTTTCATATGTTTAATTAAATTTCCTTTTTAGAATTACATGTTTAAATGTTTTTTTAATTTTTTTTTCATCAAATTATTATATATAATACATTAATGGGTTGTTAATGTTTGGATTTCAAGTAGATTTGGGTTTGGTCTTGGCCCAATTGAGATGTGGCACTTTGTTATTGCTATCTTTAATACACCTTAGCTTCCCTTTCTTATCAGTGTGCCATATTAGCAACATAAACATTTTTTGTTTATTAGGTTTAATGGTTAGCTAGAATTGTTATAAAAAAAGTTCTTAGTTTTTTGAATTGTTACTTTTAAAAGGTCAAATTAGATTTAACATATCATGCAAAGTTACAAATAAAATTGTATATTAACCTCTTTTTATTTCACATAAGAAAATATCAAGACAATCTAACCCTAAGAATGCCCAAAGAAAATCTCAACCCTAACCCATTTTTCTCTATAAATTCCAGGAGGGTAAGGGGATTTTTGTGTTGAATTCAAGAGCTTATGGTCTAATTTGAAGCCTTAAAGGCAAGATCTCATGGTGGACAAGGCTTTAAAAGCAAAGAAGGCCATGAAATCCTATATATTCTTATTTTTTATTTATTTTTATTATATTTTTTATTTTTATTTTTATGATTATTTTTGATGAAAGAAAAAACAAGGAAAGGAATGGGTTATATATTTTTTTTGAAAGTAGCTTTTTAAAAAAAAAAATATTATCTTTTTTCTTTTAGCCTTTGAAGGAAAAGAGAGAAGAAAAAAGGCTTAGGGTTTGGATCTACTCTAACAAATAAAGAAGGCATTAATCTCCATTATTTTTTTTTTTGTTTCAAAAAATCTTAGCTCTTATTTTTTTGTTACTTTTAGTTTTCTTAAAAAAAAATTTTGATTTCACACTTTTTGGAGTTTTAATGTCTAGATCCAAAAAATGAAAGAAAAGATTTGAAAGAATAGGTTCTTACAAGCTTTGATAATGGTTAAAGAAAACATGTCATTGTTACTAGAGAATTTTGTTGATTCGTATATAGGCTTGACCTATACCAAGAATGGTAGTGGTAATATGATGCTTAGTGAGAAATTTTATGTTTGATTTTTGTGGGGAGTGTGTTTAGTTTGAGTCATGTTTGCATGTTTAAGAAGGCTTAGAACTTAGGTTCATTGGTTATGAGTTTGGATAAAAGGGTATGGAAGGGAGTTAACCAATTTAAATTAACAAGGTTTGATGAAGTCATTTTTTTTTTTGTGAATTTTTTGACATTTTTTACTCTTTTTATTTTTTATTAAATTTCTTTTTTTTTTTTTTTTTTTACTTTTGAATGTTTTACATGTACTAAGATGATTTGAAAGAGGAGGCAAAGGAAGGAAAGAGGAGGTCATAGCTAATGGTAGCAACTACTTGTTGTCATCAATGATGGCTTTGGTGACAAGTCTATGGGAAAATTTGGACACAAAGTATATACAAGAGGATGTAACTAATAAGAAATTTTTGGTATCAAAATTTAACAATTTTAAGGCAATTGATGGTAGGCCAGCAATAGAATAATTTGTTGAAATTTAAAAGATTTTGAATTATTTTTCATAATATAAATTATCCATGAATGAAATTGTAATTGTGAATTCTAGTATTGATTAACTACCACTTTTAAGAGATGCCTAAAATGTAAAAAAAGGAATATATCCCTTGAAATTCTTGCTAACCATCTTTATGTAGTTAAAAAGTTTTGCATACAAGATAGAAACAATAAGCATGACTCTTATGTTTTAAAGTTGCAAGTGATTGAGAAAATACAATCAAGTGAGTCCACTAACAAGAGAAAGAATCAACCTAATGATAACAAAAGAAAATGAAAGGCAAATAAAAAAAAGGCAAATGTCATTTGTATCACAAAAAAGGGCACAACAAATATAAGTGTCATCTTAACAATAAAAAAAAAAAAGGAAAAGAAATGGTTCCCCTTTAAGGCAACAAATGAAAAAATGATTCCTTTGATCATAAAGATCAATTCATTTAAGGATGACATTACTTAACATATTAATTCTAATGTTGCGTACAATGTTTGTGAGAACAAAAGTTACTTTAAAGCTATGAAACTAGTAAATGATGGTATTGTTATGTACATGTGAAATTCCATTATAGTTTTTGTCATAAGAATTAGGAAGGTAAAAATGTAGTTCACTTCTAAAAGAGTTATCAATTTTACTAATATATTTTATATGCTAGAAGTTAAGATAAATATGATATTAGGTAGTCTTTTAAACAAACTTGGATTCAAACTTGTATTTAAGACTAACAACTTTATCCTTCCAAAAGAAGTATGTTTATGGGAATGGTTATTTTTGTAATGACATGTTCGAACTTGATGTTGTTGTTGATAATAATGTTAATGTTTATGCTTATATTGCTAAGCATTCTTATCTATAGCGTAATAGGTTTAGACATATAACCTTTAGAAGAGTCCATGATATGGTTAAATTGAAGTTGTTGCCATACTTTGATAAATCTAAAAAAAAATACACAAATTGTATGCTAACAAAAATAATTAGAATTCTATTTCCAAGCTGTTAAAGATCTTTAAACAAGTTAAAATTTATTTATAGTGATGTGTGTGATTTACACAACACACTAATACTAGGAGCAAAGACATATTTGTGATATTCATTGACAAATGCTCAAATTGCTACTATGTTTAATTACTACATACTAAAAATAAAGCTCATGAAAGATTTAATTTGTTTAAAACTAAAATTAAATTGCTAAATGAATTTGTCTTCAAATACTTGTTATCTAATAAGGGAGCTATATATTATGATATTGACTTCTTAAGTATATGAGAATTAGTTACAAAACTACTATTCCTTACACTTAACAACATCATGGTGTTGTAAATACAAAAATTAGATGTCAATAGAAATGATCAATGTCATGTAATCAAATTGCATGTCAAAAGAAATGATCCAACCAAAAGTAACAAAACAACCCCATATAAATTCTTTAATAAAAAAAATCCTAACCTTGTTATTTAAGAATTTGGTTTTGTACATCAATTGTTAAGTTTCCTTAATTGAAATTGAAAAAGTTGGCTGAAAAGGGAATTAAGTCCATCTTTTTAGGATATGCTCACAGCTATAAGACTTATTAATTAATAGTCAAAGAGCTTAACAACTTAATATCCATTAAAATAAATTGATAAATTGATAAATGCTATTTTTGATGAAAATAAATTCATCTTAGTTTCTAATGTTCCAAAATAGAAACAAGTTCTCAATAATGAAAATGATGCTTTAGCAAATAAAAATAAAAATGTCAAGGAGCAAAAGAGTAAGGGAAGTAAAGACTTTGGTTATGATTTCTTTGTGTTCCTAGTTCAAGGGACAAAGGAATTAGCCTATAATTGAATTCCATATTGCTTATTAATGATAATCATAAGACATTTGATGAAATAGTGAAATCACAAGATGCTATGTTTTTAGAAGAAAGTTATGAATGATGAAATTGACTAAATTATGGGTAAAAGGATTTGAAAAAGGAAAAATGAAGGTTAATAGAACCATTTACAAGTTTAAAGTAAGGATGATAGCAAAATCACACTAAAGCATTAATTATTTCAATGCATAGTCACTAGTGGCTAGATGTGCCTCGATTAGGGTACTCGTTGCACTTTCTTTGATCACACCCTAATAATTCATTCAATGGAAACTAAATTAGCATTTCTAAATGATGAATTAGAAGAACAAGTGTATATGGATCAACTTAAAGGATTTGGTATACTTAGTTAAGAAAAAAAATGTATGCAAATTTGTTAATTACTTATATGAACAAAAATGAGCACCCAAGACATGGCATCAAATATTTGATCAGGTGGTACTTGCTAAAAGATTCAAGATTAATAAATCAAAAAAATTTGTTTACAATAAATTCAATGAAGGAAAAGGTAATTGTATATAGATGACATGTTAATCTTTTGAACTAACTTTGAACAAGTAAAAGTTAACAAAATATTTATATTAACTAATTTTGTTGTGAAAAGCATAGGTGAGGTAGATGTAATCCTTGGTATTAGAATCTTGTATTATCAAAAGTGAATAATGCTTAATTGCATTACATTGAGAAAGTTTTCAATAAATTCAATCATTTAAATTATAGTCTGATATCTATCCCATTTAACCACATTAAGCTTACTAAGAATGTTTGAAGAATAGTATCACAACTAGAATATACTTAGGTAATAGGTGTCTAATGTCCTCAATGAAATATACAAGACCAGACATAGGCTATGTAATTAGCTAAGTGAGTGAGTACATGAGTAATCTAAGCAATATGCATTAACATGGAGTGAATAGAATTTTAAAATGCCTAAAGAAAATAAATGATTATGACATAAGCTATACATTTTACCCTTCTATTTTAATAGGATATAAATGTTAGTTGGATTACTAATGAAGAGGATTATGCTTTTATTAGTGAGTAGATCTTGATGCTTGGTAGGGGTTCTATTTCATTAAGTTTCAAGAAATATACTTGCATAATGGATTTCATCATGATTACAAAGTTTATAGTACTAATTTCAGTGAATAAAGAGGAAAAATCACTAAAGAACTTGCTTTATGAGATTACTTTGTATACTATGAAGTGTTGCAACTTTAGCAAAAACTTATAATCAAGAGTATAATGGTCAGTCAAGAATCATTAGACATAAATACAGTTATGCTAGAGATTTGATCACAAATGGAGTGATCGTGATTGCCATTGTGAGATCAAGCAAAAAAGATGATTGATCCTTTGACAAAAGGACTAACAAGAGATTTGATAAACAAGACATTAAGTATAATGAGTCTTGAGCCTATATAGACTAATCACCAATGATGAAAACTCAATTCAATACTTAATGCTACATCAAGTCTTGTTTATAATGAATCAAAATGCATCATTAGTGTAATTGCAATATTATAATTAATTGTTTTCATCCCATATTTACTACTTATAATTTGTAAAGGGATGATGAATTTTGAACTCTAAATAGACCTAGGAAAGTTCTTTATGGTTAGAGTACCTAAAATGTGCTTACATGGATATAAAATGTAAGTTGTTGGAATTAGTTAAAAGACTTCACTTTAAAATATCTATGAAAAGGATATAAGTGCAAGGCCTTAAATGTGTTAATCAAATTAATGAGATGTTCATTGTTATAAAATCATTTGCATGAAATGCTTATATTATTTATTAACTAAAATATTTGAATAATACTTATTACATATTAGTGAAAATAAATTTTACATTAATAATGATAGCATTTGTTAGATGACTTAAAGTAGTTCTACAATTTTCAATTTGTCCAACTCTCCATTTTAACACCCTATTGTCATTTTATCCAACACAAGTTATCAGTGGTTCAAGCCTCAAAAAATAATTAACTAGCATTTTCTCTCTCTGTTTTTTTTTTCCCAATGTCATCCTTTAATAATTTCACAAGAAGATTGAGAGAAAACCCAAGTTGTCTAAGTGAACAAATGAAAGTTTTATAAATCTTCCCAAGCCCTTACCTCTAAAGTGGAGTTAAAGTTTTCAAGACTTCCCCTTCCTAGCTTAGGAGCATAGTTTCAAGTAGTTGAGTTGATTTGGTCATTCTTAAGAATGATTAATTGTTTTGTACTTAATTTTTTTTCCCTTGCTTTCTTTTGGTCATTATAAAAAAAAAACAATAATTGTTTGATTTACACTAATTAATTAAAGGAAAATTTTCGTATCTATTTTGAATATATTCCTATCTTAAAAGGAAGTCAAAGGTAAAAGAGTGTACAATTGATGTAAGATATAAGAAAACAACAAAGAAAAGTGTTCATGCTATTAAAAATATAAAATTCTCATGTTGTCTAAATATAAAACCTCTCATATTGTCACTAACTAAAATTTTTAGGAGGATTTGATATTTCAAATTATTATTTTACATAGAATCAAAATTTAGTTTTACTTCTTATTTGTACACATAATTTAGTAGTTTGACTCTTACCACATATATTTATTTAAATTAATTAAGTGAAAGTTAGTTATAATACTTGAGTTTAGTTCATTCAATTTAATTTTATTATCTCACGTGTTTATTAGACTTAACACATGTTAAAATATAAAAAATTAAATGGTTTATAATGTTTATAAATTTTTATATCTATTAGTTTGAATTTTTTAAAATAATTAAAATTTTAAAATATTATTTGACATTGTATTAGAATTTAATTTATAATTTGATTATTTCCATAATCTTCAATTTAATTAATTGAATGCAATACTAATGAGACATAACACCTATGTTTCAATCATTCAATTTTAATACAGCAAATCAAGTAAAAATATGAAATTTTTATATTGTTAAAATATACAAATTTATATAGTTTATAATATTTATAAAGTTTTATACTTATTATAATAAATTTTTAGGCAAAATTTTAATTTTATAAAATAGTTGACATTATATCAAAATTTAATTTACTTTTTTATTTATACTCTTCATTTAGTGATTTGGCCATTTCTTTATTTTTAATCTAATTAATATTAAGCACAATGTTAATAGGTCTAATAATCAAATTTAACTCATTTAATTCGATTTAATATATGTCAAAAGAGAATATTAAAAATATAAATTTTTTTATATTGATTAAATATAAAAATTTTATACAAATTATAATATTTATAGACTTTTTTACTTATTAATTTAAATTTTTAGATTAATTGAATATTTCACACACATTGTATTGTAGAAGTACACAGGAAGTGGCTACAAAAATTGTGGTACATTTTTCAAGATTGATTGCAATGGATTATTTATTTATTAAGATACATGATATATATGCTTGATTTTTTTTTTTCTTTATGCTGAAAAATCTCTTTTAGTAAAACTCGAGTTGCTAGACTGCCGTGGGTGAGATATGCTTGGTAAAATTTTTATAGAATTACCGCAGGTAGACCATATATAGATGGAAAGCCTCAATGTAATACATAAGATTCTTTGCTCGTGTGGGAACGGGATGGCCGTAGTTTCCAAGGAAATCTAAAGGAGTTATTAATAATAAATTTAATTTTTTTTTCTCGCAAATAAAATTGTGCATATTTTTGGTAATATAAAAAATAAATAATATACCAATCAAAAAATTAATAGACCATTAATATTGATTGATTTTATTCTAAGGGTTTATTTGATATAATAGTTGAGCTTTTATTGTTGTTGTAAAAATGATGGTGAGGAAACTTGTTTTTAATAGATTTAATTGAGTATTTGATTATAATTTATTATATTTTAAAAAAATAAAAAAATTGGTAAAAAATAAAATAATAGTGTATAATTTATTTATATAATTAATTTATAATTATTTTATATATCATTAAAAGTTATTATTTTACAAATTATTAGTGTATCCATGTTAAAAATAAATTTTATAATTTATTAAATATTAATTAAATTACATTTCATTCAAAATACAAAATATCCTCTTAATAATAAAAATAAACCCGCCGGGCTTTGAAACAAGTTGCTAACGTTTAATGATTACACATAGATAGTTGAGTGAATCCTTACACAAGATAGAATAATGATTATAAAGAGTTGTTATGTTCTTAATATAATCAATTGTTATATTATTATTTGAGAACAAATATGATTAAACAATATAGAATAAATATTAATTTCATACTCAATATTTAATTAAAATATTAGTATGACAAAATAATTAAATTATAATAAAAGACCATGTACTAAAAGAATTAGTCAAATTATTTTTACAATTATAATATTAAGGTAATCATAACATGTGTCTAGATATTAATCTTAATTTATTGATATAAATTAATTAATTAGAATATTAGTGATAAATTAAAAGGGTTTAATTTAACAAATTTTTTGGAATTATAATTTATATTCATTGTCTACATGTTAAGATCTTAATGGATCACACATATAAAGAAAAATGATGAGAAATGTAAAAAGAGATTAAGTTAGAATTGATTGAAAAGTTTAAAAATTTTTTTTAGTCAAAATATAATATTTAAAATCATAGGAACTAATGTATAATTTATTAGAAGTTAATACTAGGCCTTACATAGTCAAAGTTCTCTATAAATAGAACCCTGAACGGCCAACCAAATTGATTCTTGTGAGCTAGCATTCTCTTTTGGTTTGTCCTTTTATTTCTCTCTTCCCCTAAAAGAGTCTATGTTCTTAAGAATTATCACTACGGTTTCTTGTGTGAATACTATTAAGGGCCGAACTTTTGGATAGTAATGGTTTGCAATAACTTATCTATTTCACTTGAAAGAGAAAATAAGACTTAATTCATTGGTAACTATCTCATCTTTTAGTATACTTTGTAATTAAATTTAACAACCTACTTTGTGGATTCAAAATTTTAAAATATCTATATCATTAGGTATTTATTTGATAAACATTCATTTAATATTTGCATGTTAAATATAATTTAATTTTATGTTTAATTGTTATTGATTCACAATTCAATTGATTTATATGTTTATTCAGTGTTATTACAAGTTTACAATTAATTCCTTGAATTTGTTTTTAGTTAAACACATAAAAAAAGGAAAAAAAAATCGACATTGTGTCTCACCATGCAAAAGAAAAAAGTTCTCTCTTTTGTGTGCCATGGTTTTGAGAAATCCATGGAGGTAATGGGGCTGAAATTAATTTTGGCGTTATTGGGGATTGTTAGGTAATTTAACCATGGCAGCGTTGATGGCTTTAAAGAAAGCCATGCTGGGTCGCAAGGGCAAGCCTTGCGTGGCATGCATGCATTGGTAATCATACCCACAGTGACAGCAAGGCATGGCTTTGCTGCTGCGTGGTGGCTATTGCTTTTGATAGTAGCATGTGTGTCTACAAGTTAGTGGTTACCGGAGTCATCGTTGATACGTGTTGTAAACATGCTTCCGTTGCATTAGGAAACATTTCTGCGTGTAAGAGAGATGTTAAACTAGGACAACAATAAGTTCAATTTGATTAGATTTTTAAGATTTTAAATTAATGAACACTTAATTCAATTAAGTTATGGAATCAATAAAAATTTAATTTGAATATAATTTAAAAAATTATGTTCTAGATTATAAATAGTGTTTGCCTAAAATTAAGATGTCCTAATTGGATTAGGATTGATAACTTATATCTAATTAGATTACTTGTTGAATTAGAAAACTATTTTTTAATTTCATTGGGACTCTTATTAGGATAGGTAACTTAAATAAACATTGAATTTTCATATCAATAATTAAAATTAAACATATATTTACTCTTGTGCATATATTGTGAATATGATAACATGATAGAGGATTATAAGCTTGTAGATCCATGTGATGGTTTTTATTTATATGAATGAATGTAATTTTTTGGAGTGTAGAGATTGCTTTTTGTACCTTTCTCTTATTTTCTAGTTATAAATTCTCTTCTTGTCTAAACTTTCATTCAATGTAACTTGATGTTTCTCTCATAATTATGTAAAAGTTATATAATTAAGGAATTTAGGATTAAGATGGGATGTCTATTTGCAACTATGGGATCCAAATGAAGGTGTCAAGGGAGACAAATCAAAAGGATTTTTCTATTATATAGAATCTATAATGCAAGTCATAAGGATCCCATCTAATTTTAGTATATCCATCTTGAGATATAAGTTGGAGTAGGATAGCAGGGTTTGGCATATCACTGCCATTAGCACATCTTAATTTGTAAGTCAAAATTTTCTAGTTTAAGGACTTATGTCTACTAGTCCCCAGTCCCTTCTCTTCATTGACTCTCAGTACTTAGGCACTTTGAATCAATCCTCTCTTTATATGTATCTTTCTCAGTTAGCTAAAGGGGGTGGGTTTTCTCCTATTTTTTTTATGGTAGTTATGCTGTAGTCTTAGCTTGTCCATCCCATCTCATCTTAATTTGGCTATACTTGTATGTCGCCAACCATGGTCTAATGGTTGACATAGATCTCATGAGACCTACCCATTATCACTACGCAACCCCTACCCTTTTCCTTTGCTACTAGGGAGAATAAGCAACCTTTATTAGTAAAGGACCTCAAGTGAAATTTCTTATGTCATGCAAAACGTCCATCAAGTAATCCAGTCTAGTTACCTCCTCGAAGTGGCTTGTTAACCCTACTTTCCCTCCTTCAAAATAATGCTCTTCACCAAATGCCCTTCCTTGGGTTGGGGCAATATTGCAACAAGTGGTATGTTGCACTCCTTTATGAGTAGGATGTTGGCCGAGATAGAGATAAGAACTAACTTAGACTTTCCACATATTGTCACTTCTTTCCAAAAAGGAAGAAAAAAAAAAAGGAAAAGATATAAGTGTCGTGAGACCTTATTCTTTTCTACTTATTGCTATTTTCCTCAATTTTCCTTACATTTAATTTAATTACAAAAGGGCCTTTGGAAGACTAATTTGCAATCCTCTACGATTTAACCATTTAACATCCTCAATAGCTTGAGGAAAATAACATAGTAGATACTATAATCAAGCATATTAGAATATCATACTAGGATTGTATGCCATATATGTGATATATATAACAATTGTGATGCTAATGCATGACATAACTATAATTAACTAAGTCCCTCAACTCAATTATTAAGTACACAATAAGAACATGGTGAGTTGTCTTTTATAATTATAGAATAAAACCAGAGTTTTGTGTGAAGAAGGTTTGTTAGGTTAGCTAAAAGCCTCCTCAACCTGAATATATTTTATATTATAATTAATGGATCCTAATTAACTATATTTGTGTGATTTGGATGAGTTATCTCATGATCACATAAATTTAGTGGCAATGGTTAGGAGCAGCATATGTGATTTGTTTAGACAAAGGGCTGTCATTTAATTGATATGAGAGTCACATGCAATGTAATTGATAAGTCACCATATGTGATTTATTGATTTAAATAAGAAAGTGGGAAAAACTAAATAAGGATTAAAGATCCAATCTAATTTTGGTATGTATGCATGAAATTAATTCTCACTCTTTTTATATATATAGGTTGCTAGATCAAAATGAGTAATAATTTGTTCATATATAACAACCTCATTTGATGAAATTTTTTAGAATAGTTTAAAATCTTGAGACTTGTACTCAAGTAAGAAAAGAAGTTCTACTTCCTTAACGAGGATCTTCCTAGTCTTGGTGATGAGGAAGAAGTGGAGGCATAAATTTAGCATAAGGATGATGATGATCATGCTACATGTGATGTTAGCTAGTATGTCTCTTAAACTTCAAAGGTGGCATAAGAATATTATGAATGCTTGCACATAATTCTGCATCTCAAGAAGTTGTTTGATATTGAAACTCGCTAAGAGATATGAGATCTTAAAAGAATTATTCTAATGTAAGATGGTAGAAGGATATTGAGATTTGAGTTTATGGCCTTGAGACTGCTACTTACCTTCTTAATAGACTTTTGTCCAAATCTATTGACATGATGCCATATGAGGTATAAAATGGTAAGAGATCAAACATCTCATGTCTAAAGATATAGGATATGATACTTATATGAAGTGAATATCATTGACAAATCTTAGGATCATGCATTCCTTTCCTTCCACCAGTAAAAAAAATGAAGATTAATAAAGTGAAGAGAGTTGAGGGAAAAAGAATATAGAAGTAGACTTTACAAAGTTCAAAAATTAGATAGATAGATTTTACAAGTAGTATAATTTATGTTAAAAGGTTTAGTAACATTATATATACACGCTTCAATGGTATTATACATATGTGTGTGTGTGTTTATCTTGATCATGCATTAAGAATACATATATTTTTCGCTTGTCCTTTACCTCCTAATTTTATGGATTCATATGTTATGGACTTTGGCATCATCTTACTAAATTAGATTTGAATCTTTTATAGATTAAAAAAATATGAAATTAGTTATCTTTGACCTTAATTTTTACTTTTATCTTTAATTACTTCATAACTTTTAATAATGTGCAAACTAATATAGCGAGAAGAAACTAAAGTAGGCATTAGGCAAACAGAGACTTTTGATGTTGGCATTTGCAGTCATGTTCGTACAATTTGCAACTGAAGTGCAAGCCTTAAGTTGTGTGCAAAAATTGTGTCATTGGATGTTCTGGTGCATTTTCTCAGGCATGTACTCCTTAGTGCGTTGCGAGGTGTGGTAAAGAACCATCCGCAGCAGGTAATCTCATCAACTAACCCTTTTTTTTCATTTGTCTTTTGGATGATCAAAAAATTATAGACAACGTTGGACTCATCTCCTTTACGAGGGTATTACATGGACAAAATGTGTAGGATATATATGCAGAAAACAAAATTACATGAATGGTTAGCTGCATGAACATAAAATATGAGAAACACCCATAATTTGTCTAATGGCATAGGCAAACGAAGAATAGTATAGATTAGGCACAAGGTCCCATGTTCACCTTTTCTCTAGGTGCATTCCATCTTTAAAGTGGGAATCATAGCAATAACTGTCGCAGTAACAATTTGAAATTTATTTGAAAAATTTTTTTGCTATTAATAAAATATATATGAGACAAAATTATAATATGTCCAACATTTGTCTTCTATAAAGAAAGAGATTTACTTATCATTTGGTTGTTCTTCGATCTTAAATTACTATTTTTTATGGATGTAGTTGAATTTGATGGTATATCTCCAGCATAAAATCATGGGACCTAATGTAAGATTATTTTTTGAGCTCGTTTAAATCCTTGTCACATAAACTAATCACAAGTGTTAACATATTTTGGATTTTAAATTTGCTCCTAATTATCTCTTCATGACAATGAGGTTCTTAAGAATTTTGTCATTGCTGCAGTTGCAAAAGAGAAAGAAGTTGAAGGAAAAAAGCAAACGACAAAAGTAAATTAGAAATGTAAACTAAGGATGACAGAAGATTTCACATTGTCTACACGTTAACTGACATAACTTTTGTGTTTATGTGTGGATCTATGAAATGAAATGGTTTTGTCTCAAAATAATTCAAAATGGGTCGATTGATTGTTCATTGGTGTGTTTGTCATTCATATATATGTGTGTGTGTGTGTGTGTTGTTTTTTACTTCTTTTTATCATATTTGTTTTAACACATCCAAAATGAATATTGTTTTTGATTTATGTGTATGTGATCCATTATACTTTATAGATTTCTAGTTTCTAAAGAAGCACATGGTAAACTTGTGACTATAGTTGCAAAAAGTAGTTTGTCAATACATTCCCATTTTCTTTTTAGTTCAAGAAAGCATGCCAACCATTGCCTACTTGAAAGTAAACTAGATCACTAATGAACACAAAAGTAAACTACCTAAAGTCTAAATGTAGTGGCTTTTGCAAGCACTACAATAAATCTAATGCAGCAGTTTTCTCTACCTATACCAATATATATGAAACCATTGCCTAAAGGCTTCTTAAGATAGGTAGCAATTTTTTGAGATAATAGGTAGTTATTTTGTAGAGAATAGGTAACAGTTTTTTAAGAGAATAGATAGTGGTTTTTCAAAAAGAATAGGCAATAATTTTTTAAGAGAATAAGCAATGGTTTATTAAGTGAATAGGTAGCAATTTTTTAAGTGAATAAGTAGTAGTTTTGTAACAGAATAGGCAGCAATATTTTAAGGGAATAGACAATGGTTTTTTAAGAAAATAGGCAAGACTTTTTTAAGTGAATAAGTAATAGTTTTTTAATAGAATAGATAACAATTTATTAGGTGAATAGGTAGTGGTTTTTGAAGTGAATAAGTAGCAATTTTGTAATAGAATGGGCAACAATTTTTTAAGGGAATAGACAACAATCCACATACTTCTCCTTACAAGACTAGTGTAGAGAGAGAGATAGAACAAACATTAGATGGATCCAAAACTAGCCATATTTATGCCTTTGATGCATAAGACCTTGAAATGATCATAAAAGGTGATGGTAGTAGTACTAGAAAACAATTAAGCATTTAAGGGCCAAAGGGTATTACCAACTGGCATACATTTGACAAAGTGAGAGTGTACTAAGAAACAAGTAGTACTAAGAATTAGTTCTACATGTTGTAATGGCCATTAACCTATTTTTGCCAATGATTGCACAAATTTTTCATCAGTGTTCAACTTTAAAAGAACACTTGGAAGCCTGTTGGAACAACCTTGAAACACACCTCCAATAATTTGCCTAAAGCATCCATTGTAGGAAAATTAGTATACATCTTTGTGCTAACAAAACTGTCATATATAATCAAAAAGTCTCCAAAATGGAAAATATATGTGGAAGACATACCAATTAGTTGTTAAATAACTTGCATCCAAAGCACAATTATCAAGATCAGTGGACAAGCTAATAGCTTATACCTATAGTAGAAAATTGATGGCTTTTGTTATGGGAATGTAAAAAAACTTAAACTACCTATTAGTTAAAGAACAATAATGGGTGTTGGTTGTACTGTGATTCCATCTTCATGTATTCCCATAAAGGCTGAATTGGTTGTACTGTGATTCCATCTTCATGTATTCCCATAAAGGCTGAATTGGTTGTTCTATGATTCCATCTTCATGTATTCCCATAAAGGCTGAATAGCATAAAAGGAAGAAAACATTAATAGTTTACCAATTAACTTGAAATTTATATTTCTTAGGCACAAACATATGATCTATTGATCTTTCTTTATATTTAAGGATGATTTCAATGAGCAAAGTTTCATTAGAAAAAAATTATTTTGGTAAGCAATTATATAATTATGAAGAAATCATTAATAGTATAAATTGTAATGTAAGAGGAAAAAAATGCCCAAGTATGTATAAACTGATTAATCATGCCAAGAAAAATTGGAGTAGAGAAACTACAAAATGAAAAGCAATAAAACAATTAGAAAAGGAAATGGGAAGGCTAAGGTTAACATTATCAATTCTAAAATGCAACTATCAAATCATTATAAGATTTAAATTCTTTTTGTTTAAAAAGAGAAACAAATGAATGTCTAAGATAACATAAATTGATTTTGATCTTTACCTAAGTGAATGTGCCTCTAGAATAAGAAGAAACACATGCATTTCTACCTTCCAATAACATGACTAATAGGCCTCTAGTTGGAATCCTCTGATTTTGTATCTGTTGTAACTTGAATTGCTTCAAACAAAAAATAGATTAATAAAAAGACTAAATACTAAATGCTAAACCAATCAAACTACAAATGGTTTCCCAATCAAACAATAGCTTACCAAAAACTTTAAAACATAAATATCAGATTGGGAAAAGAAAATAAAAAATAAGAGCAAAAAAGAAAAAAGTTGTAAGGATATAGTGAGCTTTAAAGGCAACATTCTTCATCAATGTTCTTTTTTCCATCCACATGAATTTATGCAATAATATTTCCTTAAAGACTTAAAAAAAAATAAAACAAAGAAATAATTAATACTAGAAGCCTATCTATTATAAAATGTTTTATAAATTTATCCTTTCTTGCTCTTCTAAGGACAATTTTAATATTCTAGTGTAGTTTCACTACAAAAACACTATTCTTAGAAAGCAATTACAATTATAAAGAAAATTTACATTGTAATATAAAATAGATTGAAGGGAAAAAAGAAAATGTAAGGATATGTATAAATAGAACAATCTTGCTAAGAGAAAGTTGTGTATAAAGAAACTGCAAAACAAAGAAAAGAACAAAAAGAAAACAAAGAAAAAGAAAAGTGGAAAACAAAGATTAGACTTATGCCTTAATGTAATGGAGACAAACAAAAATCAAAATCATTTGAAGATTTGAATTCCTTATGTTAAAATCTAATGAACATCAAAGGTAACAAAAAAAAAAAACACTTGTCACTGCATGGCACAACAAAGTTTTGAAGTTACTGAGATTATGTTGCTCAAGGGAGCAAAATCACTAGGAATTGGTTGGTCTTAACAGCCCAAAATTGAAACTTTAGATGACCAACTTAAAAGGGTTATTAGAGCTCAGTGGGCACTTCTTAAATATCCCCATATTTGAAAAGGAATTGTGTAATATAAAAAGAAAAAAATGTCATGTCCTCATATTTAAAATTTAGTAACATATAAAATTTGAAATTGTAGACAAAACTAAATTGATATGAGTTCCTCTCACTTCAAATGAATGAACCAATGAGGAATGTGTTAGCCTTAAAGGTCAAAGAATGAAGTTAAATAAATGAAAGGAATAAACTGATGAAACATTGAAAGGCTATAATACAACAAAGTGATCAAATTTACATAAAGAATAACAAGATTATAGGAAAAGAAGAAGCCAAAACCTATTGGCAAGGCCATTGACGATGACCTTATTTACAACATAAGATATAACCCTCTACAAGAAAATTCCCACTTGCCATTGTCCCTTCCTTTTCATCCCACCCTTTATTTTAGAAGTTAATCAAAACTAACAACAAACAAATCAAAACTAGAAATCAATTTTGCAAACCTTAGATAGTCTTGGAGACAATCCAATCAAAATATCAATCAATTCTAACCTAACAAAATACAAAAACCCTGATGCCCAAAATTGTTTAAGAAGAAAAGTAAATCAAAATGAATTGTACACTCTTAGGTCAAAGAATTAAATTAGATTAAGAGAATTAAAAATAAATTTATCCCTTCATTTTTTTAATAAAAAGATTAGATAGTGGTCTAGAACCACTACCCTCTTCAAAAAATAGATAGTGGTTTAAGACCACTACCTTAGCCTTTTTTTTTTTATCACAAAGATTAGGCAGTAGTTCCAAACTGCTACCTTTTTCCATTTTAAGAAAAAAATTAGGCAATGATTCAAGACCATTATCTTATTCCATTTTTGGAAAAAGAATAGGTAGTAATCTAAAACTGTTGCCTTATACCTTTAATTTTAAATGGAATAGGTAATAATTCCATACTACTACCTTATTCCTTTTTCTAAAAAAAAATAGGCTGTGATTCCAGATTAGTACCTTATTCCTTTTTTTGAAAAAAAAAAAAAAAGGGCAGCGATTCAAGACCCTTGACTTATGCCTTTATTTTTTTTAAAATAAAAAGATTAGGTAATGGTTGATTACTTTCTTTAGTAAAAAAAAATAGGCAATAGTTTAAGATCACTACATAGACATTTATAATTGTTGCTTTTTCTTAAGATAACATGGCAGCTTTGAACCATTAGCTTATAACCACTGTCTAAAGTCAACTATTACCATAATATATTTACACAGTGGTTATTAATGCTATCTTAGGGGTTTTATGCAATGGTTTATGACCATTATGTAAGAATTGTTATTGTAATCCCTTTATTTGGTAGTGCATCTAGAGAAAAAATAAGAGTGAGTCACCTCTGAGATTATAAATGAGGGCCTTTCTTTGAGTCTATCAATGAGCTATCTTTTTTAGACTTAGGCTTCTTTGGACCTTAGTTAACTTGGCTTAAAGGTAAAACACCCTAAACAAGAGTACTTTGCAGGTTAGAAAAAGCTTTGTGCAATGTGTAGTGAAGGCTTTATTGGCATGTAGTGGTGATTTTCATTTTTTGCAAGTTAGCTTTAGGCATTTTCCTTTACTAGTATGGTTGAATGGGATTTAACAAATGCATAAATAAGATTGGCCTTTTCAGTTTTAGGCAACATGACTTCTTCTTAAGGATTTTTATATGCTATAGGTGGTTATCCCTATTGCATTTTTAGAACATTCTTCTATTTTAGTGGAATAGAAAGAAAAAAAAGTTTTTGCTATTGCCATTTCATGAAGAAAACATCTTTTAGCGTGACTTTATGGGGGGCAATTAGCTATGGAATCTCATGTTAATGGGTCTTATTGCCTTAAAGTGTCATTTATAAAATGAATTGGAAGCAATTTTGGCTTAAGAGGAGATCTTTTGGCTCCAAAAATATTTGACCTAATGGATTTCAAATGGTGACTAAAATACCTAATACTTTTAAGTAAACATTGTGGTCCAAAGAAAACGTAATAAAATTGAAGCTTATGAGATCACATAGAGGGATGGATTTGGAAAAGTGTATTGTTGCAGCTTTAGCTTGTAATCATTTTAAATAGTTAAATTTGAAAAAGGGCACTATTTCAAATGTTTTTGCATTTCTCGATTGCTTTCCTCATTTATCTACTTTAGATATGTTTGCTCTTACATGGCCTTTTAATAGTGAAGATGTGAAGAAGACTTTGTTTGACATGGTACCTTTTAAGGCACTAATTTTGGATGGTTACCAAGTTGTATTTTATCAAAAAGCATTGGACTTGGTTGGTCCCTTGGTTATGGATCATGGAACATTGCTAGTCCTCAACTTAAGATAGAACCATGTCACAATGTGAAGCCTTACACTCGCCATCTTCAGCGCCACTAGTCAACTTAATGATGTTAGTTGGTTATGAAGGGAGCTCAGTCATTAGAAGACTACCTCCAATGACTTTGACTTTTTTGTTATTGTTGTCTAGTAGGTTTGATTCTTTCATTAATAGTAAGAGCTTCTCTTCATTTCCTATTTATTTATCCTAATAACTTTCCCTTCATTTTGTTTGTCATATAAGAAAATAAGATCTATTGAATTTTTGGAACATGTCATCACATTTCGAAATATAAAGAAAAAAATCCAATCCTAAATAGGAAATAGAGATTAATCAAGATATTGTCTCATTAACTAATTGTTATTTAGTTTATTGGCATAACTTTTGCTCTAAACTTCCAAATTATTTGATTCTTATGGTAAAATAAAGATAAGAGATACGGTGCAACTTTTCATTTGACTAAAACCTAATTCACTTTCTCCATACAAGAAATTTTAGCTGCATTTTATGGGCCAATGAATTTTTTGAGATCAACTAAGGGTATAAGAGCAAAAGAAAAAAAGTTATCCCAATATAAAAGGAGGGACATAAAGGAGAATCATAAAAGAGAGATAGGATTAGAAAAAAAAGAAGAGAAAAAGCAAGCCAAGAAAAGAGAAAATGAAGAAGGTAATAGGGTTTAATTTGATATATATTTTCATTTAATTTAACTCTTACATTTGTGTTATTATTCCCACTTATGTTTTATTTTATGCATATTTTACTTTTTTTTGTTTTTGTAAGAGAGGAGTAATGTGAATATTTCAAATGAATGTCTATCATAAAATGGAAGAAATATGGATGGAAGAGTAAGAAGTAAAAAAGAATCATTGACAAAATTCCTCATTTGATTTGGAGTTGTTTTTGAAGAGGAGTCCTACCTATATTCAAATCCAATCATGATTATATCCCATTATTGATTGAATACTATTTAGTATTTTGGGCATAACTTTCATTTTAGAAGTTTGAATTGAGTTATTATTATGATCAAGAAAACAAATGAAATAAGACTACAACTTTTCAGTTTATGTAGAACTCTAATTTGGTGTCTGTATAAAAGGAACTTTAAAACAATGATATGTACAACATGCTCTCCTGTCTCAACCATCTGATTCAACATATCAAACATTACTTGTCACTTGTCTTGCTAAGATACTTCATAAATTCATATGATTAGTTAGGGAACTTATGCATATAGTCAATTGACATGTAGTCAACTATGTTATTGCCTCCATGTCTTTTTATTATTGCATCTAAGCTAAGCATCAATAAGGTAGCTATTATGTTGGCTTTAATGACTTTGACGTCTTCCCATTCATATGTAATCTTAGGTTGCAACATCATAGTCCCATTAAGATGAAACTTCATAGTAATCAATATCCCAAATGAGTAATTATATTAAGGGTTAATAAACTATGTATGATTTCCAAATAACAAAAAGTTGCATACAAGGATAACAAGTTGCATTTAATTAATAAATAATTAGGAAGTGATAAAGCTATAACCTAGTTTATTATAAATAGAAATTATATATTCCATAAGCTTATTCCATTATAAAAATTAATTAGTCAATTTTCTTCAACCATAAATGTTTTTTTTTCTTTTCTACAAAATCATAGATAAAATGATTGTGTAAGGAAACAATTCTAGAATTGCAAAGAATAGGAAAGCTACAAACTAAGAAAATCAAGAAAGGGAATAGAATAAAAAAAGTAAAAACTTAGAAAAGGAAAATTATATTAACAATTAATATGGCTTTGGGTCATAACAGATTAACCAATAATTGGCAATTTTAAACAAATGCCCTTATTCCCAACAACCCTTAAATTAGATTTTATAGACCTTAAATTCTAAAACTCAAATAAAAAGGCTAAAGAAAAGTGTGGGCTACCACTGTCTTTAATATAAGTCTTAAGAAAGTAATTAACTCCTATTGCTTTTTGCTCTCTTTTGACTCTCATCAACCATATGGTCCTTAAAACAATTGTCTCTCTCAATTTTTTTTTTTCTTTCAATTACTCAAAATCTTACTCAAAAATTGTCTCACAAACATTTCTCTCTTTTATCATTATGAATGACTTTTTATTCTTATTTTCACAAAATATTTTCCTATAAAGAGAAATTGACAAGGGTCATGTATTTTATTTATATCTATTATAGTTATAATTTTATATTTACTTAATTAAGTTTAACTTTTATGTTTAATTAAATTTCCTTTTTAGAATTTTATGTTTTAATGTTTTCTTAATTTTTTACATCAAATTATTATATATAATGGGTTAATTGGTTATTACCATTTGGATTTCAAGTAGATTTGGGTTTGGGCTTGGATCAGTTGAGATGTGGCACTTTGTTATTGTTGTCTTTAATACACCTTAGCAACATAAATATTTTCTGCTAAGTTGGTTTAACTGTTAGCTAGAATTGCTATAAAAAAAATTCTTAGTTTATTGAATTGTTACTTTTGAAAGGTTAGGTTAAATTTAACATATCATGTAAATTACAATTAAAATTATATATTAACCCCTATTCATTTCACATAAGAAAACATCAAGACAATCTAACCTTAAGAACATTCAACGAAAATCTCAGCCCTACCTCATTTTTCTCTATAGGTTCCAATGGGGACAAGGGCATTTTTATGTTGGATTCAAGAGCTTATGGTTTGATTTAAAGCCTTAAAGGCAAGATCTAATCTTCGACAAGGCTTTAAAAACAAATAAGGACATGGAGTCCTATTTATTCCTATTTTTTATTAATTTTTGTAGTTTTTTTAAAAATATTATCTTCCTTATTTTAGTCTTTAAAGGAAAAGAGAGAAGATTAAAAAGGCCTATAGTTTAAATCTACTCTAATGAACAGAGGAGCTATTAATCCTTGTCTTTTTTGTTTTAAAAAATGTCTTAGCTTTTACTATTTTGTTACTTATAGTTTGCTTAAAGAAATTTTTGATTTCACTCCTTTTTGGAGTTTTAATGACAAGACCCAAAAAATGAAAGAAAAGATTTGAAAGAATAGGCTATTGTTGGCTTTGATAAGGATTTCAAAAAACATCTCATTATTACTAGAGTTTTTTTTTGATTCATATATAGGCTTGAGCTATACTAAGAATGGTACTGGTAATGTGGCACTTGGTGAGAAATTTCATGTTTGATTTTTGTGGGGAGTGTGTTTAGTTTGAGTCATGTTTCCAAGTTTGAGAAGGCCTTAAGTATCAATTCCAACTTAAGTTCATGGGTTATGAGTTTGGATAAGAGAGCATGGAATGGAGTTAATTGGTTTAAATTGACATGATTTGATTAAGCTAATCTTTTTTTTGGTGAATTTTTTGACATTTTTTACTAATTTTATGTTTTATCAATTTTCTTTTTTTTTGTTTGAATGTTTTACATGTACTAGAATGATTTGAAAGAGAAGGGAAAGGAAGGAAAGAAGAGGTGGTAACTATTGGTAGCAACCACTTGTCATCCTTAATGATGGCTTTGGTCATTAGTCTATGGGAAAAATTGGAGATAAAGTATATACAAGAGGATGTAACTAATAAGAAATTTTGGTATCAAAATTTAACAATTTTAAGATGACTGATGGTAGGCCAACAATAGAATAATTTGTTAAAATTTAAATAATTTCGAATCATTTTTCATAATACAAAATGTTTATGGATGAAATTGTAATTATAAATTTTAGCCTTGACAAATTTCCTTTTTTTTTGAAATATTTTCAAGAGAAGCCTAAAATATAAGAAAAAAGAATATATCCCTTGAAATTCTTGCTAACCATCTTTGTGTAGTTAAAGAGTTTTGCATACAAGATGGAAATAATAAACATGACTCTTACGTTTTAAAGTTGCATGTGATTAAGAAAAGATAATCAAGCAAGTTCATTAACAAGAGAAAGAATCAACCTAATGATAACAAAATAAAATCAAGAGGCAAATAAAAAAAGGCAACAAAAAGGAACACAACAAATATGTGCGTCATCTAAACAATTAAAAAAAATGGGAAAAGAAATAGTTCCCCTCTAAAGTAACAAATGAAAAAATGATTCCTATAATCACAAAGATCAATTCATTTAAGGATGACATTACTTAATAGATTAATTTTGATATTGCCCAACATGTTTATAAGAACAAAGTTACTTCAAAGCTATGAAGCTAGTAAATGGTGGTATTGTTACAAACATGTGACATTTCACTATAGTTTTTTTCATACGGATCAGGGAGGTAAAAATGCAGTTCGTTTCTAAAAGAGTTATCAATTTTACTAATATATTTTATGTTTTAAAAGGTAAGAAAAATATGATATTAGGTAGTCTTTTAAACAAACTTAGATTCAAACTTGTATTTAAAACTAACAACTTTATTCTTCCAAATGAAGTGTGTTTATAGGAAATGGTTATTTTAGTAATGGCATGTTTAAACTTGATGTTATTGCTAATAATAATGTTAATGTTTATGCTTATATTGCTAAGCATTCTTTTCTATGGCATAATAGGGTAAGACATATAAACTTTAGAAGATTGCATAATAAGGTTAAATTGAACTTGTTGCCATACTTTAATAAATCTAAAAACAAATGCACAAGTGATTTGCATAACACACTAATACTAGGAGGAAAGACATATTTGTGATATTCATTGATAAATACTCAAATTGCTAGTATGTTTAATTGTTTCATACAAAAAAAAAAAGCTTATGAGAGATTTAATTTGTATAAAACTAAAATTAAATTGCAAAATGAATTTGTCATTAAATACTTGCTATCTAACAAGTGAGTAGAATATTATTATACCAATGTTTTAAGTATAAGAGAATTATTCATGAAACTACTATTCCTTACACTTTACAACAAAATGGTTTTGTAAATACAAAAATCGCATGTCAATACAACGGATCAATGTCATGTAATCAAATTTTGGCTTGAGTTAGGGATTTTAGGGTGAGGCATAACTTATAACATGCCATATTTTAAATATAAATCCAACCAAAAGTAACAAAACAATCCCATATATGTTCTTAAATAAAAGAAAGCCTAACCTTGTCATTTAAGAATTTGGATTTGTAGAGCAATTGTTAGGTTTCCTTAATCAAAATTGAAAAAATTGGCTAAAAGGGGAGTTGAGTCCAACTTTTTATGATATGCTCACAACAATAAGACCTATCAATTAATAGTCATAGAGCTTAACAACTTAATATCTATTAAAATAATCATTAAATTGATAAATGCTATTTTTGATGAAAGTAAATTCATCTTAGTTTCTAATATTCCAAAATAGAAACAAGTTGTTGACAATCAAAATGATGCTTTAGCAAATAAAAATAAAAAAGATGAAGAGCAAAAGAGTAAGAGAAGTAAAGACTTTTGGTTAAGATTTCTTTGTGTTCCTAGTTGAAGAGACAAACGAATTAACATGTAAACAAATTCCATACTGGTTACTAAAGATAATCCTAAGACATTTGATGAAACAATGAAATTGCAAGATGTTATGTTTTTAGAAGAAAGCTATGAATGATGAAATTGACTCAATTATGGGTAATCGAACCTAGAAATCAATAGACTTCCCTTAGTTCAAAGCCAATTGGATGTAAATAGATTTGCAAAAGGAAAAATGGAGGTTAATGAACCATTTACAAGTTTAAAGTTAGGATGATAGCAAAATGACACAAAAGCAAGGTATTGATTATTTCATTGCATAGTCACTGGTGGCTAGAAGTGCCACAATTAGGATACTCATTGCACTTTCTTTGATTCATAACCTAATAATTCATTAGATGGAAACTAGAATAGCATTTCTAAATGATGTATTAGAAGAACAATTGTATATGGGTCAACTTGAAGGATTTATTATACTTAGTTAAGAGAAAAATGTGTGCAGAATTGTTAATTACTTGTATGGACTAAAATAAGCACCCAAGACATGGCACCACATATTTAATCAGGTGGTACTTGCTAAAAGGTTCAAGATTAATAAATTAGACAAATTTGTTTACAATAAATTCAATGAAGGAAAATGTATCATAATCTATTGTACTTAATGACATGTTTATCTTTTAAACTAATTTTGAACAAGTAAAAGTTAAAAAAATATTTATATTAACTAATTTTGTTGTGCAAAGCATAGGTGAGGTAGATGTAATCCTTGGAATCATAATCTTGTATTATCAAAAGAGAATAACATGTACTCAATTACATTACATTGAGAAAGTTTTCAATAAGTTCAATCATTCAAGTTGTATTCTAATATCTATCCCATTTAACCCTAACATTAAGATTACTAAGAATGTTTGAAGAATATTATCACAACTAGAATATACTTAAGTAATAGTATGTCTTATGTCCTTAATGATATATACAAGACTAGACATATGCTATGTAATTGGCAAAATGAGTTAGTACATGAGTAATCCAAGCAATATGCATTAACATGGAGTAAATAAAATTTTAAATTATCTAAAGAAAATAAATTATTATGGCATAAACTATACATTTTACCCTTTTATTTTAGTAGGATATAGATATTAGTTGGATTATTAATGTAGAAAATCATGCTTTTACTAGTAAGTAGATCTTGATGCTTGGCAGGGGTTGTATTTCTTGGGGTTCCAAGAAACAAAATTGCATAATGAATTTCATTATGACTACAAAGTTTGTGGTAGTACTAATTTCAATGAATAAAGAGGTAAAATCATTAAAGAACTTGCTTTATGAGATTACTTTGCAGTCAAAGTAAGTAGCACTTATTTTTATATACCATGAAGTGTTGCTACTCTAGCAAAAACTTATAGTCACGAGTATAATGGTTGGTCAAGAATCATTAGACGTAAATATAGTTATGTTAGAGATTTGATCACAAATGGAGTGATCATGATTGTTTTTGTAAGATCAAGCCAAAATATGATTGATCCTTTGACAAAAGGATCGATAAGAGATTTGATGGATGAGACATTAAGCAAAATGAGTCTCAAGCCTATACAAATTAATCACCAATGATGAAAACTTAATTCAATACTTAATATTATGTCAAGTCTTGTTTTCAATCAAAGTACACCATTAATGTAATTGTAGTACTATAATTAATTGTTTTCATCCCATATTTACTACTCATAATTTGTAAAGGGATGATGAATTTTGAACTCTAAATGGACCTAGGAAAGTTCTTTATGGTTAGGGCACTTAGAATGTCCTTACATGGATATAAAACACAAGTCATTGCAATTAGTTAAAAGACTTGACTTTAAAATATCTATAAAAATGATATAAATACAAGGCCTTAAATGTGTTGATCAAATTAATGAGATGTTAATTGTTATAAAATCATTTGCATGAAATGCTCGTATTATTTATTAACTAAAATGTATGGTTCAAAACTTATTTACTATAATATTTAAATTTATAGTTATGAATAATTCACTATGTATTGATTTAATTTTAAAATATTATTATTTATGTTTTGACTTTCAAAATTATTGAATAATTATTATCTTTTCCATTCTTTGAAAATGACAATGAGATTGTTAATGTCTTAAAAAAGAAAAAGAAAAAAAAAAACAAGAAGAGAAGGGTTGCTCATTCTAAGTTTCAAACCTAGGAGGTCTTTTTCTTAGAAATGCTGCCTAACAGCTAGGCTAACTACTTTTAACAATTATATTACAGACAATTTTTTATATAACTGGCTCTCGGGAAAAACAATCCAAAGTTGTGTCTCATTCAAATCCATGTTAAAGAGGGCTTAAGAGGCGACGTAACCATTGGAATAAGTGTACTTTTGAGGTGAACTGCTAATATGTTTTTGTGGGAAAAGCAATCTTTGGATTTAAGTAAAGGAAAATGAGTTGTATCTAATACGTTTTTAACTCACGACCTTCCAAATGGAAGGGTGAACTGCTAATCTATAGGCTAAGTATATTGAAAAAGTTGTGTCTCCTTCAAATCCTTGAGTAATGATTATGGGTGCATATTATCATTCTTCTTGTGTGGAATTATTTTCATGGATCATTTGCTAATGTTGTAAAAAAGTGATTATTCATTTTTACTCAACCATTTTATTTTTCATAGAGTTGAGAAAAATAATTAAGCAGCATTTTCTCTCTCTTTTTTTTTTTCATTTTCCAATGTCATCCTTTAATAATTTTGCAAGAAGATTGAGAGAAAACCCAAGTTGTGTAAGTGAACAAATGAAAATTTTATAAATCTTCCCAAGCCTTGCCTTTGAATTGGAGTTGAAGTTTTGAAGACTTCCTCTTCCAAGCTTAGGGGTGTGGTTTCAAGTAGTAGAGTTCAATTTAGTCATCCCTGAGAATGATTAATTGTTTTGTATTTAATTTTTTTCCTTTACTTTCTTTTTCTCATAAAAAGAAAAGGACAGTAATTGTTTGATTTACACTGATTAATTCGAGAAAAATTTTCATATCTATCTTGATTGTCTTCCTATTTTAAAAGGGAGTCAATGATAAAAGAGAGTAGAAATTAACGTAAAACATAAGAAAACAACAACAAAAAGTGTTCATGCTATTAAAAATATAAAATTCTCATATTATCTAAATTTAAAGATCTCTCATATTATTATTAACAAAAATTTTTAGGTAGATTTGATATTTCAAATTATTATTTTACATAAAATTAAAATTTAGTTTATCTTATTATTGATACACATAATTTAGTGATTTAACTCTTACCATATTTTTATTTAAATTAATTAAGTAATAGAGAGTTATAGTACTTGAATTTAGTTTATTTAATTTTATTTCATTAACTCATATATTTATTAGACTTGACACATGTTAAAATATAAAAATTTTAAATGGTTTATAATGTTTATACAATTTTATATCTATTAGTTTGATTTTTAAAAATTAAAAAGATTAAAATTTTAAAATATTATTTGACATTATATTAGAATTTGATTTATAATTTGATATTTTTCATAATTTTCAATTTAATTAATTGAATTCAATACTAATGAGATATAACACTTATAATTTATCTATTTAATTTTGATTTATTGAATTAAGTTAAAATATAAAATTTTTTATACTATTAAATTATATAAATTTTATTTATTTTATAATATTTATAAAATTATGTACTTATTATATTAAATTTTCAAGTGAAATTAATTGAGTACAATGTTAATAAATTTAATAACTAAATTTTAGCTATTTAATTTACTTTAATATATATCAATAGAAAATATTAAAAGTATAAAATTTTTTATATTAATAAAATATAAAAATTTTATATAAATTATAATATTTGTAAACTTTTTTATTTATTAATTTAAAATTTTAAATGAATTAAATATTTCACACAAATTGTATTGTAGAATTATTCGGGGAGGTGGCTACAAAAATTGTTGTAGAGTTTTCAAGATTGATTGCGATGGATTATTTATTTGTTAAGATACATGATATATATGCTTGATTTTTTTTTCTTTTTTTCAATTTCTATGCTAAAAAATCTCTTTTAGTAAACTTCGAGTTGCTAAACTGCTATGGATGTGATATGCTTAGTAAATTTTAAATAAAATATAAAATAATAGTGTATAATTTCTTTATATAATTAAATTATAATTATTTTATATATTAATAAAAGTTATTATTTTAAAAATAATTAGTAGATCTATATTAAAAATAAATTTTATTATTTTTTTAAAATATTAATAAAATTGGGTTTCATTCAGAACACAAAATATCCCCCTAACAATAAAAATACACCGCCCTGGGGCTTCAAAACAAGCTGCGAACGTTTAATTTGAATCACAATCAGACGGTGTATCTGTTTATATTAGCGTGTTCTCTCGGCGACATGTTGAGCAAATTATACCCATGCATGGAAGACAAGAGTTGCTAGTTTTCTGTTTTCTGCTCATTAAACGAAAAAAATGTAGGTTGGGGCAGAGACCACTTTTTTGTTGCGGGAAGGATTGGTTGGGATTTTCGGAGACCATCTGAGTATGATTCTGATTGGGGAAGCAAGCTTATGTCTTTCCCTGAATCTATGAACTTGACAATGTTGTCTATTGAATCAACTTCCTGGAGCAATGAGTTTGCAATACCTTATCCCACATATATCCGACCTTCAAGTGACGCTGATGTGTTTCTATGGCAAAAGATAATGAAAAGACGTAAGAGGAAAGGCTCCGTCCCCGGGTTGATCATGCGCCGATGTTTGGTAAAGCTTATGTGATTTGTTTAGACAAAGAGTTGTCATTTAATTGATATAAGAGTCACATGCGACCTAATTTATGTTATCTAGATAATGATTTTTTATTCTCAAGGTGAAATAAATTAAATGGGATCTTAACCCAGTAGAAAATTTTAGAGTAAGATCTTTCAAGTAAACATAGAGATATATTGATTTGAGTAAAAAAGTTGGAGACTAAAAAAGGATTAAAGACCCGATCTAATTTTGGTATATATGCATGAAATTAATACTCACTCTCTTTATATATATATAGGTTGGTAGATCAAAATGAATAATAATTTGTCCATATATACAAAGCATAGTTGACGTGAACAACCTCACTAGACCAGATTTTTTAGACTAGCATAAAATCTTGAGAATTTTTCTCAAGTAAGAAAAGAAGTTCAAAGTCCTTGATGAGGATCTTCCTACTCTTGGTGATGAGGAAGAAGTGGAGGCATATATTTAGCATAAGGATGATGATGATCATGCTACATGTGTGATGTTAGCTAGTATGTCTCTTAAACTTCAAAGGTGACAAAAGAGTATTATGAATCCCTGCACCATAATTCTGCATCTCAAGAAGTTGTTTGATATAGAAACTACAACAAAGAGATATGAGATTTAAAAGGAATTGTTCTAATGTAAGATGGTAGAAGGATCTTCAGTGAATGCTAATATTCTAAAGATTAGCTACATTGAGAAATTGAGCTGATTGTATTTTACCATAAATTCAGAGTTAAGTGTTGACTTGATCTTGTAGTCTTTACCTTAGGTTTATTCATAGTTTATTGTGAAATTCTATATGAACAAGTTGGAAGTTACATTAGTTGAATTATTGAATATGCTTAAAACTGCAAAGCGAACCCTAAAGAAAAAGAAGACTCCTTTTCTTCTCATGGATTCTTCCAATGTGAAGAGCAAAAGGCCCAAGATGAAGAACAAAAAAGGAAAGGCTTCAGCAACCAAGACATTTCAATTGAGTGGTGATGTGAAAAAGGACAAGAGCAAAAGCACTTGCCATTAATGTGGTAAAGAAGGCCACTGAAAATAGAATTGCAAGATTTATCTTGCTAGACTAAAGGCGAAGAAGTTTGGTGAAGCCTTTGGTTTAGGTATGTTTATGATTGAGATAAATCTTTCTACTTTTGATTCATTACTTGGATATTTGATATTTGATATTACATATTGGATATGGTTCTCATATTTATAGAAATATGTAGGAAATCATTAGAAGTAGATGGTTGAAAAAAGGTGAGGTAGACCTATGATTTGTACATGAAGCAAGAGTTGCTATATTAGCCATTGGAACTTATAGTTTACTTTTTCCTTTTAGCCTAGTAATAGAACTAAAAAATTATTATATGTTCCTATACTTTCTAAAAACATCTTTTCCATTTCTTGTTTAACTTTAAATGAATTTACTTTTACATTTAATAATAAAAGTTGTTCTTCTTAGTAAAATTATGTTTATTATAGATCTTATATTTATATAAATTGTTTATATAAGTTTGATCAAAAAGGTTAAGTTATATAAGAATTGTTACTTGGATCTATTTTATTATGAATCATATAAAATATACGAGTCTTGTTTATTGGATAAGATAACTAAGACTTCTTTAAAAAGAAAAAGAGAATGTGTACTCAGTTATTAGGATTCATACATGTAGATGTATGTGGTCTTAGGCAACACATGAAAGAGGTGGTTTGTTTTGTTTCATTACATTCACAAATAATCAGTCATGATATGGCTATGTGTATTTAATGAAATACAATTTTGAATCATTTGAAAAATTCAAAGAATTAAGAAATGAAGTAGAGAAACAAACTAGTGGAAGTATTAAAATCCTACGATTAGATCAAGGAGGTGGATACTTAAGCTAAGAATTTGGAGTTTACTTGAAAGTGAAAGAGTTTTGTCTCAATGGACATCTACTCAAACACCACAACATAATCACGTTTCTAAGAGGGGAAATATAACCTTATTTGATTTGGTTTGATCCTTGATGAGCCAAGTTGATATTTCTTAATCTTTTTGGGTTTATGCCCTTGAGACTACTACTTACCTTCTTAATAGACTTCTGTCCAAATCTATTAACAAGATCCCATATGAGATATAAAATAGTAAGGGACCAAACATCTCATGTCTAAAGACTTAGGATATGATACTTATATGAAGCATATATCATTTGACAAATCTTGGGATCATCCATTCCTCTCCCTTTACTAGTTAAAAAAAAAGAAGAATAATAAAGCAAATAGTGTTGAGGGAAAAAGAGTATAAAATTAATATTTACAAAATCCAAAAATTAGATAGATAAATTCTACAAAAAATTTAATTTATATTAAAAAGGTTTAATAATATTATATGTACACGTTTTAATATATATATAAGTGTGTATATATTTTAATTATATATTAAGAATATATATATTTTTTACTCAAACTTTTTCTTTAAATTATATGGGTTTACATGTTATGGGTTTTCACATCAATATTAAATTAAATTCAAATCTTTAATAAGTTAAAAAATATAAAATCAATCATTTTTTATTTTAATTTTTATTTTTATATTTAATTATTTCATAATTTTTAATAATCAGTTTTTCAAAATAATAATCTCTTTGATTGCTTTTTGTTTCACTAAATGATACATTAATTAAACTAGAAACATTTAATACCCTTCAAAAGTGTTTGGCCAACTCTTTCCTAAACTTATATATAGCAAATGAAAGGGTGTAAAACAATTAGCATAGTGAGAAGAAACTAAAGCAAGCATTAGGTACACATGGCTAGCAATATTGTAATAGGGAAACTTTTGGCATTGGCATTTGCGGTCATGCTCGTACAATCTGCAACTGAAGTGCAAGCTTTAAGTTGTGTACAGAATTGTATCCTTGGATGTTCTGGTGCATTTTCTGAGGCATGTATCCCTCAGTGCGTTGCGAGGTGTGGTAAAGAACCACCCGCAGCAGGTATTCTCATTAACTAACCTTTTGCTTTTCATTTTTCTTTTGGACGATCAAAAACTTATAGACAAAGTTGGACTCATCTCCTTTATCGGAGTATTACATGGACAAAATGTATAGATACATATGCAGAAAATAAAACTAAATGAATGGTAAGCTGCATGAACATAAAATATGAGAAACACCGATAATTTGTCTAGTGGCATCGGCAAACAGTCATAGCAGTGACTGTCGTAGTAACAATTTGAAATTTATTTGAAAAAAATGTTTTTGCTATTAATAAAATATATGTGAGACTAAATTATACTATGTCCAGCATTAGTCTTTTATAAAGAAAGAGACTTGAAGATATAGTTGAATTTGAAGATATATCTCCAGCATGAAATCATGGGACCAAATGTAAGATTACTTTTTGAGCTCGTTTAAATGCTTACCACATAAACTTATCACAAGTGATAACATATTTTGGAATTTAAATTTGCTCTTAATTATCACTTCATTACAATGAGATTCTTAAGAATTTTGTCATCATTGCAGTTGCAAAAGAGAAGGCAGTTGAAGGAATAAAGCAAACAGAATAAGTAAACTGAGGATGACAAAACATTTCACATTGTCTTCATGTTAAACGATATCTCTTTTATATTTACGTGTGGATCGATGAAATGAAATGACTTTGTCTCGAAATAATTTGAAATGGGCCGGTTGAATGTTCTTGGTGTGTTTGTCATTCATATATATACATATTATTTTTTACTGTTTTTTATCGGATTTGTTTTGACAAATCCAACAATTGTCTAAGGCATTCTAGACAAATATCATTTTTGATTTATGTGTACGTAATCTGTCGAACTTTATAGATTTCTAGTTTCTAGAGATGCACAGAGTAAACTTCCACCTATAGCTGCAAAAAGAAGTTTGTCCATACGTTCCCATTTTATTTTTAGTTCAAGAAAGCATGTCAGCCATTGCCTACTTGAAAGTAAACTGGATCATCAAAATTTCCAACGGTGTGCCGCCAATCTGAGTCAGTTTCGGCCGAAAAGGCCATGCCTCGCATTGCTGGCTAATAATTGGGCCTAGCTGCCTTCCACCCAAAATTTCAGGTCGAATTGGTAGGATGTCGAGGTTGAACTTGAGGTCCATACTAATTATACTAGAAATACAAGAAAATGTCATAATTTCTAGTGCTAGACAATGAGACAAACATGGTAGCATCAATTATAGTTTCAAAAGCAATAACAGTTGCCTCAAATCCCCATATTTTATTTACCATATCAACCATTATTTAGAAAATAAGCAATAAAAGTGTTTACATATGTTCCTTTCCACTGCATTTATGTGTTGTGCATGTAAGATTTTTTTTACCTCATATAATAAGCAATAAAATTGTTTACATATGTTCCTTAACACTAATGATCTCATTCCCTTATCCATATTTTTTGTTATATAATTATTATTTCTATTCATATAAACAAAGAAAATAATTTGAGTTATAATTCTTTCATAAATTGAAAAAATTTATCAATAGGAGTGACATTGACCACTAACAAGTGGTCATTACAACATCACAATTCATCAGCCTTAATTAAAAATCTCCCACAAAGAGATCTCAAAGAAACATACCTCCAAATTTTCATAAAAGAAAATTAGGTAGTAACACCATAAAAATTATGAAAGATATAGATTAGTTATTTTTCATTTAGTCTTATAAATGAATGCCTATTTTTATGAGAAACATATTTTTTCTTACTTTTTCTTTTTTGTTTTTTCCACTATTTTCTTTCTTATGGAGATGTAGTTTTGCATTGCAATTCTTTCTTCTTTATTTCTTTAGATGAATGACTTTTAACAATTGACTCTTTAACCTTTTTATTCATTTTCTTCTTTTTTTTCCACCCTTGTTAAGAACATAAATTTGTTTAAAATGTTATTGATTTATACAAGATAGAATTTTCATTTTGGTTTATTTTTCTATTTGGTTAATTTGAAAATGAAGGGATTTGTATTTTGAATGTTGGATCTACATTTGTTGAGGAAATGATAATATTTAAGAAGATAGTTTTTAGACCAAAAAAAAAAAATGATATCACAAGAAGACAATGTCAACCTCATCAAACTAATGCTCCCTCGCTTTTGTATTTAGATTTTTAAGACATCTCATTGCTAAGGCATTCCTTTTTTGTTTTCCTTTCCTTCTCACCCCCTTGTTTTTATTCAAATTTTTAAGAAATTCTTGTGCTACAATGTCTTTTGTACCCAAGACCTTTTAAGAAATTCAAGTTTGAAACTTAATCTACTAAGTAGAAGTAAGTAGTTTATCCATTTGCTCATGCAGAAAGGCGATAACCAATCATGGTTTTTAATGCAGTGTATAGGAGTTCGCATCTAGATCAAGAAAAACAACTAAGGGAAGGCCTAAGAACAATCAATGCTATTGCGAATTTCCTGGGTTAATAGCTACTAATTTTAATTTGATAATGGCATCACTACCAAAAAAATGGATTAAGGTAGTGGTTCAAAATTGGTGCCTTTGAGCTAAAAGCCATTATTTAAAATCTAATGTAGTGGTTTTCAGACCATTACATTTGTGAACACTGTAATAAACTAATGTAGTGGTTTTCTATACCTATAGTAACATATTTGAAACCGCCATCTAAAGGCATTTTAGGCAATGATTTTTTAGAGTATAGGTAATGGTCTTTTAGAAAATAGGTAATAGTTTTTTAAGAGAATAGATAGCAATTTTTAAGTGAATAAGTAATAATTTTTTAAGGAAATATATAACAATTTTTTAAGAGAATAAACATCATTTTTTAAGGAAATAAGTAGTGGTTTTTTAAGCAAAGAGGTAGTGATATTTTAAGTGAATAGGTAGTAATTTTCTAAGCAAATAGGTAGTGGTTTTTCAAGAGAATAGACAACAATCTTTTAAGAAAATAAGCAGTGATTCTTTAACTATTTTGAAGTTCTAAAACTGTGACATCTATGACAATTATTTGGATAGAACTAAAAAGATTGATTACACACTAAGTTGTTCCTAAAGAACGCATCTTCTTGACAATGAACTTAGAAAACATCCCACAATTTGAACCAAATGTTATGTAAATAAAGGCGGCAGCAAGCGAAAATCAACATAAGAGAATTAAGTCCTGTTACTCAAGCATAATAAGCATTTAAAATGTAAACATTGGGCTTAATTAAGCATAATAAGTAACAACTAGGGGAGAGAGCAACAAAAATTTAAGTTAATTTTTCATACTAGATTCAATTTATTACAAATGAAGAAATTCATATACTATTGACAAAACCTTTAAATTAGAGAGAATAGAGTACAATTGCATTATCTTCTTCTCCATATCCTCAATTTGCTTCTTGCTTTCCATGAGGTAATAGTCTCTTGCCTTCGTAAGGAAACTAGCATCAATCCATATACTTCTCCTCATAAGACCAATGTAGAGAGAGAGAGCAAGATAGAGAGAGAGAGAGAGAGAATACACATTATCTGCATCCAGAACTAGACAAATTTATGCCTTCATTGCATAAGGCCTTGAAATGATTATATAAGATGGTAATGGTAGTAGCACTAGAAAAAATTAAGCATTTAAGGGCCAAAGGGTGTTACCAACTAGCATATGTCTTACAAAGTGAGACCATACTAAGAAGCAAGTGGTACTTAGAATTAGTTCTACATGTTGTCGTGGGCATTGAACTATTTATGCCAATGATTGCACAAATTTTTTATTAATGCTCAACTTCAAAAGAACATTGGGACGCTTTTTGGAACAACCTTGAAAAACACCTCCAATAATTTGCCTAAAGCATCCTTCGTAGGAAAATTAGTATACATATTTGTGCTAGCAAACTTATCATATATAATCAAAAAGACTTTGAAATGGACAATATATGTGGAAGACATACCAATTAGTTGTTCCATAACTTGCATCCAAAGCACAATTATTAGGATCAGTAAACATGCCAATAACCCACACCTACAGTAGAAGATTAATAGCTTTGTTATGGGAATGTAAGAAAACTTGAACTACTTATCAATTAAAGAACAATAATGGGTGTTGGTTGTACTATGATCCCATCTTCATATATTCCCATAAAGGTCAAAAAGCACAAAAGGAAGTAAACATTACTAGTCTAACAACTAACTTGAAATTTATATCTCTTAGGCACAAATATGTGATCTATTGGTTTTTCTTTATATTTAAGGATGGTTTCAATGAGTAGAGTTTGATTAGAAAAATATTATTTTGGTTAGTAATTATATAATTATGAAGAAACCATTAATAGTATAAACTACAATATAAGAGGAAAAAAATGCCAAAGTATGTATAAACAAATCAATAATGCCAACAAAAAGTGGAATAGAGAAACTACAAAATGAACAGAAACAAAACAATCAAAAAGGAAATGGGAAGGTTAAGGTTAACATTATTAGCTCCTAAAATGCAATCGTCAAACCATTATAAGATATAATTTTTTTTTTGTTTATAAAGAGAAACAAATGAACATCTAAGATAACATAAATTGATTTTGATCTTTACTTGAGAGGATGTGCCTTTGGAATAAGAACAAACACATGGATTGTTACCTTTTAATAATGTTACTAACATGCCTCTAGTTAAAGATCCTTTGATTTTGTATCTAATATAACCTTTATTGCTTCAAACAAAAACTAGATTGATGAAAAGAGTAAACAATAAGCACTAAACCAATCAAACCATAGATGGTTTCCCAATCAAATAATAGCTTATTGAAAGCTTCAAAACATAAATATCAGATTAGGAAAAGAAAATAGAAAAGAAGAGCAAAAAAGTAAAAAGTTGTAAGGACATAGTGAGCTTTAAAGGCAATATTCTTCATCAATATTCTTTTCTCATCTACATGCATTTATGCAACAATGTTTCCTTGAAGACTTTAGAATAAAAAAAAAAACAAAGAAATAATTAATATTGGATGTCTATCTACTATAACAACTTTCGCAAATTTATCCTTTCTTGCTCTTCCAAGGATGGTTTTAATATTCCAATGTAGTTTCACTACAAAAATGCTATTCTTAGTAAGCAAGTACAATTATAAAGAAATTTTACACTATAGTATAAAAAAGATTGAAGGGAAAATAGGAAACATAAGGATATTTATAAGCATAAAAATCTTGCCATCAGAAAGTGGTGCATAGAGAAACTACATAACAAAGAAAAGAAAAAAAAGAAAACAATGGAAAACAAAGGTTAGACTTATGCCTCAACATAATGGAGAAGGAAAAAAATCAAAATTAATTCAAGGTTTGAATTCTTTATGTTAAAAAACAAAAAACTAATGAACATTAGAGGCAACAAAAAATAACACTTGTCATTGCATAGCACAACAAAGTTTGAAAGTTATTGAGATTGTATTACTTAAGGGAGCAAAATCATTGAGAATTGGCTGGTCTTAATAGCTCAAAATTGAAGCTTTAGATGACTAACCATAAAGGGCTATTAAAGTTTAGTAGGCACCTCGTAAATATCCTTATATTTGAAAAGCAATCTTGCAACATAAAAAGAAAAAATGTCATATCCTCATATTTCAAATTTAGTAGTGTATGAAATTTAACACTCAAACAAAACTAAATAAATATGAGTCCCTCTCACTTTAAGTAAAGGAATCAATGAGGAATGTGTTAGCCTTAAAGGTTAGAGAATAATGCTAAATAAAAGAAAGGAATAAATTGATGAAACAACAAAAAGCTATAATACAATAAAGTAATCAAATATAGGTAAAGAATGAAAAGATTATAGAAAAAGAAGTAACCAAGCTTATCAACAAGGCCATTGATGATGACCTCATTTACAATGTAAGATATAACCCTTTACATGAAATTCCAACCCACCGTTGTCCCTTCCTTACCATCCTACCCTTTATTTCAAAAGCTAATTGAAATTAACAATAAACAAACCAAAACTAGAAATCAATTTTGCAAATCTTAGACAGTCTTGGAGACAATCCAATCAAAATATTGATCAATTTTAACCTAACAGAGTACAAAAACCCCTAATGCCCAAAATTGTCTAGGAAGAAAAGTAAATCAAAATGAATTGTACACTTTTAGGAGAATTTAATTTGATTATGAGATTTGAAACTAAATTTATCTCTCTTTTTTTTTTTAATAAAAAGATTAGCTAGAAGTCTAAAACTACTGCCTTATTCAAAAAATAGGTAGCAGTTTAAGATCACTTCATTAGCCAAGTTTTTTTAACACAAAGATTGTTACTTATTTCCATTTCAAGAAAATCCATTTTTAGAAAAAGAATAGGCAACAGTCTAGGACTGCAACCATATACCTTTAATTTAAAAAGGAATAAGCAGTGGTTTAAAACTACTACCTTAACCCCTTATTTTGAAAAGTAATAGGCAGTAGTTTAGAATTGTTGTCTTAGCCTCTCATTTAAAAAAAAAAAAAGAAAAAGATTAGGCAATGATTCCAAACTATTGCCTTTTTCCATTTTCAAAAATAAAAAAAAAAAGAAAATGCAATGGTTCAAGACCATTGTCTTATCCTTTTTTTTTTTAAAAGGAATATGAAGCAATTTAGAACCATTGCTTTAGACCTTTTTTTTTAAAAAAAAAAAAAAAGATTAGGTAGTGGTAATCCCTTAAAAAAAAAAATAGTTGAAGATTATTGCCTTATCCTTTTATTTTTTAAAAAGAAAGATTAGGCAACGATTTTAGACTACTACTTTATTCCTTTTTTAGAAAAGAAAAAAAATAGTAATTTAAGATGACAGTATAAATATTTATAAGTGCTATCTTTTCTTAAGATAATGCAATGATTTTGAACTATTACCTAAAGTCAATTATTGCCACATTATATTTATGCAATGGTTATTGGTGTTGCTTTAGGGATTTTATGTAGATTTTTATAATCACTGTCATAGTCCCTTTATTTGGTAATGCATTTAGTGAAGAAATGGGAGTGAATCACCTCTGAGATTATAAGTGGGGGCCTTTCTCTGTGTCACCCTTTATTTGCTAAACTGGCTAAATGAAAACCTGAATGGATCAGGATGTGAGGTAGGACCACTTTTGTCTTTGCCTGAATCTATGAACTTGACAATGTTGTTTATTGAATCAACTTCCTGGAGCAATGAGTTGACAATACCATATCCCACATATTTCCATCCTTCAAGTTACACTGATGTGTTTCTATGGCAAAAGAGAATGAAAAGATGTAAGAGGAAAGGCTTTATCCACGGGTTGATCATGCGCCGATGTTTGGCTTCAGGGAGACATTGCTAGCTATTGAACTATAGTTCTAATGCAAACAAATGTGACAATCCAATTGAGGTGATTAAGGTGTTTCAGTTGGCAAGCTATATTCTAGTTTTATTTCATCTTGGCTCCACTTATGCACAATACACATGGCATCTCCCTAAGAATTACACAAAATATTCAATTTTCATACCAATGAACTTGATAAAAGATGGTCATTTAAGGATATTTAAGCATTATGTAAGGTTCCAAAAGGCCAAGTATTTGTTATGAGAAAGAAGGTGATAAAGTTAATACCCAAGGTAATAATGCAAATCCTAAGTCGAGGTTAGAGAGCTTTAAAGATGCATTTGATATTGCAATAAAGGGCCTACTTAGAAGAGTTAAGAAAGTGAAAAGGGAGATTAAGGAGGGGAAAGATCCTAGATTTGGTTTCACAAAAGTGAATAGTTGTTGGAAGCTCAAACTTTTATGGACTGGGAAAGAAGATGAATGGGATCATTTCTTTTGATAGAAAGGGAGCGAAATAGCCAGATATTGCAAGCACAAGCATAAACACAAGCAAATTGGTTCTTTGTTGTTGTAAACATGTTTAGAATGTTTGACTCAAAAATCATTTTATTACTCTAGAACCAACGAGCACTATGATATAGTTGAATCTGAGCTAAGGTGATTTTCTAGTACTTTAGTAAGCATACATAAGTTGTCACTTCATGTAACTTACCATTAGGGATTTTTTTTTAAATTTTTTCATTTGTTTACTTATCTATATGTTACTAAACAATGTTATATGTTTCTATTTAATGTTTTTATGATCATAATGCAACATGTATGCCTTATTTGGTAGTGCATTTTAAACTACATTGTAATAAGTAAAAGCACCTCCAAATTAAAACACAATTAAAAGATTATATGATTATATTGTTAAAAATTGAGTTTTCTTACCTTCACTCCTTCAAAACCCAAGTTTTGGAAAAGTGACAATGAAATGTTTTGAAAATCGCAATCATTATGCTTTGTAGAGCTGTTGTAGTTCATATGTTTTGTAAGAATTATGATTATAAGTAGGAGTGGGATAACAATAAGTTCAATTAGATTACATTTTTAAGATTCTAAATTATTTAGAAGTGGAATACCTAATTCAATTAAGTTATTGAATTAAAAAAAATTTAATTCGAATATAATTTAAAAAATTATTTCCTAGATTATAAATATAATTTAATTGGATTAAGATTGAAAAAGTTATATTTAATTAGATCACTTGTTGAATTAGAAAACTAATTTTTAATTTCATTAGGACTCTTATTTGGATAGGTAACTTAATTAAACACTAAATTTTTATATCAATAATTAAAATTAAATATATATTTTCTTTTATGCATATAATGTGAATTCAATAACATGATAGAGGATTATAAGTTTGTAGATCGATGTGATTGTTTATATTTATATGAATGAATATAAATTTTGGAGTATAAAGATTGCTTTTTGTGCTTTCTTTTATTTTCTAGTTATAAATTCTCTTCTTATCTAAACTCTCCTTTAATGTAACTTGATGTTTCTCTCATAATTATGTAAAAGTTATATAATTGAAGAATTTAAGATTAAGATGGGATATCAATTTGTAACTATAGAGATCCAAATGAAGGTGTCAAGGGTGACAAATCAAGAGGATATTTCTATTATATAAAATCTATAATACAAGTCCAAAGGTTCCCATCTAATCATAGTATGTCCATCTTGAGATATAAGTAGGTGTAGGATAGGAGGGTTTGGCATATCATTGCCATTAGTACATCTTAATTTCTATGTCAGATCTTTTCATTTTAATGATTTATGTCTACTAGGCCCTAATCCCTTCTCTTCATTGACACTTGGTACATAGACACTTTGAATCAATCCTCTATTTAAATGTATCTTTCTATGTTAGTTAAAAGGGGTGGGTTTTCTCCTATTTTTTGTAATAGTTACATTGTAGTCTTTGCTTGTCCATCCCGTCTCATCTTAATTTGGCTATACCTATATGTAGCCAACCATGGTTTTGACAGTTGACATAGATCACTACGAAAAAACGTAGCTACTAAGGAGAGTAAGCAACCTCTATTAGCAAAAAATTTCTTATGTCATGTAAAACATTCATCAATTAAACTAGTACAATTACCTCCTTAAAGTGGCTTATCAACCTTGTGATACGAACTCCAATTATATGTAAACGGAACCCAACACCAATGTTGGTATAGGATCATTTTAACAAAGGTTAAGGGATTTGGAGTTTTGACCCAATGGTTATAAACAACCAAGAACCAAAACTATAAGATTCAGATGTCACTCCTAACAACAACAATGTTGAAGAAGATAAGTCTATTGAATCAACACACTCAAGTATGAAAGTTCAGAATTAGTTCTCAAAGAACTAGAGAAAATAGCTCATACATTCATCAAAAATCCATTCTGCCTCCAGCTAGCTAATAAGATGGGCTTATTAAGGAAATTCATACCCCCAAAAACCCTAGCTAATAAGATGAGCTTATTAAAGAAATTTGTTCAACCCACTACATAACAATATAGCCCATGAAAATAATCCATTTAAATGCCCAAACATGGGCTCCCAAATCCAACATCCTTCCCAAGGCCATGGTTCTCAAATTCCTCCATAGATGACACATTTGCAAGCCCTGGTGAAGCCTTCATCATCCTTAACTCGTACCTAACAACTTCCTGATGGTAAATGTCGCACAACAAGTTGTTGAGAGCTTCCTTTATTTTCTTTGACTTTGCCCTTTGTATTGGTTCTCCAAGGTTTTGCAAAGCATCAACTCCCTTATTGATTTAAGCTAGTACGATATGGCTTCCATCATTCCTACTCTCCTCAAAATGATTTGTCCTCAAATCAGCACCTGCATCATCAAAGAGAAAAGGAGAAAGGTCAGAAACATTAAATGTTGCACTCACATTATACTCACCTGGCAAGTCAAGTTGATATGCATTATCGTTGACTCTTGCCACCACTTGAAAAGGACCATCTCCCCTTGGTTGCAACTTTGATTTCCTTTGAATAGGAAATCTATCCTTCCGCAAATGTACCCAAACCCAATCACTAGGTTCGAAAGTGATATGCCTATAACCTTTGTTGGCTTGTGTTTCATATTGTTTGGTTTTTCTCTCAATGTTAAGCCTAGCTTTCTCATGAAGTTGCCTAACCAGTTCAGCTTTCTTTTTCCTATCTAAATTAACCCTGTCTTGTATAGGAAATGGTGATAAATCCAAAGGAGATAATGGATTAAGACCATAAACAAGCTCGAAAGGAGAATAACCTGTAGCAGAATAACCTGTAGCACTATGAACAACATGATTATAGGCAAATTCCACAAAAGGCAAACATTCTTCCCAGGTTCTAGAGTTCTTACCAATAACAGCACGCAACAATGTACCAAGAGTTTGATTTACTACCTCAGTCTGTCCATCGGTTTGTGGGTGGCAAGTTGTAGAAAACAACAACTTTGTTCCAAGCTTACCCCGTAATGTCTTCCAAAAATGGCTCAAAAATTTTGCATCACGATCTGATACAATACTCTTCGACACTCCATGTAGGTGAACAATCTCTCTAAAAAATAAGTCTGCAATGTGTGTGGCATCATCTGTTTTGGTGCACGCAATGAAATGCGCCATCTTTAAAAACCTATCAACTATAACAATAATACAATCTCGGCCCTTCTTGGACCTAGGTAACCCAAAAATAAAATCCATAGAAATGTTGGTCCAAGGTTCATAAGGAATTTCTAAGGGCATATACTTATCATGGGGCAAAACCTTAGACTTAGCTTTTCTACAGGAAATACACTTGGCACAGACTCTTTCAACATCCCTTTTCATATGTGGCCAAAAGAAATGTTCATGTAAAACATCAAAAGTCTTTTGAATGCCAAAGTGTCCCATTAAACCACCCCCATGAGTTTCTCTCACAAGTAATGCTCTCATAGACCCTTGAGGAATACAAAGCTTATTTATTCTAAACAAATACCCCTCATATCTATAGAACTTACTAAAGGCAGTTTTCTCACATGCAGCATATATGTTACTAAAGTTAGCATCATTAGCATACAAACCAATAATGTGCTCAAACCCCAGCAACTTAACACTCAAAGTGATAATCAATGTGTACCTATGTGACAATGTATTAGCAACAACATTTTCCTTACCTAATTTGTATTAAATTACATAAGGAAAAGTTTTGATAAACTCAACCCATTTTGCATGTCTCCTATTCAACTTACCTTACTCCTTTAAGTATTTTAAAGACTCATGATTAGTATGAATTACAAACTCCTTGGGCCAAAGGTAATGCTGCCATGTTTCTAAAGTCCTAATAAATGTATAGATTTCTTTATCATAAGTTAGATAATTCAATGTTGCCCCACTCAACTTCTCACTAAAGAATCTAATAGGTCATTTCTCTTGCATGAGAACTCCCCCAATCCTAATGCCTGATACATCACATTCAATTTTAAAGATCTTAGAAAAATCAGGCAAAGCAAGAAGTGGTGCATTACATAACTTAAACTTAAGCAAATCAAAGGCATCTTATTGTTCCTTACCCCACTTGAAACCCACACTCTTTTTAATCACCTCAATCAGTGGTGCAACTATGGTACTAAAATCCTTAATGAACCCCCTATAAAAGCTAGCCAAACCATGGAAACTCCTCACATCACTCACACTCTTAGGTGTAGGCCATTCTTCAATTGCCTTAATCTTCTCTTTATTAACCTTTATGCCAAGAGTAGACACAACATAACCTAAGAAAATGACATGATCCTTGCAAAACTTGCATTTCTTCAAATTGGCATACAATTTCTTTTTCCTTAAAACATCAAGTACACAATGCAAATGTTTAACATGCTCTTCTAAATTCCTACTGTATACTAATATGTCATCAAAATAAGCCATAACAAACTTTCCTAAGAAAGGTCTTAAGACATGATTCATTAATCTCATAAAAGTACTAGGTACATTAGTCAAACCAAAGGACATAACTGACCATTCATACAAACCATGCTTGGTCTTGAATGTAGTTTTCCATTCATCTCCTTCCCTCATCCTAATTTGATGATACTCACTCTTAAGGTCATTTTTAGAGAAGTAACAAGCACCATGTAATTCATCTAGCATATCATCAAGCCTGGGTATAGGATGTCGATACTTAACTATTATTTTGTTCATAACTCTACAATCGACACACATCCTCCAAGATCCATCTTTCTTTGGCATAAGCAACACTGGCACTACACATAGACTCATGCTCTCCCTTACATGTCCCTTCCTCATCAACTCATTAACTTGCCTCTGAAGCTCCTTTGTCTCCTTAAGATTACTTCTATACGCTGGCTTATTAGGAATGGGAGCTTTAAGAATAAGATCAATGTGATGTTTAATCCCTCTCCTTGGTGGTAAACCATCTGGGATCTCCTTAGGGAATACATCATTATAATCTTGCAACAAAGATGAAATAGCATTGGGCAAAGATGAATCAAGGTTATTGTTAGAGAAATAAGAATCCTTGTAAAGGATCAAGATCATTTGTTGCCTAGCTTGGAAGGCAACCTTAACATCTGCTCCTTTTGCAAACACACTCACTTGTTTTCTTTCATCTTCACTCTCGTGAACCTGACCACTCTTGTACCTAGCACTCTCAAATGCGTTTACCTTGTTTTTCTCTCCTTCATTTTCTTTTTCCTCGACTCTCTCTTTCTTTTCACTCCTCTTTTGCTCACTTTCATAAAGTCTCACTTGGTCTTCATACACCTGTTTTGGAGTCAATGGAACAAGTGTAAATGGTTTTCCATCCATGGTGAAAGAATAGCAGTTCTTGTAACCATTATGCAAAACTTTTCTATCACATTACCAAGGATGGCCCAATAACAAATGCCCGGCTTGCATAGGTACAACATCCTCTTCATACACCTGTTTTGGAGTCAATGGAATAAGTGTAAATGGTTTTCCATCCATGGTGAAAGAATAACAGTTCTTGTAACCATTATGCAAAACTTTTCTATCACATTACCAAGGATGGCCCAATAACAAATGCCCGGCCTGCATAGGTACATCACAAAACAACTCGTCTTTATATATACCAATAGAAAATGGAACCACAACTTGTTTAGTTACTTTCACCACTCCACTATCATTCAACCATTGCAAATTATATGGCCTAGGATGTTTGGTTGTAGGCAAGTTCAATTTTTCCACCAACTCTGTACTTGCTACATTAGTACAACTACCTCCATCGATGATCAAGTAATAGAGTCTATCTTAAACCAAACATCGAGTACAGAAAATATTTTCCCGCTGCATCTCAACATCATCCTCCTCCTTAACTTACGCACTAAGGGCTCTTCTTGCTACTAAAAGCCTTCCACCATACTCTGGATACTTTATCCCTTCATCAACATCACTAGTATCCTTTAGTGGCAGCATTTGGTCTTCATCGCTGCTAGACACATAGTCACCATTCTCCTTAAGGTACATGGTTCTCTTGTTAGGACATTGTGAAGCCACATGACCCCTACCCAGACATCTAAAACATTTGATGTCTCTAGTTTTTCCTCAGGTGTCCTCAAGTTTTTCTTCAAATTTGCCCCTTTCCAGGCTGCCCCCACTAGTCTTGGGTCTATGTGAATTGATTTTAAGCTTAGAAGTCATCTTCTCTTCCTTCTTCCCCCAGTTCGACTTTCAAAAAGATGAACCTAAGTTCTGATTATTTCTAAAAGTGCTTCTTCCCTTAAGCTGCCTCTCACCTTTCATGGCAATGTGTACCATGTCTTCAAGCTCTACATAGTGTTGCAATTCTACCACATCAGCTATGCTTCTATTCAACCCTTGGAGGAACCTAGCCATGGTTGCTTCCCTATCCTCCATTACATTTGCCCTAACCATAGCAATTCCCATCTCCTTATAGTACTCTTCCACACTCTTGGAACCTTGCATAAGGCTCTGCAACTTGTTATACAAATCCCTATAATAAGAGCTGGGAACAAATCTCCTTCTCATCACAGTCTTCAACTCATTCCAAGTTTCTACAGTTCTCTCCAAATTTTTTCTCCTAGTGGTAACTTGTTGGTTCCACCATACTATAGCATAATCAGCAAACTCTGCCACAGCTAACTTCACTTTCCTCTTCTTAGAGAAGTTGTGGCACTCATATATTAATTCTACCCTTCATTCCCAATCCAAATAGACATCAGGGTCAGCTTTCCCTTGGAAAGAAGGTATTTTCATTTTAATACTATTAAGATTTTTGTCTACTCCTTCCTCTACTCTATTTTTGTTATCCCAACCTTCATTGTACCTATTATAAACATTTCCATTGCCTCTTACTCCTCTATTATTCCTATTACCACGTCCTCCTCTAAATCCACCTTTGAAGTTTTTACTCGCATTATCACCATCATCATAATAATCATCACCATCTTCACCAAAGTCATGTTCAAATTACTCCTTCATGACCCTCCTAACTGGCCTCTTAGGATTGACACTTGATTCCCCTTCTATTTTATCCATCCTGTCTCGAACTTCCCAAAACATTTGGTCAATCCTATCAAACTTCTGCTCTAAGGATTTCATAAGCAATTTGAAATCTAGAATAACTACTTCCTCCTCTCCATGTGGGAAATTGCCTTCTTTAGCATTAGACATTAGATATATAAGATTGTTAGTAAATAAAGAATATACCTCACAAAACTCACTCCCTTACGTGTTTGCTCTCCACTCAACTATAGTAGTCCTTAACTCTCGTGTTTCACATAATGAATTGCAAGACTTTAAGAGCTCTTTCAATAGTTCCAAGCAAACTAAATTCAGAACAAACAAAACTTAAATATATCAATCCTAGACCTACCTCTTCAAAGAAGTGACACGATCAAAAAGATGGGCAATAAAGCAAACAGAATGTCAAGGAATTCAATGATATGAGCAGTGTTATCGGACAACAATCAATTATCAAATATAATTGAGTAAATGACCAATTGAGCAATGAAGCCAGTATGTTTTTTTTTTTTTTTTGTTAACTAATAGGTATTTCTATAGAAGAAACAAATATCAGAAAGGAAACCCAAGAAATACACGATTTTGTTTTTTTTTTATGTGTTTTTTTTCTTCATATATTATAGTCACATTTATTAGTCAATGGGCATAACAAATTATTTTTTTGAAGCAGTTAGATTAGTGGTTATATAATTTTGCATCTTTTAAACCTTTATTTTTTGTTATTTTTTTACATTCTTGAAAAGCCCTAATAATAGTACCTCATAATATAAACTCAAATAAACTCATATGTTTGTTGCTCTATTTCTCCTAATTTGTTAAGTTCAAGAATATTTGAATTGCCTTGACCTCAAAATTTTTGGATCCCACCATAGTAGGTCTACTTAAAAAGAAAATAGAAGGACCAACAAGAATGTCTAGAGAACATCCAAGGAACTTAATAAATTGTAAGCTTGTTACATTGAATAACAAAAACCAAACCAATATTGCCTAATGAAAAGACTGATTATATTGGGTGACCTTTTGGGTACACTAGCTAGAGACCTTTACACCATTAAATACAAATTGGCATCACATGTCTACTAAAGATCAATCTCAAGAGGTTGTGAATGTAAGATACTTCCAAACATTTTTTAAATTTCATGAATTTATGTAAAATAGATTTCTGTCACATTAAACATGATTAGAGATATTTGGAGGTGTCACAAATGCAACATAAGGAAGGAACATTTTTCACCTTATGAAATTAACAAGGATAGAATGCTTTATGGTCCCTTGAACATGCCAAAGGGACAGATCATTGATCTTGTCAAATACTACAATAAGCCTAAATCATGGTATAAAATTTTGTATCTTAGTCAAGTTCATTATTTACAACCTGTTAGGTGCAGCTTATGATTTGGAGATTATAATTATCAAAAAAAGTGAGTGAGAAAAATGCAGAAAATTGTTAGAAGTAGATAGATCACCATACTACTTCAAAAGAGTTTTGTCGGGCCAAAGTTGACTAGAAAATCTTCATCCCTTACTAATGATGTATCATTTCAATATGTAGATTTGTAGCCTATGTTTGACTATTATAATTTTGTCTTTGCTTGTACTTTTTTCATGGAAAGATGCAAATTCAAATAAGGAGCCATCGTCTCAAATAGATATGTATGTTGCTATACATAAAAGGGAGCCAATACAAATATACCAACAATTGAATCAAGAAATGAGGAGAAAAATTGTGGTCATTATCTTGTTATATTATTTTGTAAAATCAAGTTATTTCTACAAATGAGATTTTTTAGGGCGGGCAGCATGTTTCTTTTGGCCTTAAATTTGCTTGTTCAAAATGAACTTTTTCAATTAACCACTAGTCTCTATAGGCTCAAATTGAGGATTTATAATCTTAACAAGAAGGAAATAGCAAACTAATAAATGCTTATATCAAAAAACTTAATTTTGATCCAACAAATTTTAGGAAATTGATTTAAGGAGCTCGATCATTTAAGGATTCATCTAATGCACCAAACTAGTAACCTTGCTCAAGGAATTAAGATTTTTTGATGAAGAAGATTGAAATTGAACGTTGCAATTTTAGGAGTAAAGGATGTTGTTCAGAAATTAGTTATAAGAGTTACAAAGAAAAGCTATAGCATCTCAATGTTCATCAACAATCTTCTAGCTTACTATTTCTTATTCTCCTAGTTGTTTCGTAAAGTTAGTCTAGATATAAGTGTGGGACACCTTACTTAAATTGTCTTTTATATCACATTCTCTACCAAACTTGTCAAGTATGGTGTTAAGTTTCATATTTGTTTTTTTTTTTATTGTTGGTCACTATTTAAGTACAAATTAAAACCTAAAAGGCATGGTTACCATGTCTTCATGCAATGGACTTTGTAATATATAATATATATGAAGAAATTACAAGGAATATATGCTTGAGAGCACAAAAAAATTTTCTTATTTTCCTTTACTATTCTCTTCTTTTCTATAAAAGTTTGTGGTTTATACTAGAACCTTGATTCTCAAGTTTTGTCTTTATGATTTGCTTGCTTATAAACAACAAAAATGGTTTCAAAGCTCTTAAGGATCTTAAAAGGAACTTTTGAGTCAATGAAATTTAGGGCAAAACACAAGAAAATCATAGGGAAATAGTTGAGATCTTAAACTTACCTAATTGCTTTAACCTTTGAATTTATCTTAAAGTGTTCTCTAAATTTCTCTCTTCTTGCTCCTCTCAAGTTTTTTAAGGAAAACTATATGCAATGGTCTATTATGATAAAGACTTATTTGAAAGCATATAATCTTTAGGAAGTTAATAAGCAAAGAGGAGATCCTCCTTCCTTGCCTACAAATCCAATAATGTCTCAGTTGAAGAATCACTGTGAGCAAGTGGCCAAGCATTTTAAAGCCTTAATTTGTCTTCACTTAGCAATTACTTATGTGATCTTTAATAAGATCATGGCTTGTTAAACTCCCAAAATGGTTTAGGAAAAGTTAAGAAATGAGTTTGGTGGCTTAATTAAAACTAGAAATATGCAGGTTTTGAACCTCAAGAGAGAATTTGAATTCTTAAGGATGAGAGACACTGAGACTATTAAAGAGTGTAGTGATAGGCTCATAAAGGTTTGAATTAAATGAAGCTTTTTGCAGAGGCCTTATCTGACAAGATAATTGTGGAGAAGGTATTGATAAGTGTTCCTGAGAGATTTGAGTCTAAAATCTCATCATTAGAAGACTTTGAAGACCTTTCCTAAGTCATTATGTCAAAATTAATCAATGTTATTTAGGCTCAAAGGCAAAGGAGGTTTTCTAGAAATAAAGGAACTATAAAATCCTCCTAGTCTGGAACCTCTTTAGAAAATGCCTTACTTATAGGTATAAAAGGCAAAGGGGCCTACAACTTGATAAGTTAAGAGAGAAATATGTTGAGAATAGCAAGTCTACAACCAAAAAAGTCTATGCCCCCTATGAGTTTTGTAGCAAAATAACTCACCTTGCAAAAGACGATTGGAAAAGACCAAAAGAAATTGTACATTCTACAAAAAGAAAGGACATGTTCACATGATCTATAAGAGAAAAAGCAAGCATTTGTAGTAGTAAAAAAGGCAATAAGGTCATGTTGCAAATGAAGATTACCAGCAAACTATGGTAGAGCTATCTGTGACAAATTGCAATACAGTTGCTAATCCTAGCTTATTAACAATGGGGTATACACCATATGTCTCCATCTTCTAAAGTTTTCAAAGATCTTGATAAATCTTACACCTAACAAATCAAAGTTAGAAATGGGGACTTAATTCAAAGCTTAAGGCAAAGGCACTACAATTGTTTCAATACCAATAGGTATTAAATTTATTTTAGATGTACTAAGTGTGAGTGAATTATTGGGGAAGAATTGTTCTTTGCAATTAAAAAATGATGCATGTACAATTCTAGTTAAAAATGGTGATGAAATCATAAAGGTCTTAATGAAAGGTAAGAGCTTCTCTTTAAATCTTAATAAACTAAATCATCTTGCCATGCAAGCTGAAAAGGATAAGTCAATTCTCTAGCATAAAAAGTTGGGTCATCATCATTATGTTGGCTTGCATAAACTATAAATGCATTAGATTGTTTTAGATTTACTTGAGATCAACCATTTTGGAGGAGTTTGTGATGCTTAGAAAGGCAAACAAACCAAGTTTCCATTTTCATCTAATCAAGCTTAAAGGGTCAAGGAATAGTTGCAAATGTTGCATACTAACCTTGTGTGGTCCTATGTCCAAGAGTCTTTTGAGTGACACATTGTTTATTGTGTTTATTAATGACTTTTCTAAATACTGCTGGGTTTATTTTTTAAAGGCCAAGTCAAAGGTGGCTTATATATTTTAGTCCTTCAAAGATTTGGTGGAAAATGAATCTAGTCATAAATTAAAACTCTTAGGTATGATAATGGAATATAATTTACATCGAGTGCATTTTAGGAAATTTGTATAGTAGTTGGCATACAACATCAATTCTCAGCTCCCTACACCTACCCCCCAAAGAAAGGGTTAAGTGAAAGAAGAAATAAAATCATCATGGCAATGTCAAGATACCTCTTACATGAAAAGAATTTTCCAAAAAAGCTATTGGCTAAGGCTATGAATACATTAGTCTATCTTTTAAATAGACTTTCCACTAGAGTAGTCCAAAATATGACACCATATGAAGTTTGGTAGGATTACATCCTCAGTCAACCACTTAAGGAACTCTGGATGCTTATGCTATGTTCTTGTGCTTGAGCATAAGTGACAAAAGCTAGATCAAAGAGCCAAAGTTGATGTGTTTGTTGGTTATAACAACACTTTTAAGGCCTATAGGGTATGTAATGTTCAACTCAAAAAAGTTCTTATCAATAGAAATGTTAAATTCAACGAGTCCATAGGATGGATTTGGAAAGAATCTAATGCTCAAGACTCTAAAATTGATCTTCTTCAAGGATTTTAGCCTAATATAGTAAAAATTAGCAATTTAGATGATAAGAACTATAATGATGATCCTATTAGAAGGACTAAGCCTTTCACTAATATTTATGAGAGAAGCCATGTTGTTGCTCATGTTTTAGAATCTATTGATTACACAAAAGCTATAAAGTCAACTAAATGGAGGCACAAGTAATGCAAGAGGAATTCTCTATAATTAAAAGGAATCAAATATTAGTTTTGGTTGATAAACCCAAAGATAGAAATGTCATTGGAGTCAAGTGGATTTTCAAAAAGAAGCTAAATGTAGATGGGATCTTAAGTAAATTGAAGGCCAAACTAGTAGCCAAAGGCTACTTCTAGAAGTGTGGAGGTGACTATTTTGATACCATTGCACTTATAGCTAGACTAGACAATATCAAGTTGCTCTTGGTAAATGTTACACATAGAGGGTGGGAGGTATACCATCTTGATGTCAAGTCTACTTTTCTTAATGGTATATTGCTAGAAGACATTTATGTTGAGTAACTTGAAGGCTATGTGGTCAAAGGCAAAGAAAAAAAAGTGTACAAACTCAAGAAAGCCCTATATGGACTTAAATAGGCCCCTAAAGCCTAGTTTAGTAGAATCAATGACCATTTATCATAGCTTGGGTTTACTATAAGCAAAAATTAAGCTACTTTGTTTGTTGAGGCAATCAAAGGTCAAATCCTTACTATGTTTATTTACATAGATAATCTTTTAATCATAGGTTATAGTCCTATGTTAATTGAGCAATTTAAATAGGAAATACATAAGGTATTTAAAATGACAAATATGGGAAAAATGACCTTTTTCCTTGGATTTTAGGTTCACCAATCTAATTATACCATATTTGTTACTAAAACAAATTATGCAAAAGAAGTGCTCATGAAGTTTTATATGGATAAATGTAAATCTACATTTACTATGCTAGTTGTGAATGCTAAATTGATCAAAGATAATGAAACTGATAAAGTGAATGAAGGCTTTTACAAAGCATCATTAGGTGCTTGTTATATTTAACAGCCTAAACTATTACAACTATTGTAAATCAAGGCTTTCAGCTTAGGAAAATACTTATGGATCTATAACAGACTTTAACCAAACCAACACTAATCCTTTGTGACAATTAAGCAACCATTGTAATTTCTAGAAACCTTATTACACATCATGGTAGAACCAAGCATGTTAAAATCAAGCTTCACTTTCTTAGGGAAGCTTAAGAATGAGGTGAAGTCCAACTAGTTTTTTGTCAACCAAAGAACCATGTTTCTAACATTTTTACTAAATTGCTACCTAAAGCAAAATTTGAATTACTAAGAAAGAAACTAGGCATACAAAGTTACAACTCCAAGGAAGAGTGAAGAAGATTAGAATTGAACATTAAAATTCTAGGAGTCAAGGATGTTGTTCAAAAATCAATTACAATAGTTACAAAGAAAAGCTCTAATAACTTAATGTTCATTAGCAATCTTCCAACTTACTCTTTCTTATTCTCCAAGTTGTTTTGTAGAGTTAGTCTAGATCTAAGTATGGGACACCATACTTAAAGTGTCTCTTATGTCACATTGTCGACCAAATCTTTTAAGTATGGTGTTAACTTATAGATTTGGTTTTGTCACTATTTGTCAATGTTTAAGTACATATCAAAACCTAAAAAGCATGGTTACCATGTCTTTGTGTAATGAGCTTTGTAATCTCTAATATATATGATGAAATTACAAGGAATTTGTGCTTGAGAGTAGGAAATAATTTTCTTAATTTCCTTTGTTATTCTCTCCTTGTCTATAAAAGTTTCCAGTTTATACCAAAACCTTAATCCTCAGTTTCCTCTTTATGATTTGCTTGTTCATAAACAACAAGATTTAACCAATGTGTGTGATTCAACTAGAAAGGCATAGCTCTTAAAATCATGTAAATGTAAGCATATTAAAGTTATGCTTCAAATTGCCCTATTGTGTCCTTTCATCATACTTGCTTTGCATCAACTCTAGTACTAGAAAAATCAATTAACGACAATTATACGTTGTCAATCTTGTTGTTTTTGTTGTTTTTTGTAAGATGTTCATCATATTTCTCTTACCAAATAAGACCTAAAAATTTGAAAGACATGGAATGCATGGCTTGATGAACAAAATATAATTAAGTGTTCATCTCATTACATTTGTGTCATGACAGGAGACATGCCATTTGGTGCCTCCATCTCTCTTGCATTTTTCAGGAAAATGTGTTGAGGGGTAATAGGGGTATTGCAATGCGTGTTAGTTTACTTTGGATTTACCACCAATCATTTTAGGTGCAATTGGAACACATAGTGACTCAGTCTGCTTTAGGATGTTTGGAATTATTTCACACATTTTTTGTCATGATTTGAGTATTTTCCCTAGTTCTTAGGTTAATTAGTTTTAGTGTTTTAGATTTTAATTGCATTTACTAGTCTTTGTTATTTTGTTTTGATGAATGAGAATTTATTTATTTATTTATTTCCTTTTACATTTAGTTGTTTTTAATAAGTTTTATATCTATTTAAGTTAATTAGAATATATTTTGTGACTTAGGTTTGTTTTAGGGACGTTTTGAGAATTTTATGCTTTTAGCAAAAAAAATTCTAGTATTTTACTATTTTTACTTGTTTATTTTAGGTTTTTCACAAAATTAAAGTTTTAGATCATAAAAGTGATATTCAATGAAATTGAAGTAAATATCTCAAATTTTCTAGATTGGGTTTGTGACTTTAAATTTGATTTTGTTTAGACCTTCAGACATTGCTTCAAAAATAGAGCAAAAAATTGAAGTCCAAATCCTAATTAGAGTAGAATTACTATCCAAATATTGAGTATTTAAATGGGTATAACTTAAGCCTCTGACATCCATTTTAGGCGATTCAAAATCCAAAACTAAAGATCACAGTTAGGCCTATAATTTTTATGAAGACAACCAAGCCTATATCAATTATTTGATGTCCAAAAATAGTTGAAAAGTTGTTGTAAAATCTGTCATGGGCTAGATTGAGTCAATTTCAATTTTTAGCTCATAACATGGGCATTGGACCTTTGTTTTGGGCAGGACTAGATGCATTAGATATCTAACAAAGAAGGCTACAACTTTAAGGAAGATGACAAACCATAATTCAAGCTTTATTTATTATGGAATCAGCTTGAAAGCTAATATAGGAATTTTGGAAGATTAAGGAAACCCTAATTCTTTAGGGTTTGCTGGTAGCTATTATTTATGTTCTCAAAGAAATGAATAAGTATCTTTTTAGTTGTTAAAAAGGAGAAAAAAAAGTGATGAAGAAGTAGCAAAGATGAGAGACAAAAGTGCAAGTCTCAAAGACTGGTAGCCTTCTTACTTTCTTCTCTTTTTCCTCATTAGTTACTAATTTATTTTAGCATGTTTTATGAATGTTTAGTTGTTTATTCATGTGTTTTAATGAATATAAGTGACTAGATCTTTTATTCTAAGGAAAGGATGTAGTCGCTAAATTTTGTCAACAAATTGATATTCTAGTTATTTTGATTGTTCTTAATTAATTCAATTTGATGCATTTGATTTTCTTTTTGTTAATTACTAGGCATTATTTTCATGTTTAATATATTATATAATAGAGTGAAAGTGTAAGTTTAATACTAGTTTGTAGAAGCATTAAACCTAGGTTGTGTAGTTTAGTAATAAATACACACCTTTGTGATCATTGTTAAGAATTCCATAAATCTTAATGAATTCATATTAGTTTTTATAATCATAAAAGTACAAATTGGATTAATATGAATATAATTGTTGAATCTTGAAAGAGATCATCATATGCTTTACAAAATTCAGTTATTGTTGTTATCAAGTTCTAATTTTAACAGTTGAGTGTCAAATATGTTAATGGTATTCAGCAAATGAAATCTAAGTCCTATGAACCTTATTTATTGACTTTTAGTTTACATTTAAAATTGACTTTTAATTTCATAGTTAAATAAAATTTACATAATTTGATACTTGAGCTCCCTCCTTATGGGATTGATATTCGGACTTATGTCCACTTTACTACATAAACATCTTATATACTTCTAGTAAATTTTAAGGCAATCACTTTACCAAGATTTGTCAAGGTTTGGGAAATTGGTTACATTTGGTGGAAGCCATAACCAACTTGAATGATTGTTGCAAGTTATGGTACCGTTGTTTATTCATTTGTATTTCTATGCCTTTTCCTATTAATATGTTATTTACTCTCAATGTTTTTATGACTGCCTATCAAAATACACACTCACTTAAATAGTAGAAATGATGATTTATTTTTATGCACTTACCCATAGGTGCAAGGATGGTGCTACCACTAGGAATTTTACATCCCTTTTTTTTTTCCTTTTTGTCTTAGTTTTCTTATTTTGTATTTTTTTTCCTTTTTCTTTTTTTTTATTTTTCTCTTTTCTTTCTTTTTCCCTTTTTCTTTTCCTTAGTCTTCATACACCCTCACCTATTTCTTTGTCCCATTTTAAATATCCTCTACTATTCATATTCTTTGCCCTTACACAACTCCACTTTTAAGCTTTTTGGACTAAAAATGATTGTAACCATGCCTTCTAATTTGTGTTCTTAGGCTTAGGTGCTATGACTTGAGCTACCAAATAGTTTTTTTGAGTTTTTTTAAATGATTTATGGTATATGGGACATTTACTATTACTAGCAGTAAGATGCCAATAACCTCTAATCAAGGTGTGAGGCACATTGATGGTTAGCTTAGAGTCTCTTGAGTCTATTGATATTGGTTTCATGTGTTGCTAATTGTCAAAATCAACACATGGAAAGAAGTCAAAGAGGTAGTCGACTTTGGATCCTTGGTCACCACCACTAATAGCTCCAATCAATGGATGGAGGGCTTTGCTAAACTAACCATCATTGACACACCAACCAGTTGTGGTTTTAGAGTAGGATGGCGACTAAACAGTAGGTGCATGGCAGTCAACAACAAGCTTTGGGAGCATCTATTAATGCTTTTTAGCAACCTTTCTAGCATATGGGACCCATTAGTGGATATATTGGCTTATAGTGATTTTATTGATGTAGGTCATAAGTCAAATAATGCTTTTTGACAGCACGCATAGTGACAACGTAGTGACTAACCATGTTTAGCCTGTCAATTTTCACATTTTTTGGCCTTCGTTGGTTCTTCCATTGTTGGTGTTTTGTGGTCTCTTCCAAATGAGTTTATTTGATTTTAATGGGCCAAATTAATTTCTTAAGCATTTGAGTTCTGTGTCAATGGAATAATGTCCTTGATTTGATGTTTATTCATTAATATTTATCTTGATCATAATTATGAGTTTATTATGACTCATTTATGTTGAATAATTTCTTAGAAAGATATCATTAAATGGAAAGAATAAAAGGAAAAGTAAATAAGAAGGTTGTACAGTCCTATTATGAGTACTTTGGTCCCCATTATGATTGACCAAAGAGTGTAATCTCTCTTTTTAGGTAGCAACACAAACATGGTTTGGGGTAGTCTTTTGTGATAATGGCACTTTGTTGTTACTTTTACCCCTTTTTAATGACATTTGGGGCCTTTAAACATACTAACTTCATTTAGTTTCTTGGTGTAACATTAATTGGCTACTTAAACTCATTATTAATGCACTTTGCTCTCTTTCTCTCATGTGACTTTGCTCTCCAAATTTGCTACCTTTTAGACTTTTTTCTTATTTCTCTATTGGATTTTTTTTTTTTTTGCCCTTATTGCCTCATTAATAAGGATGACTTTTACAGAGAAATTAGTCTAATGTTACTTGTTAATGTCTAATTATTTTTGTTGGACAATGCAAATTGCTTTGCTTTTTGATAAGTAGCTAAGTTTGCTTTGATTGAATGGCTGAGATTGTCTTTTGTGTTTATTATTGAGTGGGCTTTTAACTTGTAGGATTTACACTTGGATCAAGTTACTGGGCCTCACAGAAAAGACTAATGAACTAATGTCAGCACACATGGATACTTCATCTAAGGTCTTTAAAAAGGGGAGGGCTCCCTTTTGTGGTTTAATGATGGCACTTATATCTACAAACAATTTTTAACTTTGGGTTTAGTCTAAGAACTCAAATGGTCCCAATTCATTCTTTCAAGATAGATGTATCTTATAATTGTACATTTGACTATATAACCTAATTTGCAACAAAATAATTATTTTTTTCTTTTTTCTTTAATGATTTTATTTACACTACTTTTTACCTGTCTTTTTCCTTTTCTACGTGCAATTGCAAAACATACAATCTAAATGTAATTTGCATGTCAAATTTATAAGTGTGAGTGTAAAGCTCTCCTTAATTAAGGTAGACAAAATAAAGGTACAACAACTATCTCTCTTTGTGAGTTGCTTTGGCACAAAGGAATAGACAAAGACTTTCATGGATCCTTATTTTATTTGCCTCTTGAATGCTTATTTAACAATGCTTGCATTCCTATGGTCAATGTGTGTTAAGTTGATATAAAGCAATTGACTATTATTTGTATGCTAAGGTGATTTTGTTGATGAAAATAGAGTAAAAGTCCTATTAAGAGGCTTATGATATTGCCAAAAGTTGCTCTATTCTCCACTAAGGTTGTTTTATGAGTGGTAGTTTAGCTAATAACTCCATTAGGGAATTCCACTAGGGAATCTTTTAAGGCATAATGGATAGTTTCACTATGAAATTGGTATGCATTACCCTTAAGGGTTACCAATGCAAGACATGGCCTTAAGTTCGTGTAGGTTTTCCATTTATTGTGGGAATTTTGAAGTAAGTTAAGATGTTGCCTATACTTGTTTAAGATAACTACATTACCCTTTAGCTCAAGTTATAGATGTAGGATACATCCAAATTCCATGTAATACTACTTGAAAGTGTGTTGATAGGTGACCTATACTTGTTTAAGATTACTACATTACCCTTTGGCATGGGTCACCTATGCAAGATGCATCCAAACTCCGTACAGAACTGCTTAGGACTATGTTGATAAGTGACATGTACTTGTTTAAGATGGCTACATTACCCTTTGGCTCAATTCACCAATGTAGGATGTATCCAAACCCCATATAGAACTACTAATATATGACGTGGACTTGCTCAAGATGGATGCATTACCTTTTGGTTTAAGTCACCAATGCAGGACATATTCTTAAACATGCCCAACATTACTAGTTTCATTGTTTATGGTTTCTTATGCTAACATAATATTATTTAGGGTTTGCCTTCACTTGTTGTTTGCATTGTTTTGAGGATGTTTTTGCAAAGAGAATCTTTCTTGGTTCATTATAGTTGAAGCCATTTCTTATTTTGGAGTCTTTCACTTCATCATGCCTTCTGATTTTGCTTTTCCTTCAATATGATGCTTAAAGCCTTTTTTTTGTGACACATTATGAAGGTAAAGTTTCTTTTCTAATTTTTAGAGGAACATGTTTGGTCTACTTGTCAATTGATTCAACTTCTGGAGGATTTTTGAATTTATTGACCCATCTTTACCATTTAATGCTACTTGGGGCTTCTAGTGTGGCCTTTAAGGAATTCCTTGTAACCTTGAAAATTTCAAACAAAGAAATGTAATTCGTGCTTTTTTATTTTGAAATGTTCATTGGCTATAAGCTAACTAGACTATTGTAAGGATTCATTAAGGTTGATAGTATAGCTAATAACTTAGCCTAAGCTTGGTTTGGATGCCCTTTATATGCAAAGTTTGTTTGTCTGATCATGTTTGTTATCCTTTCTAATCCCCTTTAATGTGTTTTTTTCTTACACCATTGTTAGCTAACTTTACTCTTGTTAAGGCTTATGCAAAATATTTTTTGATTATACCTGGGTTTACAAGATTTGGCATATCTTTACCCTACATGTTTGTTGAGATCAATGCTCTACCTAAAAATGCATCTTTCACCACATATGGACCTTCATAGCTCAATGCCCACTTAACTTATGGATCACTTTAATTTGGTGGAACTCTTTTCAAGACTAATTCCCTTTCTTTGAAATGTTAGGGATGTAGTTTCTTCGCATGGGCTCACCTTATTTGATTTTGTTATTGTTATCCATGGTAGATTATAGTTAGCCTCTTTTATTTAATGAGATTTAATTACTTATATATGACTTTGACCTATTCAACCTTTTCTAACTCTACTTCTATCAAAACCTTTAAGGAAGATACTTCAACTTTTATAGGTAAGATTGCTTCAATCCATAAAACAATGCCAATGGAGTCATCCTTATGGAAGTTGGCATGTTAGTGTAGTATGTGTGCAATGTAAAGGACAATATCTCATGTCAATTATTGTAGGTAACCATCATTTTTTCAATGATTCACTTGAAATTTTTGATCATTGCTTCAACTACCCCATTCATTTATGGCTAGTATGGTACAAAGTTGTGATACTTGATCTTGAACTATTTACACAGGTTTGTCATCATTTTGTTGTTCAAGTTGGTGGCATTATCAATAATTAATCACTCCAGCATGCCATAATGATAAATGTTGTCTTAATGAATTTAATGACTACTTTACAAGTGGCATTTGCATAGGATGCTACTTTAACCCATTTTGAGAAGTAGTTAATTGCCACTAATATTAATTAATGCTCATTAGATGCTTTCAAAGTAATAAGACCAATTACATCCATTCTTTACATATATAAAGGCCAAGGGGATGTCACAATATGTAATGGAGTGAGTGTTGCATGTATTTTATTTACATTTATCTCATATTTGACTAGTAATATCTTTCTCTTAAGATCTTTATAATCATAAAGAGGCCACTGATATGCAACCCACATAAGCCTTTATGAACTTTTTTCATAATATCATCTACCTTAACCACATCTATAAATCATAATAAGATTGAGTCATAGTTGCATTTATAAAGGATATCTCCACTAAGGAAGGCCAACCTTTGTAGAATTCTTTTGCTATTTTCATTTATGCCTTTGGGATATTCTACAATTTTAAGGTATTGATTTATGTCATGATAACATGGCTTGCTATCTACCTTTTCTATGTGCATGTAATGAGTTGGAATATGGTGGATGTTTGCGTGGATCACCTAGGTATTGGCTTCAAAGGGGGTCTGTACATCATTATATCAATGTTTAGGCCTAACATGTCCTAGTATAATGAGGCAAACACATCTATGTATTATTTGAGTAGCTCAATCATGCCCTATCTACTTTCTAGCTAGTATGGTATAGAGTTGTGATGTTTGATCCTGAACTAGTCACACAAGTCTATCATCATTTTGTTGTTCAAGTTGGTGGTGTTATTAATAATCAGTTGCATTGGCATGCCATAGTGGTATGATATCTTTTTTTAATGAAATTAATGACAACTTTGCAAATGACATTGACATAATATGTTGCCTTAACCTATTTTATGAAGTAGTTGATTGCCACTAGAATGACAATGCCCATTAAATGCTTTCAAAGTAATAGAACCAATTACATCCATTTCCCATATAACTAAGGGCCATAGGGATGACATAGTATGTAATGGAGTAGGTTTTGCATGTATTTTATCTACATATATTTGATATTTGTGGCATTCTCAAGTGTGCTAGAAACAATATGATTCCATGGTCAACCTATAGTATCCTACTCCTAAGATCTTTTTGATCGTGGAGAGACCACTAGCATACAACCCACATAAGCCTTTATGCACTTTTTTCATAATAACTTCTGCCTCAGCTGAGTTTACACATCGCAATAGGATTGAGTCATAGTTGCATTTGTAAAGGATATCTTCATTGAGAAAGAAATTCATTATTAACCTTCATAAAGTTCTTTTGCTATTTTTTATTTACACCTTCAGGATTTTTTATGGTTTCAAGGTATTGAATTGTGTCATGATACCATGGTTTGCTATCTATCTCTTTCGTTATATGCATGCAATGAGTGGGAGTGTGATGGATGTTTACATGGATCACTTAGGAATTAGCTTCAGATGAAGTCTGTACATCACTATATTAGTGTTTAGGCTTAACATGTGATGGTATGATAAGGCAAACACATCGATGTATTCTTTAAGCAACTAAATCATGCCTTGTTTGCCTTCTAGCTAGTATGGTACAAAGTTATGATGATTGATCTTGAATTGGTCACACAAGTCTATCATCATTTTGTTTTTAAAGTTAGTGGTGTTATCAATGATCTATCACTCTAGCTTGCCATAACAATATATGATGTCTTTCTTAATGAATTTAATGACTGCTTTGCAAGTGACATTCACATAAGATGTTGCTTTAACCCATTTTATGAGGTAGTCAATTGCCATTAGAATGAATTGATGCCCATAAGATGCTTTTAGAGTAATAAGACCAATTACATCCATTCCTGACATACACAAGGGCCATAGGGATGTCATAGTATGTAATGGAGTAGGTGTTGCATTTATTTTATTTACATATATCTAACATTTGTGGCATTTATGGGTTTGCCAAAAAAATCTAATTTCGTTGTTGACCAACAGTATCTTGCTTTTAAGATCTTTTTGAATATGGTACTTTTAGATTTGGTCTCAAGGTTAGTGTTGGCTAAACTACCAATTTTATTTTCAAACATCTTAAATGATAGACAAAAGGTCATAGGAAATAAATAAGTATTGTTAAGATAGTTTATATGGATATAAGAGTAAATGTTATTATAAGTGAAAGTGACATAAAGATATTATTAACTAACATATGACAAAAGGCCACCCATGTTATTGCATAGCTTCCCTTAAATGTCATAAGAGTTAACAAGCATGGGGCATAGGATTCCATTACTTTGCTAAAGACTCAGGTGATCGAGGAATCCCTTAAGCTTGCCAGTTATTTACATAAGTGTCTATGTTGTATGGCTAGATAAGTGGGATTTAAAGTAACCCTTCTTTCTCCTTGTTAGGGATCATGTGGATTTTCAATGTATCAAGCTCAACAATGACTTTAGTTGTTGCATTATGGCCGTCATGGGTTTGGTTGATGAACACTACACTTTTGAAGTGGCAAGTAAGGGGTAGTGTAAGGTTGGTTACCTCATCTTCTGGGCACCTTTGAATGGTATTGTCTTTTAACTAAGCCAAAATTTGATCCCAAAGTGGTCTCATTACCTATTAGGTTATATAAAAGTGGTGATGCCTTGGAGATGCTTTCTAATTCCTTTGCCTTAATGATAGTCATTTTTGTCATTACTTTAGTTACATTCAATAATGCCTCAATGAGTGACATTTTAAGGAATGACTCCTTTGACCAATTAGTCACATTTGCAATTTTGAAGGATTAGAAGGTGCATTCTAATGCTTCTTCAGTTGCCTCAACATAAGGCATTTTTAGAGGTCTAAAGACAAGCAAACATATTTAGCTTAAACATTAATTATTTGATCACACTTGATGAACTTCACTTTTTAGTCCAAGGTGGAAAGAATGGCTCTTATTGCATGAATTCATAGTTGACCCAACATACAACTATAGGTAGATTTGATGTCTATGATTTAGAAAGGCATATTGAAAGTACATGGCATTACCTATATTAGGAGCTCAATTATCCTTATGAATTTACATTTTGTGCCATCAAATGCTCAGACAATCATATGGCTAGGTGTCATAACAGTGATGTTAATTGGCTCCCACTCCAAGGTGTCTTTAAGCATGATGTTTAAGGATGATTCATTGTAGATGAGGACACATGACATGTTACAACCATAATAAATGACCAAAATGCATAGTGCCTTAGCGTGTTTATGCCTCTTAATTGGAATTGACATGCAATTGCTTGTCATGATATTATGGATGATATGATCAAGGTTGGCCAAGGAAATGTCAGGAGAAACATATGCCTACTTAAGAATATGCATCAAGGATTTTTGATGAGATTCAAAGTTCATTAGCAAAGAAAGGATTAAGCTTTTGGCTAGAGTTTGACTAAGATACTTTAACTATATTATACTCACTTTTCTTAATGTATTTAAGGAACATTCCATCGCCTTTGTCATTGGCAGTTGGTTTCCTTATCAAGATTCTACCTATTAGATGACCTCACTCCCTTGATATTTTGAGGAGGGATCTCCTTAACCTCATTTGAGATTGCAATGACTTTCCTTTTTTTTTTTTTACTTAAGCCTACCTACACATCCTACTTTGAGTGATGCCCTCAAATTTTGAAATGTTAAATGTTGCTACAAACATTGAATCTAGTGCAAATGTCTCATTCTAGGAGTCCACCTAATGGTTATAATCTTAGTGGATTGCTTTATTATTCTATCAAGGTTGTAAATCCTTGGAGTAGGTAAAGCATAAGTAGTTAAAGGAAATATTTTTTATGATGCTAAGTTTTTTTTTTTTTTTTTTATAGTAGGAAAGTGGGTTTCAATGGGCTAGAGTCTTCATCATGCCAATCTTGAAAGAATTAGGGGCTAGGCTTGGGCAATCATTGTCTAGGCATTCTTTAATATGATTAATTACTTTGTGATTAAGAAGTGGATTCATGCTAAAGCTAGACTTTATCTTAAATTTTAAGAAATTAATCCATCATCCATCTTTTAGCTCTTAGACTTTACATTTATAAATCCAATAGTTGTTTGTAGGATGCCCAATTTACCTGCTATTGTAGTCACATTTGACATTGACATCATACCAAGGAGGGTAGGATGGTTTTGAATATTTTTTGGTAAAAATATTAACAAATTCATTTTGAATGAGCCAAAGTAGTAACTTTAAATAAGGCATCAATATGGGGTCAATCCTCCTCCTTTCCTGCTTCTAAAGTAAGCCTAATTGCCCAGAAGTGTTAACATGTGTATATTTAACTACAAGAGTCATGGTTAAGAGCTTTGGAATGAGAATGGGGTCATTAATTCATATGATTGGTATGATTGTTGAGGAGTGAACTACCTTGAAAAATTGCCAAATGACTAATATATGGGGTAGGCCCTAAGCCAACTCTCACATTCAATTACATAAACCTCACCTTTTCTCTTCTTAGTTACCTTGATTTTCTTAGAGGTTATAACATCAATAGTAACATCAACAATTTTTCCCTTTAGGATTGCCTTGTCAATCCTTTCTCTAGTGATTTCCAAATCAACAAAGCTTCCTGACAAACTTTGCACCATTGTAATGGGAGGCTTTCAAGGTATTGAGAAAATTAAAGACCAACTTTTTTTTAAGCAACAAAGGCTAAGCCTGAACTACTATGTTATGCCATCATTATATGTACTATTTGAATGTCTCCTTAAGTTTCTTTTCCATATCTCGAAGATCCATTTGAGTTAGTTATAGCTTAAAAATATATTTGAATCTAGCTTTAAAAGCAATAGCCAATTTTGCTTAAGTTGTGATGTTCTTTTGTTCTTATTTGATATGCCAATGGGAAGCCACACTCGTCAGATTATCTTGGAAGTAATGCATTAAGCATTTTTCTTCATGAGGATATGCTGTCATCTTCCAAATATACATTGTTAAGTGGTCTATTGATAATCCTATTCCATCATATTTTTCAAATTTTGGAATTTTGAATTTTGGAGACAAAACTACAACTTGAACAAGACAAAAATCTAACACACTTATAAAAAGCTCTCTCCTTTAATGGCTTTGACTTATTCTAGTAAAATATCAATTTTCCACTTTCGATTTAGGAGTGACTTTGAGTTTGTTGGGGATGATCTTAGTCTTAGTGTTGTCTAGTTTGTGTATTATAACACTTAATGATTGTGCGGTTACTAGTAGCCCTAAAGTAAGATACATAGCTATCTAAAAGTAGATGAAGGGTGCCATAAAAATTCATGATATGAGGATTTTCTGAAATAACTCACTAATTAGGGCAAGAGAGCCTTCTTGAGGAATGACGTATGCTACTCCCATCTTTCCTTTGGCAAATGTTTGGACTATCTACTATATTTGCTCTTTCAAATCCTTAATTAAGGCTTAAATTTTATCCATGCAATTGGTTAGTTCCTCAACTTTGTCCTTCATTCTTCTTATATGGGATCGAGTTAAGATTACACACCTGACTAGTTGTGAGCTCCTTATTGCTTATTGGATTGTACCTTGTTATTATGTCATGATAAAAAAGGTGATTACATTTATAATATTTATGGTCGATACACTAGTGCATGAAATGCTTAAATAGGCATATAAAAGGCTTTATAACTTAACAATTTTATTGGATGATAATAGAGAACAAGAGTAGATGCTTTTTTCATTTTACATTTTGTTACAATTATAGTTCACTTTTCTACTCCTCATCACTACTTAGGTTATATTCATTATTGATACCTCCCAACTCTTCAAAGTTTAGGTTTATCTGTTCATGATAGCAAAGATGCTGATGACACAAATATTGAGCAAAGTGAAAAGGAAATGTCTTGGTATTTAGATTAATGCATTTGTCATAATGATAAGAGTCAATTCAAAAAAGCGCTTAAGGAGGAGTGTCTAGATTGATCCTATTACTCTTATAGAGGATGGTTTTGATGTCTCACCAAGAGATTAGATTGGTGTACAAATCATTTAAGACATTGAGATGATAGTTAATGATCCTCTAAATAAACAACATAACATGCATCTTGATTTCTTTGTCTTGAGCCCACACATCAAGTTAAAGATAAAAAAATGAAAAAGACATAGGGAGAGTCTTTAGGGCTATTAACGATATCACTCCATTCTAGGAGGAAATTGAAGAGCCTAAATCATTTTTATAGTGAGAATCGAGCCCAAGGATACTATTCTTAGTATCTCATAAGGGCATTAACCCATAATTGTAAAGGGTCTTCTTTGGGAAGTTGCTAAAGTCTTTCAAAGGAATAAAGAAGCAGTTTATGAAAGGATATTGTGGATGCCAACCAATAAATTTGAAGGGAATATTAGCAATTTCATAATGCCTAAGCAAGAGTCTTTACAATTTGTTTACTATGAAAGTCTTGTACTTTTAGGTGTCTTTGGCAATTACCTCTACCAAGGGCATTGGTAGAAAATTAGTAAGATTGGAATAAAAGGAAATTTATTCAATTCTAAAATTGTTAGCCTCAAATGATTTAGGAAGATCATTTATCATTTCTTCAACATTAGATTCTAGACCTTTGAGTTTTGAAATGTGGAAGACTATAAGTGTATGAGAGGGGCTTGTCATAGTTTTGTAGTATAGGAGTCAAAGTCTGCCTACTCTATATGGTTGGATGTTAAGATGCATTACTTGGAATTGAACTAGGTTAAGATGACTTCTCCCATCATTATTTTTCCTTTCAAGAATTATTAGAACCTTAGGCATCCATAAATTATGTATGGCTCTATTCCATACTAATTGTAATAGTCATCTAGTCCTTTTCATTAGGAAGAATGATATGTTTTCAACCATGTAGGTGAAGTAAAACTTGTTGTAAATGTGATTGGCAACTACCACTCCTTTAAGGAAACCATCCATAAGCACCTACCCCATTGTCAAGTGATTGCTACCTTTCATCTTAAGCAAACAAATTAAAAAATAAAAATCGACGAGCCATACTAATAAGCCCTACCAAACTAAATTGCTCAAAAGGATCTGTCTGCTCATAATCTAGAAAACCTTGTAATAAACATTGGCTTGGGAGATAAAAAAAAGAGACAAAAAAAAAAATAATTCTTATTTGAGTATAGGATATATCGTAGTCTGGATTTAACAATAATAGTTAGATTAATATAGTATTTTTACAAATTTTATATAATTTTTTTTAAAAATAATAATTTAAATTTTATATAATTTTTATTATAAATTTAGTATAATATTAAAAAAATTTATTATCATTATACATCACTATATCTATATATAAAAAATTATTGGCATAATATGTCATATATCATTTAATTTAAACTTAATAAAAAATAAAAATAAAACAAAATAAAGAAAAATAAAAAATTTTAAAATTTTCCTTCACTGGCCCTCTCCTCCTCCGCCTCTTCAATCTCTAAACTCTTCCTCCTTCTCTCCATCCCTTTCTTTTCTCCATCCCTAATCACTTTGAGAAGCATATGCGGAAAAGATGCAACCGTTGGATTCATAATAATATACATATTTGACTGTGTATTCCATAATAAAACACAAATATGAAACAGATACAAAGATTGAGCCATAATAGGGATGTAATCCCGAAATAGGATGCAACTAAAGTTTCCAATTCCACAATTATGCCCAGTTATGTATACTTAGCATGGTTAATCACAACTAAAATGAAGTTCAGATCTCTCAAATCGTACACCGAAAATGGAAAATTAAGTAATAACACTGGGAACGGACAATCATTTTGATAGCAGAAGAGGGAAAGCATTCCAATGTCCTTCAGCGGTGTAACTGCACACAAACCATAAAGGTGTCACTGCACATCACTCGACATCATTTGCGAAAGTCGATCAGCAGCAGCAGCTGCAACAAACGTCGTGGCCGCACTAAACATCTCGTTTAGTTACGTACTCGCATGCCCTCCCGATCGTCCTCATTATTGTCTCTCGTTCCTGAAGTTGCCTTGCTTGACCACGATCGAATCAGTGTCATGCGAGTTGCTGACATCTCCGGAGTTGAAATCACGGTGTGCCGACCACCAACAATTTTTTTTTTTTTTAAAATTAAAAACAATATATATAAAGTCAGTGCCATGTCGTCCATTGTGGTAGTACTAGGTTAAGTTATATGGTTACAAACCTAAAAGGTAAAAACAAGGTTATATTGGTACTCTCCCAAAATGTATATTATTAACTATAAACTTTCTGTCAAAATTTCTAACATGCATGTGTTAATAATGAAATATTCTTATGATAATTTGTACGGACTCAATAAAATCTATTTTTATTATTTTTATTTTTTAGTTCTATTATTAAAGATGAAAACTAGAGAATTGTCACAATGATGTTATATTAACGGTAGTGTTATGTGACTCACAAAATTATTGAAATTATAATTTAAAATATAAAATCTTATTATTTTATAATTATATATAAATTTAATAATTTAAATTATTTTAAAAATTTTTAAAAATAAAATTTTAATAATATCTTAATTCAAAATATAAAATCTATAAAATTATATTTTGAACTAATATTTTTTTTACGATAAATTTTTTTAATTTATATTTTTTAATTAAAATATATTTTAAATTATATTATAATAAATTATTATTTTTATTCTTATTGTTTCATTTATTACCTAACCATATTTTCTTTCAACAATGAAAACAAGTTGGTTCGAAAGTTTTTAAAGATTGATATATATAAAATATTTTATTTATTTCTTTATTTTTATTGAGTTCATATATATATATATATAATTACAAATTATATGTTTTAATGTTAGTTATATTTTATTTTTTTTGTAAAATTTTATAATTATACCATATAATTTTATTATTTAATTTTTAACATCTCACATCAATATTAAGTGAGATCTCAATATTAATAATATTAGTCATTTATATTAAAATTTTTTTAATAAATTATAAAATTTTTATCCAAAATATTAGATATCTGATAAATTTAACAAAATATATCACAATTTATCATTAAATTTTTTTGATATATTCTTGTAGATTGATTAATTTTTGTTATACTTTTTTAGCGTAGATGACATGACGTAATTTAGATTAGATAATTATTTTTTTAAAAAATTATTTAATTTATAATAAAATAATAAAATATATAATAAATATTATATAATATATATCAAAATAGTTATGATATTTGTTTATTACATATAATATTTATTCCTGTTACATATTCTATGTTTTTTTTTATATGAACTTGATTTTTTTATTAAAAAAAATAATATTTGGGACCCATCTCCGGAGAGTTCCTCTAGCTGAAAAGTCATCCGTTACGAAATTTTACCCAGCAGTCGGTCTTCTTTCTGGATGGTGAGGGAAGACGTTTCAAGTTTCACCTATTGCAAACGACGTCGCATGGTTCAAATTTGCCAACTACAAATAAATTTCAATTTCTAGTGCTATCGTTGCTGTAGACCTGGGCCGAAAAGGGAGAATCACCGCGCTCACAGAACGTCTTCCTTTCGGCTGACCATTCGTCAAATAATTAAAAAATATATATAATAAGGTACGATTATGATCCTCTTTTATTTTTACTGACTAATTAATAATTTTAAATACCGTTTAATTATTTCTTGTTTGTTAATGTAACTGACACATTACTACTTGAAAATAATGAATTAGTAATTAAACATTCTTAAAATTCAAATCTCCGGCTGTGTAGGTTTAGGGTTTCTGGTTTTTCACGCTGATCCTTGTCTGGGTTTTTGTTCTTAAACACTTTGATATAGGTTTTAGCCGTAGGATTTTTATTTTTTTTTTATTCATTCTATTTTTTCTTGTTAGAAAAGTGTTTTGGATGACCAATAGAGGATTGGGCTTCCTTTGGAAACATGCTAGGGATATGTCATCCAGTTTTTGATGTTTTGGTTGTTTACTTGCTTTGTGGAAAAAGGTTTGGCCCTTTTGATTAGAACATGAAGCGAAAGCGAGGCAACAAGAGAGGCAAGAAGAAAGGCAGCCAAGAGCAGACAGCAAATGAGCCAGCTCCAATTGTTGTTACTCTGGATGGGGAAGATAATTCTGGTATAGATGGCTCTGATAGTAACTACAACAACAATAATGATGATGGTAAAGATGAATATGCATCCCGAATGGAGGTTGACACACCTTCTTCGACTGGGACAGACCAGCCTTTGAATGTTGCAAGTATCAATCCCGATGGCTCTATTGATAAGACCACCGGGAAGTCAGTTGGGCGTGTCAAGGTTAAGCTCAAGACTTCGAAGACATTGGAATCACACAGTGATACTGATAAGAGTAGCCTTCAACTGGGTTTGGATAAACATGGTGTGGTTAGTGATAAAATGGAAGATAGTGGCAGTTCATTGCCTGAAGTGAAAATGGGTGTTCCAGGGAACATTTCAAAGAAACCTGGGAGTATAAAGATTACATCATTCAAAGGGCACAGTAGTTTGAATGTTGAGAAGAGTAGTAATGCTGTGGCAGCAGGCAATGACAGTGTACAACAAAAAGAGGTGAAGACTACTGATCAGGGTCTTCGATATAATAAGGAAGAATTGGATTCTGCATTGTTGGTATGTTGGAAATTTAATTAGGTTGTTTATGCATTGTCCAGGTTACATTATTTTGGTTTGTTTCTGCAGAATTGAGTTGAGAATGTGGCAATTTCCGTTATTGTTATCCCTTTTTCCCCTTTCTCAGGTGATTAAGAAGGTAATGAAAATGGAGGCGGCCGAACCCTTCAATGTTCCAGTGAATCCTGAAGCTCTGGGGATACCTGTGAGTATGAATCACTACTGAATATTCTTATTTCAGAAAGGATGCTTACGGGGAGGAGGAGGGTAATGTTGGAACTAAATGATGAGGTCTTGGAAACAATGTCATTGCCCCTACAGCACTCTGGTTTATTACTTCTATAGCTTCATTCATATGTAAATTACCAGTATCCTTTTCAATTATTTACCTTAATTGATGCACTGGCCCTGAACGTCGGAAAAAGGGTTTGAAAGAAGTATATGACTGATAAAAAAAGATTCTGTAAAGGGGATCACTATAATTAAGCTATTGTACTTTGTTGGCACAATCTGCAGTTTGAATTTGTTATTTTCAATGAGTAGATCCTAGTTATTCTGATCGTTTTATGGTAGTCAATTTATTACATGTGCATTTCAGGCTTCTTACAAGCTAAAGGATGGCTGAAAGCCAGCATTTTCCTTTTGATTCCTAATTGAGTTGTAATCTGTTAAGGAAAGTGACAGTAATCTTGGGTATTACAAACAAATAAGCATGGTATTTTTACACTCAATCACAAGCATTATGATACCTTAGAGATTTCACATCCCTTCTTCTAGACTCTATCAATCACCATCTTGATATAAGATGATAATTATGAGCATCAAACAGAGGACCACAGTGGTCCATTTTGCTGCCTGAATGCCAAGTATAGTACTAATAGCATTTTTTGACATTAGTTCTGTATAGATGTCTTACATGCCATGGTGCAGAATATGCATATGCGCTGTGGGAGACAGTGTCTACTATATATGTTGTGCTTCTTTTTTGCTGCTGACAATTTTTGTTTTTGGTGGTGATTTGACTAGGATTATTTTGACATCATAGATACACCAATGGACTTTGGAACAATATGCAGCAATCTTGAAAAAGGAAATAAGTATGCTAATTCAGAGGAGGTTTATAAGGATGTGCAGTACATATGGGATAACTGTTATAAGTACAACAACAAAGGTGACTATATTTTGGATCTTATGAGACGGGTTAAGAAAAATTTTATGAAGTATTGGACAGCAGCTGCATTATACACTGAACAGGCAACAGGTGCTGATGGTGAGAATTATATGGCTGTGTGTTCTATGAATGTTTTTGATTTTCTTGATCCTGCCAAGTTTTCTCATCTTATTTTCTTCCTAATGTATGATATTTTGATGGGTTGGGAATTAATCAGTATATTACCATTTGAGAACTAAATTTTTCAATTTTTTGGCTCTAAGGAAAAAAAGATAATTACACTATCCATTGAATGTTTTTTCTATGCAGTTTTTTGATTTCATAACTAATGTTTTCCTGTTTTCTGTCATCAGAAATGCAGAAAGGTTGTTTTGTCCTGCTTTTATGGTGATATTGCTTTTTGACTTCTACTATCACTTTTTGCCTTCAGCTAGTAGTGGACTTTAGTTTTAGACTTCACCCTCAACATCTTGATTGGTTGATGCTTTTGTTTATTCACCTATGTTGATATTTTTTAAGCATACATCTACTGCTCATTGGTTTAGAGATGACAGGCTTCTCTATCTACAATGATCCTAGTCCACTAATTCCTCTGTGATAGGTGCTGAAGGCATTCAAGGGGAGGATGTTGGAGCATCCAATCAGGGGCCTGGCAAAAGTGGCCAGTCAAAACAGAAGAACAAAAAGCGTCATGGGTATGCCTCTGCTGGTTTTTTCTTTTCTGGTTGGGTGGGGGGTACCTATATGTTAGACTTCATTCTCCACAGTTTGTCCCTTTTGGGATTTTTATATTCTGAATTTAACTTCCTATTAATTGTATATAGACAAAACGAAGGTTATCAATATTCATTTGTTAATTGCTTTTGCAATGTTAGATAATTTTTTTAATTTAATTTTCAGGCGGCGCCATAAAGCTGATTGTTTATGTGCGATATGTGTTCTCAAGCGTCGTAGAAGGGAGCGTGAGGAGAGTACCCGACTTGCTAAAACCCAGATTGGAGTTGCTGATTACAAACTTGCTCAACAGTTAAAGCAAGAGGTTTTCAGACTTACTACTATCATTCAACCATATTTTTTTGACATTTATATGGTAGTATGCAGCCAGGATGTTTGTGGGAGGGAATGTTTTCTGGATGAATTTTGCATAACAATTGAAGGTTTAATGTGTCTAAGAATGATTTCTATAGCAAATTCTTAGTCAACAATTAAATCTTTTGATGTGTCCACTAAACAAGTTTATTTATAATTTTTTATTGAAGGATTCATCTCCTGTTGAATGTCCTCATCATGAGGATTCATTGTCAGATGAATCACTAGGTGCAGATGCAGACATTGAGGAGGTTGAAGAAAAGGCTCAGGAGGTGGAGGAGGTTAGTGAGCAACATGATAGCCCTGTGGGGGAAAAGTGTAAAGAGGGAGTAAAGGAGGATGAGTTGGAAGAGGAGGAGAATGAGGATGGAAGGAATGTCATGGAGACTCAAAAGGAATTGAACAGTGGAGCACCAGAAAAATCACAGGTTTCCCAAAGATCAGGAGAGGAGCTTAATCACCAATCTCAGTTGGAAATAGCAGAAACTGCAGGTCCAATCAGCCAAATTCAACCTCAGGAACAACCTGCAATGGAGCAGCAACAGGAGGAAGTTGTTGCAGCTGAGAAAAATAAGCGTAAGGTATCTTAGTTTATTATTTTTGTGTTGATGTGCATTTATGCAGAAACACAAATGTCTGGTTCGCCAAACTGGCTTGTTTAGCATATTCATGTTGGAGGGCAATCACTGCTACTTGTGTTTAGCCTTGGAGTCCTTGTTCTTCTGTAGTTTTGCCAAAGAAGCACTTCCAAATTTTATGAGCTGTTTACATCTTATTTATGAATTAAATGCTATAGTTATTGAATTAGAACAATCCTCATCATACACTTATATTATGTTATTTGAGTAATTTGCCAACTTGTTATTTGCTACATTTCAGGAGTTGCAAGAAAGGCAAACAAAGGCGCAAATATTTGAAAAATTCCATTTTGAAAATCCCTTGCTTCTCAGCCTATGTGGAACTCTCTTCTCGGAAGATCGACAGTCAGTCTGGAGTGGTCCACACTCACTTTTTCAGCATCAGACTTCTGCTGGCAGAAGTTCCATTCATGCTGCTATTAACAAACTGATGAAATAGGTGCTCTTTTTGATATCCCTCCATCCTATTTGTCAAGATGGTCACAGTCAACCTTATATTCCTAAGGAAGCTTGTATGACAAAGATGCGCGCTTTCAGAAGAGATCAATGGGTGTATCAACACTTTAAACTAATTAAGCTGCTGCAGCTTTATTCAAGTCTCATATGTTTTGTTAGCCAAATATCACTGGCCACTGGATTTCAATTTAATTGTTCTGGCGAGCAGTTTGGCTAAGAGGAATGCTAATTTAGCTCATGATTTATTTTGATTTTCAGTCAAGTAAATGAAGAATGGACGAATGCTTGAATGATATCTAAATCCGTAAGTTTTCTCATATTGTCACCCCACATTAATAAAATGGGATTCTTGGGGCCATTTTGTAGGAAATAGGATGAAAAAGAGTACTTGTGATTGGACGATTTACTGAACTGAAGAAGGCTATGATGATGAACAATTAAATAGCAACTTAATGGAGGCTATGGGTGACAAATAGAATTTGATGGGTTTTCAATTCTTCCAGATGATAATTTGGAATTTTATCAAGCTCAGCCACCAAAAAGGTCATCTGGCATAAGCAACACTGGGTTTTTTTTCTAGTTCTCTTTTTCATATTTGTAAACCACAATACTCACTTGGTGGATTCTCTGCAATTGCAATTCAGAAATAAGGGGTATTTGAAAGTGGATAATGCACATAGGAAGCGAATTAAATGTAAAAAAATTCAATTTATTCGTCAAAAGAGGCAACTGCAAACAAAATTTAATAAGCGTTAGAATCAACAAAGCAGAAGAAGAACGGGAATCGAAAAGCAAAATGATTAATAAATGAATGAAAGATAAGTGATGACACTCAAATTAGACGTGAGTTGCTGGGGGGCTTTGAGCTGGACGGAAAGCGATGGGGCCTGCAGCATGGATCACAACCTTGTAGCTACTTCCCCGCAGTATCTTGTTCTCATAATGAAGCGGAGCGCCATTGATTCCATAGTTCACACTGGAGAAGAGGCTGCAATTGGGAAGCAATTGGGAAGAGGAGAAGAAAGGAGCTTCACATGGCACGATTGGAGGGGATGGTCCAAAATGTTGTGGCTAATTCAAGTTGTGCATAAAAGTAGCCTTTGACGTCAGTTTCATATGACTTGTAATAACTGACTTAAGTTCGGTAACTTTTGCAAATGACACTACCTTTAGCCTAAGGGATCGGCTCGGCCCCTGTCAAAGACCATGACCTATAATGCTCACAGCTCTGGCAATAGACAATACCTTCAACAACCACGTCCACATGCTTCTCTGCTTGGCTGTAGGGCGTGCGGCTGACTTGGGCAAATACGGGAGAGAAGACCAGTGGGAACAACAGGAGGAGAGAGCAGATGGCAATTGTGAGCTGGCTGCTGCTTGCCATTTTCATGGAAAGTTATTGAAGCTCAAAGATTTACTAGAAAGCAAACTCTCTAAGGGTTAATGTTTTGTATAGACAGAAGCATTTATAAGAGGAGAGGCATTACGCGTCTGTGCTGCGACATTCCCATTATAAGAGATCTAACACTGACACTTTAGTAGCTATGATATTCGGTGAGTCTAGAACTACTTCTGAATGACGTGGATACTACTACCATGTTGCGTGTGTACTCCCATCATTCCATCACCTTCAAGGAATGAATGTGTGTTACGTGACGACCATCTTCCTGTAATTATAAGGAAATATCTTTGTGCTCTCCATTTTTTTGATATGTCATGAGAGACATCACAGGGGTGTTTACTTTGAAAAGTAAAAATTCTTTTTTTATTTTTCATCTCTAAATTTATCTTTATTTTTATTTTCTATTTACTATAAAAAAATTAGAAAATATGTTCACTTAAATAATTTGAAGGCAAATCTCTATATTTGAACAAATAGAAGACGTGCCTACCAATAAAAAGTGTTTTTCATTCAAATTAAGAAGGAATAGAGAACTCATTTCTAGAAAATCTTTTTCATGTCAGTTGTTAGGAGCATAAGTCCCACGTTAAAGTATAGGATTTAACATGGTTTATAATTGACTAGATATTAAAGTCTTTATAATTGATAAATCTGAAGTCTCAAATTATACTACACTCATTTTATACGATAAATTTTTGCAAATAAAAAGACTGAGACATGCATTGATTTTCAATGAGTTAAGAACTACCAAATTAATATATAATTGTTGTAATGAATTTAATATGCCTATTATATTAAGACAATAACCTCGTTAAAATTCTTTTAAAAAAAAAAAAAAGTCCATCAAAAGAAATCAATCTAAGCTTTGAATTTAGGATTAAAATTCAAGCACAAGTTTTAAAATATAATTTCATATTTTTTTTTAATATACTTACTTTTTAATTATTATATTATATTTGTATTATACATAAACTTTGATATTGTCAGCTTAAGGTAGACTACTAATAAGATTTGGTATATTCATTCCATATAGTTAATTTTTAGAGTTTATTGATGACCAATATAGTGGCTATTAAGGGATGTAAAGAATTTGTATTGAATTTGAATGTGGAATGACAATGTGCAAGAACTGGCCATGCATAACTGAAAAACTGAAATTATAAACAGAGTTTTATTAACATCCTGCAGCGCTAACTTATACGGAGGATAAAGTGGGAAGTGGAATCTCCTAAGCAAATTTATTAACATCCTACAGCGCCAATTTCTCCAACGAAATATATTGGAAATCACATAAATGTTTATCAAATAAAAACAAATTGATAACATAGATTTACATTTTTTATTTCTAAGAATAGAATGGATACTTGCTAAATATAATTATAATTTAGTTTAAAAGATAAAATTAATACCATACTTTGAACTCTTCCTCGCTTTCAATCCTATCGGCAACTAGACAGAAGAAAAAACGCTTACAAGAAAAAGGGAGGGGCAGGGTAACCCTAATGTACTAGGTATATGGTGGTTGGCAATATAATGGGGTATTTATAAAATTTTTGAATCTTGAACCCCATTAAAGAAAACTTTTGTGTCAATTTTCAATAAATTATATTTTAGTTCATGTACTTTTTAATACCATATATTTCACTCCATATCTTTCTCATACTTATCATTCATGTCTAACTTGATCATCGTTTTATAATTTCTCAATTATTTTTATGTGTGTCACTGATTAACATTATAATGTGTTGATAATAAATATAAATTATAATTTTAATAAATTAAATTCTTTTAATTTACTATTAATTTTTTAATTAATTAATTTATATTTGTATAACAAGATTGATATATCACTACATATCATGACCACCTAAATATTATGACTATCAAAGTAGTCTAACTAATCTTGTTTAGTGTATGGTTCCTTAGTATAATTTAATCATTTCTTCATTATAATGTTCCAAGTAGCCATAGAGAATGGAATTAATATTTACTCTCTATTATTCAATTATATTAGTTCTTAGACATTCATATGATCATTGATTATATAAATGATATCATAACTCTTTATGAATCACCATAATACCTTGCATAAAGATTTTTTAAATTAATACTCATTAAGAATAAATAGAACATTTTCTCATAATTATTTTCAAATAAGGAATCCTTCAATGATTACTTAACTATCTTTATATAATTCATGATATGCCCAACGATCAACCCCACAAGCAATTCATGGTTAAGACAACTTAAAAGTAAGATTAAAGTATATCAATTCTTGTACGAGATACATTTATGATCTCATGTTTAAGGATTACTTATAGAGTTGTCATACAAGAAATTTCTCAAATACACAAGTAATGTTCCATTTAGAAATTCTTATGATAAGTTAATATAGTGAATTTGTTCAACTAATAAGCACTCATATGTTTGTTAAAGTATCTTCATATTTTAGTTTATAAGATCAAATGCTTTTTTTTTTTATAAAGAAGAAACAAAGCATAAGCTAGTCTCATAATTTCATCATTGTCTCATCTTGATGACACATTATCAACAATATTTAGGAATAATACTTTAATGCAAGTAGTATCTTATAATTATGATATCATCATGAATACCTATGTAAAGTATATTTATTCCATAGAATTTATCTTTAAAGTTTATCATTTACCATATTATTATATAAATAATAATAAGAATAAAGAATGTCTTTAATTGATTAATTATATTTATAAAATATAAAATAAGTATTGATAGTTGTAACCAACATATAAGCTACTAAGACATATATTGACACAAAATACATTATGTTAACCATAATATCAAATAAATTAATGTATTGAATTGCTCATCAATCACAATGTTTACGCCAACATTTCCTAGTACATTATCTAATGGAATGTTGGTACAATTGCTTGCATATGCAAAATAAAGGTATACATTAACCAAAAGTAGATATTACTTAGATGTTAGAAAAGTAACAATGGGTGTCATGATAACTTATTATTTATTTTACAATTATCAAAATTATATGAATAATATGATTTATTTTACAATTATATGAATTTGGAGTATTTTTTTATTGAAATTACAGAAATTATAATAAAATCTTTAAATTTGAATAATATTTGAATTGATTTACATAATTATCAAAATTTTAAGTTTTGTATTCAAAAATCTCATTCTTTGACTTTTTCATGAATGTTGAAAATCCTAAAACTTAAATTATATAAAAAATAATGTTAAATTTAAATAACAGTTAAAATAGAAAATAAATTAATTAAATCAATTGTTTTTTTATTCAAAACGAGTCTATTTTATTTTTTTTGAATTTAGAGTTACTATTTAGTAAAATTGTTGAAATTATAATAAAATATTATAAATTTGAATAACATTTGATTTGATTTGAATAACTCCTAAATTATGGGGCTTTGAATTTAAAAATGTCATTTTTTTACTTTTTTTTTTTGACTATTAATTAACTTATTATTTAAATTGTATAAATAATATAAAAGTAATTTAAATATGAATAATGGTCAAAATAAAAAAAATATAATTACTTAAATTTCTTTTTTTTTTAAATATAATTTATTTTACTCAGATCAAAATAGAACATGAATTACTCAGATCAATTGTTTTTTTTTATTTAAATAAGGTCTATTATACTTTTGATGAATTTTGAATAATGTTTTACTAGAATTACAAAAATTACAATAAAAAAAATTGTAAATTTAAATAACATTTGGCGATATTTTGGTATTTACTAAAATTTGGGACTTTATATTAAAATGTCATTTTGTATCTTTCTTGAACGTTAATTGATTTGTTACTTAATTTATGTAAGTAACATAAAAAAAATTTCAATTTGACTAATGATTAAAATAAAAAAATGTAATTCCTTAAATCAGTTATTCTTTATTTAAATATGATTTATATTAATTTTTAGTGAATTTAAAATAACTTTTTACTAAAATTTTAAAAATTACAGTAAAATATTTTAAATTTGAATAACATTTGAAATAATTTATATAGTTATTAAAATCATGAGTTTCATATTCAAAAATGTCACTTTTTAGTTTTTCATGTAAGTTAGGTAACTTAATACCTAAGTTGCATAAATTACATAAAAAGATGTTAAATTTGAATAATAGTTAGATTAGAAAATATAATTATTTAGATCAATCATTTTTTTATTCAAAAAAAGTTTATAACATTTTGATTGATTTATATAGTTATTAAAATTTGAGTTTTGTATTAAAAAATATTAATTTTTATTTTTTCATGAATGTTGGGTAACCAAATTTTAAGTTGAGTAAATCACATATAAAGATGTTAAATTGGAATAATAGTTAGATTAAAAAATGCATTTACTTAATTCAATTGTTTTTCATTCAAAAAAGACATTTTTACTTTTTAGTGAATTCAAAATAACATTTTGTTGAAATTGCAAAAATTATAATAAAAGATTATAAATTTTAAGAACCTTTGGATTGATTTAATTAGCTGCTAAAATCTAAATCTTTGTATTAAAAAATATATTTTTTTTATTTTTCTTAAATGTTAACTGATTTATTACTTAAATTACATAAATAATATAAAATGAATTTAAACTTTAATAATGATTAAAAAAAAAATTCCAATCACTTAAATCAATTATATTTTATTCAAATATAATTTACTTTATAATTTTGTGAATTTGAAGTATCCTCTTATTAAAATCATAGAAATTACAATAAAATCTTTAAATTTGAATGACATTTGGATTGATTTAAATAGTTACTAAAATTTTGAGTTTTATATTTAAAAATCTCATTTTTGTTTTTTTACTTTTTCATGAACATTAAGGAATTTAAAACTTAAATTGCATAAATTGCATACAAAATAATGTTAAATTTGAATAATAGTTATAATAGAAAATGAATGACTTAAATCAATCATTTTTTATTCAAACAAGGTCAATTTGATTTTATGTTGAATTTAGAGTAACATTCTATTGAAATTTTTGAAATTATATTAAAAGATTTTTAAATATGATATATTTTACATTTTCATAAATTTGAAGTAACCTTTACTAAATTTGTCAAAATTATAGTAAACGATCTAAAATTTGAATAACATTTGAATTGATTTTTATAATTACTAAAATCTTAAGTTTTGTATTCAAAAATATCCTTTCTTACTTTTTTATGAATGTTGATTAACCCAATACTTAAATTGTATAAATTATTTAAAAAGATATTAAATTTAAAAAATAATTATAATAGCACATAAGTTACTTAAATCAATTCTTTTTTATTCAAATAGGGTTGATTATACTTTTTAATGAATTTAAAGTAATATTTTATTAGAATTACTTAAATTACAATAAAAGATTGCAAATTTTAGTAACACTTGTTTTAATTTAAATATCTACTAAAATCTAGGATTTTATATTAAAAAATGTTGTTATGTACTTTTCTTGAATGTTGATTGATTTGTTACTTAATTTATGTAACACAAAAAGAATTTTAACTTGAATAAAAATTAGAATAAAAAATGTAATTCTTTAAATTAGTTATTTTTTATTTAAATATGATCTATATTACTTTTTAGTAAATTTAGAGTAACTTTTTAATGAAATTATTAAAATTACAATAAAAGACCTTAAATTCGAATAACATTTGGATTGATTTATATAATTACTAAAATTTAAAATTTTATATTTTATTTTATATAGTTTATTTTATTTTGTTTCAATGAATTTAGAGTAATCTTTTACCTAAATTGCAAAAATTTTAATAAAATATTGCAAATTTTAATGACATTTAGATTGACATACATAGTTTTTAAGATCTTGAGTTTTCTTTTCCAAAAATGTCAATTTTAATTCTTTCATGAATATTGAGTAATTTAATATTTAAATCACATAAATTTTGTAGAATGAAGTTAAGTTGAATAACAATTAGAATATAAAATACATTATTCAAATTAGTCGTTACTTCTTCAAATAGGATTCATTTTACTTTTTTGTAAATTTATAATAACTTTTTACTAAAATTACAAAAATTACAATAAAAAATTGTAAATTTGAATAACATTTAGTTTGATTTAAGTGGTTATTAAAATTTGAGACTCTGAATTCAAAAATATTAATTTTCACCTTTCTTAAATGTTAAGTAACTTATTACCTAAATTACATAAATAATATAAAAATATTTTAAATTTTAATAACAATTAAAATGAAAAATACAATTATTTAAATTTGTCTTTTTTATTTAAATATAATATATTTTACTTTTCAGTAAATTTAGAGTAACTTTTTATTAAAATTTTAAAAATTACAATAGAAGGTTTTAAATTTGAATAATATTTAAATTGATTTATATAATTACTAAAATTTTGAGTTTTGTATTCAAAAATATCATTTTACTTTTTCATAAATATTGAGTAAATTAATACTTATATTGTGTAAATTATATAAAAAAATGTTAAATTTGAATAACAATGAGAATATAAAATAAATTGCTCAAATCAATTATTTTTTTTATTCAAATAAGGTCCATTTTTTATGATTTGATTTAAGTTGTGTATAAAAAAAAATTGTCATTTTTACATGTTTTTTATTGTTTTCTAACTTGTTACTTCAATTGTGTAAATAAAAAAAAAAACAAAATTTAATGATAATAATAGTTAAAATAAAAACTGTAATTATTTAAATCAATTATTTTTTTTATTGAAATATAATTTATTTTATTTTTTCATGAATTTAGAGCAACATTAATTGCATAAATTACTAAAATTATAGTAAAATCTTTTAAATTTGAATAACATATAGATAAATTTAAGTAATTACTAAAATTTGAAATATTGTATTAAAAAAATTGCTTTTTAATTTTTCATCAATGTTGAGTATCCTAATATTTCAATTGTGTAAATTATATAAAAAATATTAAATTTAAATAATAATTAGAATAAAATTTGAATTATTTAAATTAATATTTTTTTTTGTCTAAATAAACTCTATTATAGTTTCTGATGAATTTAGAGTAAATTTTTATTAAATTTATAGAAATAAAAGAAAAAATTTAGAGTAATCTTTACAATTGGTTCTCTTGAATGTTAATTACATTGTTACATAAATTGTGCAAATAATATAAAAAATTTTAATTTTGAATAACATTTAAAATAAAAAATATAATTATTTAAATCAGTAATTTTTTTAATTCAAATATAATCTATTTTACTTTTTAGTGAATTTAACGTAATATTTTTTTGAAATTAAAAAATTTACGGTAAAAGATTTAAAATTTAAGTAACATTTGGTTGATTTATATAATTACTAAATTCTTAAATTTTTATACTAAAAAGCTCTTCTCTACTTTTTCATAAATATTAGTAACTCAATATTTAAATCTTATAAATTACGTAAAAAAATGTTGAATTTGAAAATTGATTAGAATGGAATATTAATTACTCAAATCGATTGTTTTCTATTCAAATATTCAAATAGGGCTTATTTTATTTTTTAGTGAATTTAGTGTAACCTTTTATTAAAATTGTAAAAAATACATTAAAAGGTTGTAAATCTAAATAACTTTTGATTTGATTGAAATAATTACAAAAATCTAAGATATTATATTAAAAAATGTCATTTTTTATTTTCTTGAATGTTGATTAATCTATTACTTGAATTATATAAACAAAATAAAAGAATTTAAATTTGAATAATGATTAGGATAAAATGGAATTATTTAAATTAGTCAATTTTTTATTTAAATATGATTGAGTTTTCTTTTTAGTGAATTTGAAGTAGCCTTTTACTAAAATTACAATAATTATAGTAAAAGGCTATAATTTTGAACAACATTTGTATTGATTTATATAATTAATTACTTTTTCATGAATTTGCGTAAGCTAATTATGTAAATTATGTAAAAAAATTGTTAAATTTGAATAACATTGAGAATCTAAAATAAATTAGTCAAATCAATTATTATCTTTTCAAATAAGATATATTTTACTTTTTGGTGATTTAGAATAACCTTATATTGAAATTGTAAAAATTACAAAAGAAAAAAAAGTTGTAAATTTAAATAACATTTGGATTGATTGATATAATTACAAAAATCTTGTACTTTGTATGAAAAAATTTCATTTTTTACTTTTCATGAACGTTTAGTAATGTAATAATTAAATTGTGTAAATTAAGTAAAAAGATATTAAATTTAAATAATGGTCAAAATAAAATATGAATTACTCAAATTAATCTTTTAATTCTAAAAAGGTATATTTTACTTTTTATGAATTTAGAGTAAACTAAGGTATAAGAAATTGGAAATTTTAAGAACATTTGGTTTAATTTAAGTAGTTACTAAAATCTATGGGCTTTGAATTCAAAAATGTGATTTTTATTTTTCTTAAATATTGACTAACATGTTACCTAAATTACATAAAGATTATGAAATGAATTTAAATTTGAATAACAATTAGAATAAAAATGCAATTACTTAAATTAGACTTTTTTAATTTAAATATGATTTATTTTACTCTTTAGTTTTTGGTGAAATTACAGAAGTTACAGTAAAAGATTTTAAATTTGAATAACATTTGGTTTGATTTATATAATTATTAAAATTTTGAGTTTTGTATTTAAAGAAGTTTGTTTTTACTTTTTTATAAATGTTATGTAACCTAATACTTAAATTTTGTAAATTATGTAAAAGGATGTTAAATTTGAATAATGGTTAGAATACAACATTAATTACTCAAATTGGTTGTTTTTTATCCAACTAAGGTTTATTCTACTGTTTGATGAATTGAAAGTAACTATTTACTAAAATTGTACAAATTATAATAAAAAATTATAAATTTAAAAAATATTTGGTTTGATTTATGTAACCACTAAAATCTAAAATTTTGTATTTAAAAATGTCATTTTTTACTTTTCTTGAATGATGACTAGCCTGTTATTTAAATTGCATAAATGATATAAAATAATTTAAATTTTAATAATGATTAGAAAAAAAATACAATTATTTAGATCAATCTTTTTTTTTTTTCAAATATGAATTATTTTATTTTTTAGTAAATTTGTAGTAACTTTTTACAAAAATTACAATAAAAAGGCTCTAAATTTTAATAACATTTGAATTGATTTATGTAAATACTAAAATCTTAAGTGTTGTATTCAAAAATGTCATTTTTTTAGTTTTTTTATTTTTTATTTTAATGAATGTCAAGCAACTTAATACTTAAATTGTGTAAATAATGTAAAAAAGTTATTAAATTTTAATAATAATGATAATAGAAAATAATTGCTCAAATCAATTATTTTTTTATTCAAATAAAGTTTATTTTATTTTTTGTGAATTTAGAATAATTTTTTACTAAAATTGCAAAAATTACAAGAAGAGATTGTAAATTTAAATAACATTTGATTTAATTTAAATAGTTATTAAAATTTAGCATTTTATATTCAAAAATATCATTTTTTTACTTTTTTTCAATGATTACTAATCTGTTATTTAAATTACATAAATAACCTAAAAAAATTTAAATTTTACTCTTAAGTAAAATTTAGGGTTAGAATAAAACTTGCAATTACTTAAATTAATCATTTTTTATTTGAATATGATTTATTTAACTCTTAAGTAAATTTTGAGTTATATTTTTCTAAAATTTCCAAAATTACAGTAAAAGACATTAATTTAAAGAATATTTGGATTGATTGTTCTAGTTACTAAAATCTTGTATTTTGTATTCAAAATATCATTTTTGTTTTTACATGAATGTTGAGTAATGGAATAGTTAAATTGCATAAATTAAGTAAAAAGATGTTAAATTTGAATAATAGTAAGATTATAACTTAAATTACTCAAATCGATTTGTTTTTCTTCAACTAGGGTCTATTTTACATTTTGGTGAATTTAGGATAACATTTCACAAAAATTGCAAAAATTACAATAAAAAAAATAGAAATTTGAAAAATTGTTAGTTTGATCTATGTACCTACTAAAATCTAAGGCTTAAAATCAAAAATATAATTTTTACTTTTCTTGAATGTTGACTAAAATATTATTTAAATTACATAAATAACATCAAAAGAATTTAAATTTAAGGAATGGTTAAAAAAAAATGCAGTTACTTTAATGAGTTATTTTTTATTTAAATATAATTTATTTAACTTTTTGATAAATTTTGAATAACTTTTTATTGAAATTGATGAAATTATAGTAAAATATTTTAAATTTGAATAACATGTGGATTGATTTATATAGTTACTATAATCTTGAGTTCTATATTCAAAAGAAGCTCATTTAAACTTTTTTATGAATATAAAGTAATCTAATACTTAAGTAGTATAAATTATGTAAAAAGATATTAAATTTGTAAAACAATTAGAATACAATATTAATTACTCAAATTGGTCAACTTTTTATTCAAATAGTATCTATCTATTTTATTTTTTTGATAAATTGAGAGTAACCTTTTACTAAACTTAAAGAAATTATAATAAAAAATTTTAAATTAGAATAACATTTGATTTGATTTATATAACTATTTAAATCTAAGGTTTTGTATTCAATAATATCTTTTTTTATTTTTATTAAATGTTGACCAACTTATTACTTAAATTGTCTAAATAATATAAAAAATATTTAAATTTGAATAACTATTAAAAAATATATATAATTACTTAAATCAATCGTTTTCTTATTCAAATGTAATTTATTTTACTTTTTAGTAAATTTGGATAACCTTTTGCTAAAATTACAAAAATTATAGTAAAATGCTCTAAATTTGATTAAAATTTGGATTGATTTATGTAGTTACTAAAATCTTGAATTTTATATTCAACAATGTCATTTTTCCTTTTTCATGAATATTGAGTAATTTAATATTTAAATTGTATAAATTACGTAAAGGGACATTAAATATGAATAATAATAAGAATTGAAAATAATTATTTAAATCAATCATTTTTTTTATTAAAATAGGGCATATTATACTTCTTGGTAAATTTAGAATAATCTTTTACTAAAATTGTAAAAATTACCAGAAAAAATTATAAACTTGAATAACATTTAATTTGATTTAAATAGCTATTTAAATTTTGGGTTTTGTACTAAAAAATTTCATATTTTACTTTTCTTGAATGTTAAGTAATCTATTACTTAAATTGCTTAAATAACTTTAGAAGAATTTAAATTTGAATAGCGATTAGAATAAAAAATATTATTACTTCAATCAATTATTTTTTTTATTCAAATATAATCTATTTTACTTTTTAGTGAAATTTGAATAATTTTTCACTGAAATTGCAAAAAATTGTAGTAAAAGACTTTAAATTTGAATAACATTTGATTTGATTTATATAATTACTCCAATCTTGAGTTTTCAATTAAAAAATGTCATTTTTTTTATCATTTCATGAATGTTGAATAATCTAATACTTAAATTACGTAAATTACATAAAAATATGTTAAATTTGAATAATGGTTCGAATAGAACCTAAATTACTCAAATCAATCATTTTTTATTTAAGGTACATAAGTAATTCAAGTGACACACATTAGCATAGAGTAAATAGAATTCTAAAATACCTAAAGAAAATAAAAAATTATGGCATAAGTTATAATGGCTATCCTTTTGTTGTATAAGGATATTCAAATGCTAATTGGATCACTAATAAAGAGGATCATACTTCTACCAATAGATGGATTTTTAGGCTTCAGTGGAGGTGCAATTTCTTAAGGTTTCAAGAAACAAACTTGCATAGCAAATTCCACTATGTCTATAATATTTGTAGCATTGGCTTCTACAAGTAAAGAAGCAAAGTAGTTAAAGAATTTGTTTTATGAGATTTCTTTGTGGCAAAAGCTAATAGCACCAATTTATATACATTATGATAGTGTTGTAACTTTGGCAAGAGCATATAGTCAAGTGTATAATGGTAAGTCCAAACAAATTAGACTTAGACATAACTATATGAGATACTTGATGACAAATGAAGTAATCATGATTGATTTTGTAAGATCAAGTCAAAATATAGCTGATCCTTTAACAAAAGACATTGTGAATTAAGAGGGATGAGTCTCAAGCCCATAAATACAAATCACTCATGATGGAAACTCAACTCAATGCTTGATACAATGTCAAGTATTGAGTTTAATAAATCAAAGTACATCATTAATGGGATTGAAGCACTATAATTAATTTTGATTTCCATCCCAAGTCATATAGTGCTTGTTTCCCATAGTAAAATTAGGAGGATAAGTGTTTAACACTCTTAATAGACTTGAAAAGGTGTTTTATAGTAAGCGCCCTACTTTGCCTATATGAATGTGAAATGTTTAGGCCATTCCATTAAGCTAAAGGGTTTGGGTTTAAAGCATTCACAAAAAGGATATGGACATAATTGCCTTTTGATGTGTCAATTATCTAAAAGAGGTGTAATGTTGTACTATCATATGTGAGAATTGTTTATACAACTTATTAATAAGAATAATTGATTCAAAGCTTGTCTACCACATTATTTAGATTTGTTACAATGCACTTTTCACTATATAAAGGTTCAATTTGTAAGACATCTTTACTTATGAATATGACTATAAAATTGTTAAGAATCCTTTCTATTTGCTAATATTTTGAAAATGGCAAGAGATTGTTAGAGTTTTCAAAATAAAAAGAAAGAAATGTGATAGGTTGTGCCTCCTATGATTTGAACTTAGGAGGGGTGTGTAATGGCAAAGGACACAACCACTAGACTAATTACTATCAGAAAGTTATTTATTGGGTCTGTTAAGTAATAAATGTGATTTTAATAAATAACTGAGAATAGTGTTTGATGGGTTTTGAACACATCACCTATGAGTTGCAACTAAAGGTTATGACCATTGGACTAAATGATTATTGCATATTAGTTATCAACTAACTATTTTATATGTCATTTTACAATAAATGATAAAAAATAAAGAAAAGTTGTGTCCTTAGCATTTGAATTGATGACCATTCAATGTATGGTCAAAATGTTAACTACTAGACCAAAGGTGTTTATTGACAGATAGTCACCACCATGTCTATAAATACTAAGAGCTTGTCATTTATTCAAGAGATCAAAAAATTTTTCTTTCTTCTCTTGGTTCCTTCATCATTATATGAAGGTCCTTTTGTCAAAATACTATAAACATTCTAAAAAACAATTTTGAAAAATATACCAACTTCTTGAGGGGTTAATTTTAGTAGTGCAACCTACAATCAAGTGTGCTTCATCTTATCCTATTAGTGAATTCACATAAACTTATGTTGCAAATTAATGAGGGCAAATTTTACCTTAAGGAGAGTGACATCAGATACACAACTTGAAGCAATCATCTTTCAAATTTCAATATAGTTAAGAGTTTGTTTCAACATCTTCACCATGCAACTCTAGTATCCCTTTCTTCCTCTCATCAAAAACCTCATTTTCAAAATGCTAGCATTACAAATGTTAAAGTGTTTAATTGTTTATTTAAAACTTATACCCACCTTAAAAATATTAATTGTGTATAAATATAATTATTATGAAAGTTTAGATAGATGACATAAAGCCTAATTTCACATTAAGTTAATGATAGTAATTAAGCTAACTCATGTTTTCCCAAAAAAAAAAAAAAAAAAAGAAATAGTAAACAAAGCTTTTGTTAAATGACATTTTACATAAGAACATTACTAAATCCATGGCATGGTGGGAGAGAAAAAGTTTCATTAGGAGAAGAGAGAGAGAGCTTATGAAAAATCAGAAGGAGAGAAGGGTTACCACCTATTTATAATCACCAAAATTATTATATTGTGCTAGAAAAACTATAGTCATTGTGTTAGAAAAACTATGAGTGTTATGCCCAAAAAACTAAGAGGAGAAAAGGGTTGCTACATGTGAAACTTAAACATATCTTAGGTAGCTTGACAAAAATAGAGAAGAGAAAATGGTTGCTGCACCTATTTATATTCATAGAAACTTATTTGTTTGTAGTAGGAAACGTGGAATTGTTGTGCCCAGAAAATTAAAAGGAGCATTGTATGTGAAACATTTTATTGTGCCAACCATTGGGGTTACAAAGCTTAGGATGTGAAAATATAAGAAGGCAACTTGTCACTTTATAATATTATAAATGTACTTGACTCTTATATTTAATAGTTTTGTTACTTTTGTCCCTTAATTAGTCTTAAATCAAAATGATGATAACAATTTATAAGTTATGGTGTCACCTTTTTTTAGGTAAATTTAGATGTTTTGATCAATATTAAATTTTATTTCATTTAAATATGTGCAATATGTTTGTGGTTTGAATACCAAAGGTTCAACTTGGCCACTGTATAAGTGTATTTTACTTGATGTTGGTGAGCAGATTGAACACCTAAAATGTAGTGGTGCCTAAGGTACCATCAATAGGTTAGAAAATGTCAATATCCTGACACACTTCTCATCTCATTTACATAAACAACACAATATCTTTGATAACCAATCTAATGACATTTCTTTTAATTGTAAACTTTGCAAGAGACACCAAAATCTATAATTATCATTGCATATTCTATCATATTGATTATCATTCTTAGTTGAGTTTAGAAAATAAATCCCTGTAGTCTAATTTTTTTTCTCATGATAACATGAAAAATTAAAATAAAAAATTGCAATATTCGAGTTATTGATTTTATATACCAAAAGTATAATTTTTACTATTTTGACTATGAATTTTATGAATTTTTTTTAGAAAAAAATGAATTTATTATTTATTTCATTTTTTTTATTTTTTATTTTATGATATATATATATATACATCTTATATGCACACCATTTTTTTATATATTATGTAAATAAATAATATATTTAATTTACATAAATTTTGTTTTATTTTAATATATATATATATAAACTAATCAGGGTAAGGATCTTATAGAATAAAGACTTTGTATCAGAATGCATGATGATGCATATGAAGGATAAATTTATCAACTACATGACATTGTTATACCAAAGGTCACTTAGATATAGGTCACTTGAGCTAGTATTAGTTTCTAGCCAATATACTAAATATGCATTTGAAAAAATTCAAATGAAGCCTTGGTACATGCATTAAAGATAAATATTAAAATTCATTTGCATGCATTAAAGATACATAGACGTTTGAAGGATAGCTTAAGGATTTCCCATTTGGGAGTCCCTTTACAAGTTGAAAAGAGTAAAGTAAGAGAACACTTGTATAAGAGTGCTAACAATATAGTTTTGCATAATATTTTGTTTCATACTTAATATCTTATGCATGTTTGATAGTCTAGATGATGTAATTTGATTGGTTTCTCACTTAATTGTCCTTATGCCTAATTATTAGAAAAGTTCAGTTAAATTCAATTTTTGTGCAGTTACATACTTTGGCTATTTCTTAGGTTGTAGGAGGTTTCTTTTAACAAAACCAATTTTTATGGATAGCTAAGAGATTGAGTTATAACTTCCATAAAGAAATCACATGCAAATTTTGAACCAATTGGACAAGGCAAAATATTGAACTCTGATCATGAGAGGGGCGCTGGACAGAGTAGATCAACCGCGGACTACTTAGTTTTTTGGCCATATCTCATAAATGGGAAGGATTTTAGCTACAAAATTTGAGTCATTGGAAAGCTAACTTGAAGAGCTACAACTCACATCAAGCCAACAGAAAAAGATAAGCCATCTCAATGGAGTTATGCACGAGTGAAGTTCAGCAAGCCTCCATGGAGTAGGAAATTGGGCTGATTTGTATGTTTTAGGCCATGATACTCCACCCACCAAATTCAAGGCCTAGAAACATGTCCAAACCACTTGGGATTAATGTCCAAGCTGGGGCCTAATCCATTCTAGAAGGTGGGAAGAGTTTCAAGGCAAGCAAGAATTGGTCAAAGGAGCATTAAGTGCAAGGAAGATGATGAGGCAAGCATGGATTGCATTGGAAAGGAGAGAATAACCTTGTGACATGCTGCAAACTTGGGATCATGAATGACTAAAGGAGCATTAATTACAAGGAAGATGAAGTGGTGGTGAATGGACATAGAAAATGGATAGTCACGGGCTGAGAAAAGGGAGAGAGGATAGACAGAAATAGTCTCATTCTTCTCATTTTGCATTTCTCTTTTCCTTCATTCCATGACTATGTAAATTGTTTTAACTTTGGGGTTCTTGAACTCATGTACCTAGAGATCATGTTCTATCATTGAATGAATGCATTCTAGTTTTCTCATTTGGTCACTTAAAGAGATTCCTTAGGAGATAATACCAATTGGTTTTGGGTGAGTTAAGGAGTGTCTTGAGAGCTATTAATTGGTAACTTGAGTCATGCTTAGGAAGAGATTAAAGGGAAAATTTTCTACTTAGGTTAGTGAACTCTAGTGCTTAGGTTAGCTAGATTGCACAATAATTGCGCGATAGTGGGTTTTTTGTGAGTCATAATTAGTTGAATGTAGGTGATCATCTAGAGATTTTAGGAACTATAGTGTCATCTAGTGTGAGATCTCAACTAGGACTAGGGCTAACCAACTAGACATACAATTTTATATCATTAGGAATTAATGATAGGTCATCAAGATTCAAGAATTACTAAAGTTAGTCTTATATTATATAGTCTAAAAAATACATTGGTTCATTAGGAGACGACTAAGGTCATGCCACTAACTACAAGCCTTTGAGCCACCCTAATAATTAATTTGACTAATGCGACAATCAAATTTGTCAAAGAGCTGCTAGATTATAGGATTGGAAAATATTTGCTAAGGATAGGATTCTATCCTTGGAGGGCTTCCTCCTAAAACATTTTCTAAGGTTTGTAGAACTTATTCCTAAAGGAAATGTTTTTCTAAAAGCTTTTTTGCTTTTTTTTTTTTTATAAAGAAAAAAAAGCTTGCCTAATGCTTGATAATTGAGGCCTTTTGTAAATGCTTGGGCCTCATATGCTTGGAGCTTGATAAGATACTTGGAGCTTGAAGACAAGGTTACTTTTGGTGAAAAGCACATGTTTTTGCTTATTGAAAAGTGGATTCTTTTACATTTTAGAAAAGTAAACACATTTTACTTTAACTTTTCTTTATGCTTGATGTGGATAGGGCTAAAAACATCTTCATCTAGATCTTGATTCTAAAAAGGATCATATGATGATGACAAGTTGGACTTAACTTCATTCACGACTCACTAAGCTTGTTGGAGAATATCTATCAATATAGTTAGATATTCTTGCTTGGTTTTGGCTCCAACTAAGAGGGCACTTATACATGTCTTTTGCTGGAGGAATTGAGAGGTGCTTACTTTAATTATCTTGGATTACTAGGGATTTGTAGAAAAACACTGCAAGACACCATGCTTGTGAGTTTTCTACTATTGAGTAACAAAAAATTATTGCTAAAATTTGACCTTGTAGATTTAGACGAGAACTAGAGTCCTTATGAAAGGATCATCCCAAATCTAGTGTTCCCCTGCACAAATCCAAGGTAGCTTGAAAATATAACAAAATTGTAATAATTGAGGAAAAGAAACTTGGGTAATTTAGGGTTGGAATTTTGATTGGAAGATATTGAAACTTTCTTGAATCAAGTTTGAAAAGATTTTAGACGTTGGACCAAAATAATTCCACCAATGGTTAAACTAAAGAGGAAAGGTAATGGTGGCTTTAGTTTCCTAGAAAAACATCTAAGAATGCTTATGGGATTGATTTTGGTAATAAAAAGCATTAAACCATGCCTATTTGTAATCTTAGTAGTTGAATTTAGGAAGGAAACTTGAGGACATAGTAATGCTAGCTTAAAATTTTTGATAGTGGTTCAGTGATTTAAGATAATTTGAGGGTTAATGGACTTAAATAATTTGAGAAGTTGGCAAGGTAATTTGGCTTGGATCATTTAGGTGGTAATGGTGCTTGATTTTGACTAATCTAATTTTGATCCATATAGTTTTAGAAAATGACTTGAAGAAAAAATTTTGTTGGCAACAACCTAAAGGTTGGTGTCAAAGAATCCTCATTTAATCAACTAAATGTTTTGAAAAAAGGCTTGATAATAAAAGGCAAAATCATTTTTGAAGTTACTTGAAAATTGATTGGAAAAATAATTTATGGAGGGGTATATTAAATAACCACCTCATTGCCCTTTGAAATTGATTTTGAGGGACGGTCAGTGAAACTGCAACCACCTTATTTGAGAGAGGGGTTAGTGATATCTTAACCACCTCTTTGCTTGTTGCTTAATTGGTATTCTTACTAGAAGAAACACCAGTGCTTGTTTCGGGCTTAATCTCCTTCAATGAAGCAAGATTTGATGATATCAAATAATTGGGTAGAGAGGCTAACAAGGTTTTAAGTGCTTGATGAGCTTTGGTTGGTAAGCTTGAAAGGGTTACTTTAGTTTTGGGACTGATGTTTGAATGGGAGGATGAACGATGGGAGCTTGAAGAGTTTGAAAGTTTTCTTGGGCTAATGCTTCTCCTTTGAAGATTTAAGCCCATGTTTTAAGTGGCTTGATTGAAGATTTGGAGGGAGGCTTAGGGGACCTTTTTAAAGGCATTGTGGTGGTAGAGAGCCTTGTAAGAATTTTCTTGTAAGAAAATTAGGCAAAGAATTTGAATTACCTTTCATAAACTTGATGTCAAAGTCAATAATGCTTAACATTACTTGCCAATAGGCAAAAATTTGTCTTAATGCAAGGTTTTAAACATCTTGTTGTAAAATGAATTTCACAGCTTGATAGCTAATATGGAGTAAAAACTCTAGATTGAGCAAATCATTTTGAAATTTGGAGATGCACAAAGAAATTGCTAAAATTTTTTTTTTGATTGTGGAATACCATTGTTGATAGTCATTTCAATGCTAAGAAGTAAAACAAACCAGTTGTTCTTGTTTACCATTGATTTGCTTAAGGATCCCACCATAACCTGTTCTAAGGCATTTGACTTGACTATTTTAGGTAGGTCTGGATCACAAATGTGCAAACAAGGAAGTTCCTTGACTTGATGCTTAATGGCTTGAACTATGGCCGAATGCTTAGGAGACTAAGGAATTGGAGTTTTCTTTAGTCTATCATGCAAAGGCTTGCAAACTAGATTGAGCTTAGGAAAGAAGTCTATGACATAATTAAAACTTCTTAAGAACCTTTAGAGTTGAGATTTATCAATAAGTTGATTAGGAAATTTATTGGCAAACTAGATTGATCATTACATAATGATGAGTGTAACTTGATAGATATAATGACTAAGGAATTTTACCTTTGTTTGACAAAGATTGATCTTATGCTTGGAAATGGCTAAGCCATGCATATGAGTGACCTCTATGAAGATGGTCAAGTGCTTGAAGTGTTGATCTAGATTAGATGAAAACTTAAGACATTATCAATATAAACAACTAAAAATTGAGAGTAGTGAGAATAAATCTCATTCATGATCCTCTAGAACTTAGAGGGTGCATTTTTAAGTCCAAACAACATTACATTCCATTCATATTGGCCAAAGGGTACAATAAGGAAAGTTTTGAATCAATCTTCCTCCTTGATCTAAATCTACTATAATCCAAATTTTAGATCAAACTTAGAAAATACTAGTGCCTTAGCAAGGAGTCAGAGGAGGTCCTTTTGATTTGGAATTGAAATGGGCTTCAAGTTTTAATCTTACCTTGTCATCAAGGAGCTTAGGTAGCCTAGCTAGAAACTTTTTTTTTCTAGAAGGGCTGGTTGTAATCTTCCCACTACATGACACAGGTTAGGAAAGTATCTTTATACCAATGAAAGTTATGAAAATACTTACACTTGAGATTATAGAGCAATTTAGTGGCTTTATCCTTTAAATGAGAAAGATCACCAATGAAATGTTTAAAAATTACAAAGATCAAAAATGCTATTGCATCTAGGATTGGTTGGGCTTGGTCATCCAAATGGGGTTCACCTTGAGGACTTGTTTTGACAGCTTGAGAAAAACTATCATGGTTAACTTGAGTGAGAATATTATTTACCATCCTTTTAGTTGACCAGTAAAGCCGACAACTAAAATTTTAGCAATTGTAGGATCAAAGAGATGACTCTAAGTCTTATAAACATTTGATACCATAGTTATCAGTTAAAGTAGATTCATGACTTGGGATTTAGATAATCCATCTATGTTCCATTCATAAATAGAGTTTGAGTTGTATTTAGCTTGAAAAGGGGTTGGCTTTTCTTCTAGAGGAAGGTTCAAAGTAGTAGGTTTTGGGTAGTACCTCTTTATACTAGGTGGCTTAAATTAGAGCTTGTTAATAGCTAATTCACCATCAGAGATTTGAGGTATAGATGGCTCATTGGAGCTAACACCTATGTAAAGAGTCTAAAGACTCTTAATAGCTTGATTTTGTATAGTGCTTATAGATGGTTCTAAAGCTTGCAATCACTGTTTATTACTTGATGAAATTCATTTGAAGTTTTGCTTAAAATAGAAAAAGGCTTGAAAATTGGTTTAGAAAAAGATTTTTAGAGCTTGATTTACCATTAATGGTAAAGTGGAAACCATAGTTTCTATGTTTGAAAGTTGGGTACCAATAGTTTGTAAAAATTTATTGGTATGATTATTTTGGTCAAGAATTTTTTTTGATATCTTTGGTAAAGAAATCTTCATTTTTTCTATGGACTTTGAAAGGTGATGTAGAAACTTGGAAATTCTTTTGCTTAAAAGTGACTTTGTAGGTGGCTGGATGAATAAAGTCAATCTTTTGACCTATTATAATTTCCCACCATTGCATTTAGGTTTGGACATTGATGTTCTTTGAAAAGTTTGAAATATTTGTTGAGAAAGGATATACTATCCCATTCTGGGGAGCATATTCATTTTCAAACCATTGGAAAAACATAACAAGTTTTTCTTGCTTATAAAGATAATTATAATATGTTTGATTAATTAAAAGTCTTTAGTTGAGAAAATTTTTGAAAAACTAAAGATGCTTTTCATAATTGGCTTAAGAATAAAAATCTTTACATAAAAGATCTTTATTTAAAATAAATTCTTTTTCCATAATGTTGAGCTCATGGTCAACAAGTATTTGTTCTAGAAAAGCCATTTGTGATGCAGTTGGTGAATTTGGTGAACTTTGCCTTTCATAAGTGGCTTAAGGAATTGTGCTTTGGGTATTGATGCCAATTATATTTGAAAATTTTGAGTTATATCTTTGTGATGGGAGTCTAGTGAACATACCATTTTAAAGATAGCTTTGAAAATCTTTATATTGAATAGACTTAGATATAGTGCTTGTGGAGTGTTGTGGTCATGCAAACGATATGTTGACAATACCATCAAGAAATTATGTGATTTTATGAATAGCTTATATGGCTAAAGGTTGAGGTGTAGTAACATTGTTGAGCTTCCAAGTGTTAGGAAGTGATAGTTCATGCCATTTGATAAATTTGGGTGTTTGGATATTTGAGCAATGAATGTTAGTCTACCATAAGACTATTTAACCACATGTGCCATACTTGAGTGCCTTTACGTTAAAGGCTGTCTTCATAGCCTTGTAATGGATTTGGTACATCAAGCTTAGAGAAATAGTTCCTTTTAAAAATTTGTTGTTGTTGAGCTTGAGCTACAAGGTTAGAACATCTAAGATGTTCATGTCATGCAAAGAAACTATGAAATTAGGAAAACAATTAAAATAAATTGGTCCTAAACAAAGGCTTGTTTCAATGATTCCTAAAAGAGAATCATCAAAATTGATTAACCTATAATCCTTAAGCTATCCTTCAAATTTCTATATATTTTTAATGCATGTAAATGAATTTCAATATTTATTTTTAATGCATGTACCAAGGTTTCATTTGAATGTTTTCAAATGCATATTTAGTATATTGGCTAAAAACTAAAACTAGCTCAAAAGTGTTATGTTTGAGTGACCTATAGTATAATAATGCCATATACTGGATATATTTATCCTTTATATGCATCATCATGCATTCTCATACAGAGTCTCTATCCTGTAAGATCCTTGCCTTGATTGGTATAGGGCCTAATCCCATGTTCTTTTTGTGACAAACAGATAGGTATAACATTCTTGGTCTTCATGTTACAATGGTCTATTTTGTCTTATTTAATTGTCAAGGGGAGAAACCAAGTGTGAGGGTGGTGTAAAGGGAGGAAATTGAATGAGTGTGGTCCCAACAATAAGTCTTAAGGATGAGGTAGTGAGATTGTTGGTCAACACTAAGATGTAGGTGAAATCCATATATCCTAAGCTCCATTGTAAGAGAATCCCTATAGCAACTTAGCCAAGAAAGGCATACCCCTATACTAAGTTACCATGTCTACTATGTTTATACCTTTAGCCTTAAGTCATGTGTACCCCTTTGAGTCTACTATTAGGAACAACATATCTTGGGAAGAGATCTACACAAAAACCTTTAGTAAGCCATACACTATTGAAGTGTAGTATAAGAAAGTACCTAGTAAGATAAATTTTAGGATAAGTCTCTTTAACATCATTCATTTGCATCTCATTTATCACAAATTAGTTGCATTAGATAATACCCCAAAATTTATCATTGAGTTAAATCACTTGCATAATATATAAGAATTACAAATTTTAGAAAACTAGTTCTTAGATTGAGTTCACTTTTTGTAGTTCAAACCATAGATAGCCCATTCCAAAAATCCAAAAACAACCCAAATAGCTCTTAAAGCCTAAAAACCAAATTACGTACACTCCCAAAATAACTTGCTTCACATGTAAACAAATTGGATACTTAGCTTGTTACTATAAAATTATACACAAAATCCAAGCCTAATTACCCAAACTAGTCTATGAATAGGTCCATAACTTGTTCATTAACTCTTTTGATTCTAAACCTAATTTTTCATCTCCTTATCCAACCATCACTAACTTAGTAAGTAGTGTAGCCATTCCAAGCAAACCCTTTTGTCCCAACAACTCCAACATTCCTCTTAGTATAAATCTAAGTGCAAAATCGACTTTCAATATCCCTGAAACTCCCATAACATCTCATAAGACTTATGCAAAGTTTTATCCATGTAGTTTTAGAATTAAAATTACCTTTCTCTAGCCATATTCTTCAGCAATATATCTTTGTTCTCATTATTTTTATTTGTTTTAGATGGCAAGTTCTTATAAACACCAATATATCTAGGGCTACCAAAGATACAAAGGTATTAGTCTACCCAGATATCATTTTGAACCCTCAAAGTTCAAGATCATTAGACCAGATCAAAAACAGTTGATAGGACTAAAACTTCAATGAATCTTAAACAATATTTGGGATCGTGTAGTTAATAAGAAAGATTCTTTACCAATTCTTAATAGTCTTGTCATTGTTTTTTCTACTCATATTAGACAACTTAAGGAGTTTGCATATGTTAAACATCAACATAGTTAGTGTTTTTCTTCTTTAAATGCATAGTCTTTGTTCACCTCCTATTAAAAAATGTTCTAATTGTGTAGTCATCATCCCTCATTTTTGGCAACTCAACCTCCAAAAACAACAACTTGAGAATGACTAGTCCTTTTTACTACAACAGAGTCAAAACCTTGAAAAAACTCACTCATCATTGGTTCAACAATTTCAAACTCACAGTACCAAAATTTCAATTCTTAGAGAAAACTTGCTTAAAATAAACTCATTGACCCTAATTCCTCCACCTTCTCCAGCCAAAATAGATACCAATACTTAAACTTCTTTTCCACAGTTTAAAATAAATGTTAATACTCAGGCTTCTCCTCCATCCTTAGAAAAATTCCAAACTCTTTAAATATATAGAAGACATGATAACACTTAGATACCTTCTTTATCCCTAGAATCATACTAGCCTCCTTCAAAATATAGAAAGAATGCTAATACCTAAACCTTTCCAAGATTTTTAGATCAATATCAACCTCCTTAACAATTTTGCCATTATCCTCCTCAAAGAAATTTTCTTTTCACCCTTGTTTATCTTACTCTTTCCCGGTTAGAAAAACAAAAGGCAATTGTCTATTTTCCTAAAGACCTCTCCATACACCTCACAAATTTAGTCAAGATAAGACTTTTGAAACATTATTAATAGTTGTCGAAGAAGCTTGACAACATGCAGTTTCAAAGACCAACAGGCCACACTATTGGAAATGGACATGGAAATACAACTTAATGTTCAATTACAAAGCATGCAATTTAGTTCCTCCAAATTGCCAACACCAGCTTGACTTCAGCATTCCACAATTAGTGGTTCTTAATCTTTACCACTGTCCTCTTAATTACATAAAGTTATATGGTTATGGACTTTTGCAAGACTCCATATTAATAAAAGAGATCTTCATTAAACTTAATTCAATTGATTTGGTAGAATTTTTCAAGAAACTCTTGCAAAGTGGTTTGGAAAATTTTACCAAGGTAACTACTCTAGCAACACTACTAACATCACTATAGATTTCATTAGTTCTCCTCCAAAACAAATTTCCATTTTAGAATTTCAATTGATTGTCCATCACTTCTACATTCAATGAAGAAAGTAATTGGGCATTCTAGGAGAAATTCCTTGGCCTTGTTGGAAAAAACCATTAGTAACTCAAGTCTATCACTAGCGAGCTTATGTTCAAGCAAATAATTGGAATTGGTTCTCTTACAATACTCACTACTGTGAAATAAGAAAGACCACTTACCAATGATTCTTCTGCAAAAATGTTGACATTAACTTGGATTGAGCATTGCTACTCTACATCACAAAAAAGGCATATTTACTTTACTTCTATGCTTCAAAATAAAAAATAACAAAATATCCCAGGGATAATCTACATTATTGGATGGAAGATGAAGAAGCATTCAACATTAACAACCGCCAAAAAGGAATTCAATATTAAAAAAAAAAATCATAATTTTCCTCAAAATTTTCTAGTGTTCCATAATAAACCAAGTTTAACGGCTAGTTCAATGCATTGTTCATCTTAATTTTGCATCTTACTTAGTTCCTTGCTACATTAGAGTTAATAGTGCATAAGAGGCCTCATTTCATTGTATCAGTCCACTATGAAGTTAGGTTAAGACAAAGTCAGTCAACAAGCTCATTCGGACTTTGTGTGAGTCCTGATAATCCTTTCCAAATGATTCCAAATCTTAGCCAAATCCAATACTCCAAGCTTATATAATAGTCTTTTACTACTCAACAACAATCAATTATTATCTAGAATTTAAGCCTTTTATTAATCATTAGGAGGAAATTTGCAAGCAACAGGTTCCTATTATTTGGCAACAAGAACTCATATGCAAGGTGTCCTACTGCAGTGGATTCCTAAACATCCACAGCAGTCCACCACCAAGCAACCCAAACTCATTAAGTGTCCTCTTGACTTCAAGCTAGTCATGACGAAGATTTCTAGAGACCTTGATGGATATTCTCCAAGATGCTCTTTAAGCTCTTTGTTGAGGCCAAGAATGCATCATTAGATTCTCCTTAGAATCATAATCTTTACCTATCCATATCAAATATCAAATTTCAAGCATCAAACACATGAAGGACCATTGATAACATTGTCAGAGATTCTTTATATTTATCAATCAAGCTTTAGATGGAGCCAAACAAATGTCGTAGGCCTTGTCATTGATTCTTTTGGTCCCATCCACACCAAGCATAAATGCAAAGGCAAAAAGCAAAAGTGAAATGCTTTTATCAAGGGTAAAAGGACAAAAGTAGAAGGAATCACTACTTTTGCCCAAAGTTAAAGTCAAAGACATTTGCTTTTCTAAAAGGTAAAAGAATCTACTTTTTAAAAAGCAAAAGTATTTTCTTTTCACCAAAAGTAACTTTGTCTTCAAAGTCTAAGCATTTATAAAAGGCCTCACTTATCAAGCATTAGGCAAGCTTTTTCTTTTTAGAAAAAAAAAAAAAAAGAAGCTTTTAGAAAAACTTTTCCTTTGAGAATAAGTTTTATAAACCCTAGAATAAAATCCTATCTTTTGTAAATATTTTCCTATCCTATAATCTAGTAGCTCTTCTGGAAGTATTCTCTTACTCTTTTTAACTTGTAAAGGGATTCCCAAATAAAAAATCCCTAAGTCATCTTTCAAATGTCTATGTATCTTCAATGCAAATGAATTTCAATATTTAAATTTAATGCTTGTACCAAGGTTTCATTTGAATGTTTCCAAATGCATATTTAGTATTTTAGCTGGAAACCAAAACCAACTCAAGAGACTTATGTTTGAGCAACCTCTAGTATAACAATGCCATGTACTAGATAAATTTATCCTTTAAGTGCATCATCATGCATTCTTATACAGAGTCTCTATCTTGTAAGATCTTTGCCTTGTGAAAGAGCAAGGTTTCTAGGCAATTCTTTTATAGGATATCCTCTTAGGTGAATTGGAATTAATGTCAAGTTGCCACCATTACGACATAAGTTTGAGTCCCTATAAATCCCAACTCCAAAAGGGGCTAAAGGGTAGGGTGCCACACTTTAGTGAAACATGGTTGGTTGATAGGGTTAGAAATAATGAAGTTTTAGGGCAATTCCTTAACAGGATATCCTTTTAGGCAAATTAGTATTAGAGCCAAGTTGCCACCACTATGATGCGGGTTTGAGTCCCCATAAATCCCAATTTTAGAAGGGGTCAAGGGGTAGGTGCTGCACTTTAACGAAGCATGGTGAGTTAATAAGGTCAGAAATAACGAAGTTATATATAGAGTTAATATTAAATCTAACTTATTTATTTTATATATATAATAATCTATTTTTACTTTAAATATTTATAATACTTTAAAATTATACACAAATACACACACACACACACACACACACACACATTGTTGTATACACATCTTATAAATAATATAAATATATGAAATAAGTATAATATATTTGTAAATTTTTCATATAAATTGATATGTAAAAAATACATATTAAATAATAATATTTTTTTATCTATTATAAGTTAACAAGTCAACATATAAGTAAAACTTAATAATAAGATAAAAATTAGTATAAAAGATAAAAAATTGTATACATTTTATTCAAACTAATATATAAAATAATAAATAATGAATTCTTCTACCAATTATACTATATGATAAATAAAAAATTAAATTTTTTGAATTAACTGATTAACTTATAATCAAAGTGGAGTGATAAGAGAAAAAAAAAGTGTAAATATAAAAAATATATTTTTAAAAATAAATTTATGTATAAAAAATTAAAAATAAATAAAATAAAAATGACAAAAAATAAAAAAATTAATTCTTAAATAATGATTTGTCAACTCTCATTTTGACCCAAAGCCCACCCAAAAACAATCTAAATGTAACATGATTCAAAAGTAATCCAACTCGAAATAATTCCACTCCATGACTTGTATTGACACATTTATTGGTGATATTTATTTATATGTATTTCTTTTTTTTCGTAAGTAAGGGTAGCATTCATAAATCCATAAGGGAGGATTACACTAGGTTGCCAGAAAGTTGGTTGTCTTGCTACATTGAATTTACAAAAGAGCAAACTTTATGTTACCTAGCAAGACTCACCAACTACGCATACAACTATATAAAATCAAATATAGATTTAATTCCATCGAATACTTTGATAAGGACTCAAACTAAAGGGCACTTTTTTCATTTGAGTTGGATTTTGACTTTTAATAAAATAATGTAAGATGGAATTATTATAGTCAATCTAAATAGAAAGCTAACTAATTTAAAGTATACCAAATTTTAATTTTAATAGTTAATTTATTTTTTCAAAAAAAAATAATGGAAAATGTAATTAGTACATGTATATGATGAGACCATTCCTTTTGTTGGGAAAATTAGACTATCAAAAATATCAAGTTATTTAATTTCCATCCAAATCTGAAAACCATAACATTTTCTTTTTATTATCATAAGTCTATTAGTTGTTCAACCCACTTGTTAATTGTTTGTATTCTCTATATCTTTCAATGATTTGATTTCAATATTAGTTAATATATTTAAAATTTGATGGTGATTATAATTGATGCTTGATGATAGGAATTCAACTATAGGTTACCAACCCTACAAGGAGAACAAAAGAAAAGAAAACTCTAGTATAAAATATAAGGCATAATGATACTTTGCATCCTAGATTATTAGAAATTACAAAAAATATACTAACATTATTAGTCAACTTGGACAAAAATCATAAAATGATACTCTTATACGTAATATAACATCATAAACCTTATCTTTACCATGCAACTCTTATATCCCTCTCTTAATCTCATTAGAAACCTCATTTTCAAAATGTTGGCATTATGGATGTTAAAGTGTTTAGTTGTTTAACTAAAACTTATACCCACCTTAAAAATATTAAATGTGTATAACTACGATTATTATGAAATTCTAAATAGACGATATAATGCACAATTTCACATTAAATTGATGATGGTAATTAAAATAACTCATAGTTTCCCAAAAAAAAAAAAAAAAACAATTGAAGCTTTTATTAGATGACATTACAAAAGAACAATACACAAGAGTGGATCCTCATGCTCAATATCAACTTAGTATTTGGAAATGTTGAATTTTAGATACACAAATACATTATTATCTCAATATTCGACTCCCTCCTTGCTTATATGCTCTTCATGTAAAATGTCCACATTGTTGAAGTTGATTAGACAACTAAGGTTTCTCAATGACTCCAACATTTGCCATTTTTCTCCACACTTATCCAACATCTCTAAGACATTGTGAGAAATAATGATAATGGTAGCACTCAAAACAGTAGCAAATATTTGTAATACACTGCTATCATAAATGAAATAAATTTCAAGATTGATGAAAATAATTTTAGGTACGAAATATCTTAGCAACACTAACAAGGTCTGAGAGAGACAAATTGATAGTGCCATGATCGTGAAAAAGCAAAGAACAACCTTCCAATCAATTGAATCTAAAATGGAAGTGTGTGTTGCCAACACAAGAAGAGAACCATGTGTCTGAGTGAGTGCAAAAGGAAAAAGTGACGGTTTCTCCATTATTCAAAGTTTCAACAAATAAATATGGAAGGAGATTAAAAGAGACAAAATCAACTCGAACAAGGTTTTAAGGGCTAGAGTTAACTAAAATGGTTGCAACATGAACTTGGTAGAAGTCTAAAAAAAAATTGAGAATGAGTAAGGTGGTACATGCAATCCTTATGATCTACCAATTCCAAGGAAATTGGAGATGAGGGAAGAAGTTCTGAGAAAAATTGGAAATTTTCAAAAATAATAGAGTTATCTATGTAAAAATAATTGCTAGCATGATGGCTATTATTCTCCTCCACCTCTTAATCAGTTGGGGCTGAACAATTGATTCCATAGCATGGTAGGAGAGAAAAAGTTTCATTAGGAGAAGAGAGAAAAAGAGAGAGAGAGAGCTTATGAAAAATTGGAAGGAGAAAAGGATTGTTACCTATTTATAATCAGCAAACTTAGTATGGTATGCCAAAAAAATTATAGCTGTAGTGTTAGAAAAACTGTGAGTGTTGTGTCAAAAAAAAAACTGAGAGGAGAAAAGAATTACGACACATAAAACTAGAATATGTCTTGGGTAGCTTGAGAAAAATAGAGAGGAGAAAATGGTTGCAACACCTATTTATAAAAGGTTTATTTATAATCATGAAAACTTATTTGTTTGTAGTAGGAAATGTGGAATTGTTGTGCTAGAAAAACTAAAAGGAGTGTTGTTTAAGAAACTTTTTGTTATGCCAACTAATAAGGCTATAGAGCTTAGAATGTGAGAATATAAGATGACAACTTATCACTTTACAATATTATAAATGTACTTGACTCTTATATTTAATAGTTTTGTTACATTTGTTCCTCAATTAGTCTTAAATCTTGATGATGATAATAGTTTATAAGTTATGCTATCACCTTTTTTTAATTAAATTTAGATATTTGGATCAATGTTAAATTTTATTTCATTTAAATATGTGCAATATGTTTGCTATTTAAATACTAAAGGTTTGACTTGGCCATTGTATAAGTGTATTTTACTTGATGCTAGTGGGCAAATTGAACACATAAAATGTAGTCGTGCCTAAGATGTCATCAATAGGTCAAAAAATATCAATACCTCGACACACTTTTCATCTCATTTACACAAATAATGCAACATCTTGGATAACCAATATGATGACATTTCTTTCAATTGTAAACTTTGCAAGAGTCACCAAAATTTTTTATTATTGTAATATTCTATCATATTAATTATCATTCTTAGCTGAGCTTGAAAAATAAATCATTATGACCTTTTTTTTTTCTTAAGATAATATAAAAAATTAAAATAAATGATCGTACTATTTAAATTATTGATTTTATATATCAAAAGGTATAATTTTTGTTATTTTGACTATACATTTTGTAAATTTTCTTATTAAAAAATAAAATAAATTTATTATTATTTTATTTTTTTATTTACTATTCATTATATATATACACACACACAAATGAGTATATATATATTAAATTTAACATATTTATTTTTTATGTATAATAATCTATTTTTATTTTAAATATTTATGATATTTTAAAAATTATATGCACTTATACACACACATGTATTTTTGTATATATATCTTGTAAATAATATAAATATATGTAATATATATAATACATTTGCAAATTTTTCATACAAATTAATATATAATAAATACATATTAAATTATAATTTTTTTTGTCTATTATAAATTATTTAGTCAATATACAATTAAAGTTTAATAATAAGATAAAAATTAGTATAAAAAATTATATACATTTTATTCAAATTAATATATAAATAATAAATAATAAATAATAATTTTTTTTACCTATTATACTATATGATAAAAAAAAATTAATTTTTTTAAATTAATTTTTTAACTTATAATGAAAGTGGATTGATAAGAGAAAAATTAGTATAAAAATTTAAAATATATACTTTTAAAATATTTTAATATATAAAAATTTTAAAATAAATAAAATAAAAAATAACTAAGAAAAAAAATTAATTCTTAAATAATAACTTATCAATTCTTAGTAAACCCAAAGTTTAGCTAAAAATAATTTGAATGTAACATAATTTAAAAGTAATCTAGCTCAAAATAATTTGACTTGATGACTTGCATTGACACATTTATTGGTGATGCTTATTTATATGTTTTTTTTTTTATAAGGGTAGCACTCAAAAATCCATTAGGGAGGATAGTGCTAGGTTGCCATAAAGTTGGTTGCACCAATACATTGAATTTACAAAAGTGAAAACTCTATGCTACCTAGTAAAAGTCACTAACCACTCATACAACTATATAAGATTAAATATATGTATAATTCCATTGAATACTTTGACAAGGACTCAAACTCTTGACTTTTGCATAGGATGATTGATCCTTTTATAACTTGAAACCCACAAAGGGTGAAAAACTACCTTGATAAGGACTTAGACTCATGACTTATGTGAATAGCAACAAAAATACAAAATTAAAAACACAAAAAATTTTGGTAGAGAATCCAAAATCAAGAAAGAACTATGAGTAGAGAATTGTCTAAACAAAGAAAGAAATAAATAATCACCAAAAAAAAAAAATGGTGGGGAATTTAGTCAAAAGAAGAATGGGAGCATAAATGAGAGGAACCAAGAACTTGAATGGGGCACCTTTGTTTTGCTTCCTAGCAGGTGACTCTTTTCAACAAAATACAAACACAGTCATTAATTCTAATCAATAATACATCAATCAAAAAAAAATTTTGAAACAGAAACATGTGTGTAATACAATAGTCCTTGAGTCGATTCTTAAGGGCCATTGTCTCATCAGTAATTTTTTTTTTCCTTTTTCTTCTCTTTTTCTTTTCTAACATTGCAATATAATTTAGTTCTTTCTTTCTTGGGGTTTCATTGATGTGTTTCGTTGGTTTGAATTGATGACCTTTCTTTCAATTGTAAACTTTGTAAGAGACACTAAAATTTGTAATTATGATTATGAAATATTTTCATGACAAAAACCATGGGAGATGCTTGCATTGCAGATGTTGATGTGTTTAATTGTTTAACTATAACTTATACCCACCTTATTAATAATATTAATTGTGTATATATCTAGTTATTATGAAAGTTTAAATAAATAATATAATGCCTAATTTCAACTCATGATAAATCAATTAGTGATGTTTCATTTTATTTTATTTTAACTATTTTTAACATATTTTATTTTTATATATTCAATTAATTAAAGGTGCATTGACCTAATTAATAATAGTTTAGCAATTAATATCAAGTTTGTTATTGTATTGGCTTTGCTCTATTTAGCATCTATCTAATTCAATTGTTGCCACTCCTATGGGTTGTAGTGAACAATAAAGCATATAGGACAAATAATTTAATATTTTTAAATTTTTCTAATTTGATGATTAAGATTTGGTATGATTGTGCATCAAGCCTAACATATGGCTTGATTAATACTAATTTTAACCATATTTATAGTTCAAACTTTTTTGACCAAGACAAAAATATCCTAATGATGTACTAGAGTCAATGACAATTCAAGATGCCTCTGGAATTACTAGGATCCTAGGTAATTCCTTTCTTTTTTCACATATGCACAAAGAATATGGTTATTTTTGTTTAAATAATTAAGAGCTTGGACATTTTTGAAATGTTGTTTTCATTTTTTTTCTTTAAGGGAATAAGATTTATGGGAAAAATGAATAAAGGGAGAAAATATGCTGATGTTGGGTAACCTAAAAAAAGTAAAATATTTATATTTTTTATCTAGTTTAATTTTTAAAAAAAATTTTAAATCTAAGATAATAAATAAAAAGGTTTGGATGCATTGGAAGTTTCGGTTTTGTGCTCTTGCAAAGATAGTTAGCTCAGTTTTCCATAATAAAATAACTCCTTTAGAAAACAATTTTAGATACAAGAATTATTTTCAAAGCAAAATTTAAAATACAATCCAATCCAATTTTCTCTTAAGCTACTCTTAAGGCAACATTGTGTATGATTCATAAAAATGAAAGTAAGGCATAGAAGAGATGCAAATAGACTTCTCAACCATTTTGCATTTTCACTTGCTCTTAATGTCATATAGATTTGTTCTACTAAACATGTTTGCTAAGGAGAAGCAACACTATTTGTAGAATATAGGATGGAAAAATATCATCCTCTAAGAGATTATTTATAAGACCATCTCAATAAGAAAAACAAATGTATAGAAAGGGGGAAAAAATAATAAAAACACATTTCATTTTCTCATTATTGATTGCCATTACATTTCTGCCATGTAAGGTATGAGTTAGAAGGTTTACCTGGTCCCTTACTTAATTTTCCAAACTAACTTCCCACATGAAAGACATAGAAACAAAGGTAAAATCATTGCAAAGCTGCAAACTTTGAAGTTAAGAAGAACAAATGTTGTAAAACCAACCAAAAAGTTCCCACATCTGTATTCATTGAAAGAAATGATGATTGAGATGAATAACATATAGCCAAATTAAGACTAACACATGGAAACAAAACCAAAAAAGGATGTATCTTAAGTCAATTTTCTCTTACAATTTCTATGGTAACATTTCCAGTTGAAATGCTTGAAATTTGCTCCATTGCTTTTTCTTTTTTGGACTTATGCCTAATTTCTTATATATGAAAAGACCCTTAGTGTAGATGTTAACTTCAATCTCTTGCATTAGTGCAACTAGTCATTAATTCTAATCAATAATACATGAATCAACAAAGATTCTAAAATAGAAACATGCTTGTAAAACTCACCAATTAGAGGCATAGTGATCAAACAGAGTGGCCATAATTGGATGTCGATTTGGAAAGTGCTAGTTCTTTGTCCAAATCCAAAGGGCCCATTTGCCATTCAAGTTGGATTTTGACTTTTAATAGAATAATGTGAGATGAAATTATTACAATTAATGTTAATAGAAAATCAACTAATTTAAAGTATACTTAATTTTAATTTTAATTTTAATAGTTATTTTATTTTTTCAAAAATAAAATTAAAGGTAAATGTGATTAGTACATGTATTTAATAGAATCATTCCTTTCGTGGGGAAAATGAGACTATGAAAAATATCAAGTTACTTAATTTTCCTCTAATTTTGAAACTATAACATTTTTTTTATTATCATAAGTTTATTAGTTATTCAACCCACTTATTTATTGTTTGTATTTCTTTTATATTTTTCAATGATTTGATTTCAATATTTGTTAATATATTTTAATTTTGATTGTGATTATGATAGATGTTTGATAATAGGAATTCAACTACAGGCTAACAACTCCATAAGGAGAACAAATGAAAAGAAAACTTTGGTATAAATTATAAGGTATAATTATACTTTGTATACAAAATTATTAAAAATTAGAAAAAATATATTAACATTATCGGTCAACTTCGACAAATAGCAACAAAAATAATAATGCGATACACGCCGCAGTCTTTGGCTGCTGCAAACGCATTGCAAAGTATGCATACAGGTCTTTTGAGTTGATGCAACAGAATATGGCATGTACAAAAGCAAAGGGGCAGAAAAGTAAATGGCGGGCTGACACATGGCAACCCTTGATTTTGGTGACGCATGTTGACTGCTATATGCGGGAGATAGTGTAGCTGTGAAGTCAAATGGTTGATTGCGTGGACAAAAACTGACTTTATGTTTTTATGGATGAGTAATGCTATCTTTCAGGCTTTGTTACCTAACTAAATTGGCCAATTAGGTTATAAAATTAACATGAACATATTTACTTAAGAAAATGAAATACCATGTCAAAAAATTTCTTAATCTAACTTTAATTCTCTTCATATCTTTTTCACCTTATTATTTAATTGAGCAATTAAGTCAAAAAATTATTATTACTTTTGGTAAACCTACCAAATAGCATAACAAGTAGCAAATTTGAAAAGGATACACCAAGTAAAAGCCATGAACAAATACGCTAGTCAACAAATCCATAAACAATCGATCTCTTAAACAAGTCTATGGTGCAATGTGAGCCAAACTGAAACATTACAATAACCTGCAAAAGTCAAAGATTGGAAACAATTGAAATTCAAAGTTCATGTGGTGAATTGTGTAGACAATGAAAGAAAAAGAAAGGAATCACAAAAATTGGCACGTCAGTTTGCACAAAGGATGAAGAAGAGTATAAATGAGAGGAACCAAGAACTTGATTGTAGGACTTTTGTTGGAATATAAAAAAAAATATATAGTTTTAAACCTTTATAAATTTTTATAATTAAATTTTTAACTTTTTTATATTTTTATTTGAATCTTATATTTTTTAAAATTGTTTCAAATCTATAACTTTTTATGAAAAGTAGTTAAGAAATTTCAAATGGTTTAACTATTTTTGATTTAAAAAAGATGAATTTAGAATAAATATAAAAGGTATAAGATTTAAATGAAAATATAGAAAAGTTTAGGACTCAATTATAAAAGTTTATAAAAATTTAAGACCTTTTTAAATATATCTCGACCTTTGTTTTTCTTCCTAATAGGAGCCTTTCATCAACAAAATTCAAATGCATATATTAATTCTAAATGATAATACATTAATCAACAAAAATTCTAAAAATGATCATGCATATAATACAATAACACACAATAGATATTTGAAGAAACTCACCAATCAAAGCCATAGAGATTAAACGATGAGGCTAGTTGTGTATTTGGAAATTGATTATTCTTTGTCCAAATCTAAAGGGTTATTTGCCATTCAAGTAGGATATCAACTTTACTAAAACAATGCAAGATGTACTTATTATCACTAATTTTAAGTAAAATGTAATTATTAGGTATAATTTAGTAGTTACTAAACATAAAATTTGGCAATGAAGTTTGATATTCAAATTCAAGACTTGCTCATAAAAAATGACCCAATATAAAATGTATTAATTTTAAATTTCTTTAAATTAAATACATTTTATATGCTTAAACCCAACTAATTTAACCCATACCTAATTTTAATAGTATTTTAATTTTTAAAAATTTAATTAATGAAAAATGATATTAACAGTATATGTATTTGATGATAACTTCTCTTTTTGCTATAAAAATCATAGTAGCAACAATATCAGGTTATTTAATTTTTATTCAAATTTGAAAATTGAATACAAGAACATTTTTTATTATATAATTTCATAAGAAACCTTTGTATATAAATTTTCATAGTGTCATGAGGAAATAATTTAATCTAATTGAAGAATAAAGGATTAACATTCATTGAAAATTAAAACTACAATGCAAGGTAATAAGTCAAAATGAAACTAATATTAATAGAAGATAATTTAAAGTAATAAATAGTTTTTTATCAAAATGATATATTAAAAAAAAAAGAATTTGTATATAGAGTACCAATTGCACATTAAATACTTAAAATGAAGTCAATCACTTAAGTTAACTATTTAGAACCAAAAAAAAAAAAGGTTCAGTTTGAATAACTATTTGGATGAAGGCAAACATTACTTTAGTTCACTATGAAGTTTTATTATAAAAGCTATTTAATTGAAAATTTTAATTTACCTAAATTAATTAATGATGATAAAAAATTTTTGCACTCATGTTTGCACAAAAAGCATCTCTCATAGGATTACAGGAAAAATAAAAGACAGATGAAATATCAATAATTTATTATGATCAAATTTATCAAATATGTAAAATTAACAAATGATAAAGATTCAATTATTTTAATCAGTTTATTTGTTGAACTTAACAACACTAATAAATACACCAAAATTTTTATAAGTTGAATTTGAATTAAAAAGAAATTTTTAATTCACTTAAATAATTAATAATAATTTTTTTACTATTAATTATGTTGTTTAGTAGTAAAAAAGTTAAATTTCTAATCTCAACAATTAAAGTTAAAGATGAAAGAAGATCATTTTCAATTTATATTAATTTTTACATAAACAACGTATTAATGCTACCATTGCATTATTTAATTCTCAATATATATATAATTATATTTTAGAGAAAATAATCTTCTACACATTTAGGGTTCGATGAATTATAGTAATAGATTTGATTAATTTTTTATTAAAATTCCATTTTGAAGTTGTAGTTTTATGTCTCTAATTAAGATCATTCTAATGGAAGAACTTTATTATTTTTTTGTTTTGCAAGATTTGATCTCTTAAATGGGAGAACTTTGGTAAATAAGATAGAAAAAAAGTTCAAGTAAGAATTAAATTGTAGAGGCATTGAAATGGAAGTAATTTAGTAAAATTAGGGTAGAGACCTAAAATTAAATATAGAAAGATTCTCTCAAAATCTCAAAAAAAAAAAAAAAGTATATTAAAGGTAAGAACTGGTTGCTTGTGAAGTAATTGGTTCCCACTATTTTATTTTTTTCTAAAAGAAAAAACTTGTAGATGACTTTCTTTTTATTTTTAATATATGAATTAATTTGGCTCATTTAAAAAAAGTTAAAAAATATATATTTTTTTGAAAAAATGTCTCCCTTGTACATGCTCCCATAGCCACCAAATAGTGTAAAAATAATAAAACAAAAGATCAAACATTTCATGACCAACCATTAACAAATCCACTACAGCTACACTAGAAAATCTATTCAATCCAAGTGACTAACTCTTATAAAAATTTTTAACAAAGGCCAATATTGTGTTTTGACACTTTCATTTTCCTTTATGTTAATAGTAAGGGGTTGTTTTTTACCAATTGGCTGCAAAAGCTCTAAGTTTCACTTAATGCCTATGACAAAAATTCCTACAAGACCAAGTTGGAGGCAGAAGCAGTAAAAGTCATCATCATAGTCCACCTTTGTAATAAGTTTATTAATTAATCCACTTATCCACACTTTTGTTGACTAGTTTGTTAATTTTTTTCTTTTTTTTTTTAATTATTATATATATATATATATATATATATATATATATATATATATATATATTTAAATTGTGATGTTGATTGTGATGGATGCTTGATAGGAATTGAAGTACAGGGTATCAACCCCAAAAGGGGAAGAAAATTAAAAAAAAATTATGATTCTAAATTGAAAATGAGGTAATTGGTATAATAGAGCATCACGTGCAATTAAACCAGATCCTTAATCGTGGTTATATCCAAGTTAATCTTTTTTTTTGTTAAAAAAAAAAAAGAAAAATGAATTTTAAGGAGGAGGACTATGAGATATGACAAAGGACTATAGAGAGAGGGTAAGACACCAAGACATAATGACAAAGAAAAAGGGGAGGGAAACAAAAGGGAAGGAGAGGGTGACAAGGATGTGCAAAGACAATGAGTGGCCAAGAAAGAAAGAGTAAAAGGAAAAAAGAGATGAAAAGGGGGGAGAAAAAGTGATAGAGAAAATGTAAGGCTAAGAAAGTGTACGAAAAAACTACATTTTGAGGTTTTCTTCAACTTCTTTTCTATTAGAGAAGTGTTTTATTTACTTATTTATTTTTATTCCCTAAAAAACTTGAAATGGACTAGAGGCATCTTATTAGATGAAAAACATTGAAAACTAAAATCTATAACTTATTCAATAGGCCCTAAATTAATCTATATATTATTATAAATATTCCAAGTTTTAAAAAAGTAAAGAGACCCTAAGAAAAACAATACCTCAAAAATTATGATAAACTTTAAAAGCCTTGCATTTATTTTTTGGTTTTAAGTTTAAGTCTCAATTCATGTATAGCTTGACTTGATTCACATCCAAGGTATATGGTTCACATTGTTAATCAATTAAGTAAGGGAATTCTTCATCTTCACTGCAAGTCTGCAAATGATGATTTAAGAGAACATATATTATCTGCCAATCAAGACTATAACTTCTCTTTTAGAGATAACATTTTGAGGTCCACCATATTTTAGTGCACGTTTAGATGGGGCAACAATCATAATGGTAGTTACAAGATCTTTTGGAACAAAGTTTATGATAATGAATTCATTTATTATTGTGCTTTCCATGATTGCAATTGGTTTATGAGGGATAGTTCTTTTTTTTTTTGAATAATATTCTTGATAAAAAAAAACCTTCAAATATTATGAGTGGTAATGTTAAGAGAATTTTTGTGATCAAAATTGGTATCTTTGATATAGAGGAGATAAATAGTCTTGTCTTTTATGCTATTTATGTTAAATAATTCACCCTTCCTTATGTGCATATCTATGTTAAAATATTCATTGTTCTTTCTAACAATGTCACAGTTAGTTGTTTCCATTCAACTTTTTAATGAAGTTTCTATTTTGTCCTTTTATGTGGCTCATTGAGTTTAATAAAAATCCCCTCTTATTTATGATTTGCATTAATGCATTAATTTGACAAGTCAATGTAGTAACTTAGATAGGAATTTGGTTTTTTTTTTTTTTTTTTTGATATTGATTTAAGTTTAAATTTGTTTACTATACATAATAATAGTTTCAAATTGATGTAATAGTATTTGCATAATAATAACATGTTAATTTTTAATGCACAACATATCAATCTCCTTACTATCATATGTACGAAAAAGACAAGAAAATTTAAAAAATATAAAAAAAATTATTAAGAAAAAGGAAAAAAAATGATTGTAACTCATGAGATCATCGGAGAAGGTTTTGCACACCTAACGTCAATCAATTTAAGATTGGAGAAAAGCCAAAAAGGATTCCAGACATAATATTTGGAGAATTGTCTATGAGAAGACCTCCTAGCTCTCTACAACTTTGCTTAACTTTTGAAATAAAGTAACATCTTTCCCATTGATAGACCATATCTTTTAAATATCACAAACTCACTATTCTTCTTTCCTTTTACCGTTAAAAGAATTATCCATAATAACAAGCAACATAACTAATTTTAAGAGTATCGATCCTTGGTAAGGTTGCTTTAAATTTTAAAGATGAATGACAAAAGGTTATGAAATACAAATATCCAAGAGAAAGGTTCATCCCTTATTTCTTATGATAATAGCCATGGCAATCAGTTTGCAATAGTGCTAAGAGCTACCAAACAAGGGATTCATTAATGACTTAATTACTAGATGGATACTATGAAGGAAATAAAAGAAAAACAAAGGAAAAATAAAAATTAGACCAAAAGAGAAGTTATCACACAAATAATACACTCCTACGTTAAATTTTCAAGTTAAAAGCATTTTAGTCCCAGTTGTTTGTCACTTTTACAATTTACTTTCCTATGGTATCAATTTGCATTTTAAGAATCTAGTAATTTCTTATTCCAATAGTTGAGACATTATGTTAAGATTTTGTTAATTTTACTAATAAAATTTGATCAAATAGAAATCCTTTTAAATATATTTAATTTTTTTATTCAAATAAAATTAACATATTTTTATAATTTGGTTAAAACAATTTAAACATATTCAAAACCATACCATATTGACTAAATTTTGTTAGTGAGATTAACAAAATTGTAACATAGAGTCTCAATTGTCAAAGTAAACCATGGGAGTTTTAGAGTGTAAATTTAAATCACATGGGGGTAAATTACTAAAGAGGTAAACTATATTTAATTCTAAATTTTGTGGCCTTATCTATTAAAGCCAAGGACGAAGCCTCTTTCAAGCTTTGAACCCATAAGGTCTAATTAAAATTTGGCCTTGAAAAGAGTTTAAGTATTAAGTCTTATAACCATGGACCACACACCTTAAGAAGGACTAAATTTCTAGCGATTCACTGATACTTATAAATTCTACATTTTTTTTACATCTATTTTTTTATTTTTCTTAGGATTAAATGCATTCTATAGTGGTTTGTCTCTTTTACAATTTACCACTTCATTGTACTCTAATATTCTTATAGTTTCTTATTTTGACAATTGAAACTTTATGTTATGATTTTTTTAATTTCACTAACATAATTTAGTCAACATGACATGATTTCAAATACACTTAAATTTTTTAACTAAAAATATAAAACTGCATCATTTTTATTTTAATCAAATAAAACTATGCCCTTTTGATTAAATTCTATTAGTGAAATTAACAAAATCTTAAAATAAGGCCTCAATTTCCAAAATAAGAAATCACGGTTGTTTTTGAGTGTAAATTAAAACCATATAGTAAAATGTGGTGAGAGAAACAAAACATAGGAAAGTAAAATGCATTTAACTCTTTTTTTTAATAAAATTATTAGTTACAAATATATAATCTAAAATTTTATTAATGAAATATTTTTTATTTTATAAAAATTTGATAAATTTAACATATAAATACATGTGTGAGATTTTGCAAATAGGGTAAAATTTGGGATTTTAACCCTAAATTTCCTTTTGTTTTCCTAAAAACAAAAATAAAAATAAGATTAAAAAAATTACTTCTAAATTTCACTTTCTATATTTTGTTAAAAAATATTTATAATTTGAATTACTTTTTTTTAATTAAAATATAATTTAAAATACATTTTTCAATTAATATTTTAAATTCTCCTATCGTGCAACTCTAATAATCATGTATAATATAATTATAGTGTCAATAGAAAATTAGTGAAATACTTATGTGATAATATTTGTTTAATTTTTAATCTTTTTAATGTTTTACTATTTGTAGTATTTAAAATTAATTTAGTACTTGATTTATAATCTTTCTTAATAACATAATATAGTTAAAATTTTAATATATATATCTAATTTATTTAATTCACGTTAACAATTATTTACATATACCTAAAATCTAAATAATGCAAATAATTATAATTAAAAAATAAAAAAGAAAATAATTTTTTTAGAAAAACAATATCCTAATTTTTTTTTATTTTCATAGAGAAAAAAAGAAAAAATAAACTCTAAGTTTTTCATTTTTAATCTATTTTTGAATGAAAAAAATGCTTACAATCTATTTTTTTTTTATTTTTATCTTTTAAATAAAATACAAATTAAAATATATTTTTGATAAATTTGATAATATTATGTATCATATAAGTCTAATATTAATCTATATGTACATTAGTATTACTAAAATTGAAAAGAAGTTGGTAATGCTAAGTAATGTTTTGAACCTACTTAATTTTAGAATTTTCATAATTTGTAGTTTTTCAAATTAATTTAATCATTTTTTTATCTATTTTCATTTGAATTTTATATTTTTTAAATTGTATCAAATCCATCATTTTTTGTCAAAAAGTGGTCAAGAGATTTCTAATAATTTAACCCTTTTTTTTTTTTTGTCAAAAAAGGAATTTAGAATAAATATAAAAATATAAGATTTAAATGAAAAATAAGAAAGTTTAAGATTCAATTATAAAAATTTATAAAAATTTAGGTTGTTTTTTTTCTTATATATCTCAACCTTTGTTTTACTTCCTAACATGAGCATCTTTTCAACAAAATTCAAATGTAGATATTAATTCTAAATGATAATATATTAATTAACAAAAATTTAAAAACAGAACATGCATATAATAAATGACCCACGATTGATATTTGAAGAAAACTTGTCAATTGGAGCCCAAGAGACCGGATGGTGAGGCCATGTCTTTATTTGGAAATCAATTCTCCTTGGTCCCAATTTAAAGGATTTGTTTGCCAATTGAGTAGGATTTTGACTTTAAAAAAACAATGCGGGTTGTAAATATTAGTGTTAATCGTAAATAGATGTATTTATTAGGCACAATTTAATGGTCACTAAACATAACATTTAGAGTTGACATTTAAAATTTGAACCTTAAACATATTCATAAAAAAATGTCTCAACATAGAATGTGTTAATTTTAAATTCTTCAAATTAAATAAATTTTATATCTTTAAACCCAACTAATTTAACTCATACTTAATTTTAATAGTTATTTTATTTTTCAAAAAAAAAAAAGAAAAATGTGATTAGTAGCATATGTATTTGTTGAGAACTTCATTTTTTGTTGTGGAAATCAAACTAACAAAAATATCAAGTTATTTAATTTTTCTCTTAATTCAAAGATTAAAAACAAAAATATTTTTTTAATTTAATTTGATATGAATTCTTTATATGTAAGTTTTTAAAATATAGTGAGGAAATAATTTAATTTGAATGAAAATAAAGAACTAACTTTCATTGAAAATTGAAACCACAATGCAAGGTAATTAGTTAAAATGAAACTAACAATAATAGAAGATAACTTAAAGTTATAAGTAATTTTCTTATCCAAACAATATATTTTAAAAATAATTTCTCTCTCTCTTTGTATGTATATTACCAATAACTTGCCAAATATTTAGATTGAAGTCCTACCTAAACCCTTTTGGGTTAATGTAAGTGTAAATTCAAAGGTCTATTGAATTGAATTTTGCAAAATTCACCCATTTATAGGCCAAGTTGGAAGGGCTAAGCCCATGATACTCTTTAGAAATTGTTTAGGGCCAAACAAAACCTAACTGACCCACAAGAGCCTAGAAACAAAAATCATTTTTTACTTTAATGTTAGGTGCTAAGATCTCATATTGGACACCTGGTGGGCCTTCAGCTTCACCATTTAAAAGTTGGTTACAAGTGTAGTGATTGTACGTAACTTAACTAAGCACAATAGGCCATAAACAAATTGGATTAAATAAGCCTATATAAGTGAGAGTTTTAGATGTGCCAACCAAAAATTGTAATCATGCATTTGTCTAGCTCAATCATTTAATAGGCATTAATATTAGGTTGCACTCTTCAAAAACAAATTATATCTTTTTACCACGCCAATTGATACAATTACAGACACAAATTATACAAATTAAATGGTTATATGTCTACATGTACTATGGTCTATGGTTGTAGAGAATTCTAAAGTTATGACCCATGACCACAAGTGAATTTCACATAAGCATGTACTTGATGTGATTAGACACTCACTTGCTTATGTCTTAGGAACCAAATAGACACCCTCCCTAAGCCATCATTAGCTTAGCTCCTCGTCACCCTCAATCATGCCATTAGAGTTGTCTCTATGGGTGTTAGTTTGAACCACTTCCAATATGCCTTTCTTGGCACCCACTGTGGCATTGGAGCATTGTTCACTCCCATCAGGCATCCACATGGTTTTAACCAAGAGTGGGTTTGATCTTAGAGCTTTTGCCAGCATGTTTGCACAATATGGGGATGATTTTAAAAGGACAATGTCCTAATTTTAGGAACTTATCAACATAACAACTCCCCATACAAGACAAAGGTAATTAGAGCCCTTTAAGAGGGTTTTAATGTTGATGGATGGTTGGGATTTTCACTTTGGAGTTTAAATTAGAATGCCAAAGTGATAATTGTAACCCTTCCCCAAAGTTGACTTTTATTGTTATTATCATTAACAAACTCTTAGCTACGACATTACTATCTTTGCTTCCTTTTGGCAAAATGGCCATTCTTTCCTTTTCTTTTAAGATAATTCCCTTCTTAATTTCATTGTGGCCATTTGTCATGTTTTTATTTTTTTTCTATTTGGCACACAGTTGCCACAGCTTCTTAAATTTGCTAATCCTGGTAATCAGTCAAACAATCAAAATGCAAGGTCTATATATAAGAAGGTCAAAACAATTGGCCTCCTTTTTCTTTTTTCCTAAAAATTAAAAAAAAAAAAAACACATGACATTAATAATCTAATGTAAATTGTGTAGGTCTTCTAACATACCAATACCAACATTCTTCATTTGAGTAAATTTCATGTCCACTCATAATGAAAACCAATATACATTTAGTATGGTAGGTAATTAAATAAGTGGGGGAGAAGAGCAATAATTAAAGATTGCAACTTATCATCACATGACCATCATGTGAAGATGCAAAAATCCATTCCCATATTCATGTAAAAGGAAAAGAAACACACTTAATACAAATAAATATACATGTACACATAAATACAACAAGAAGAGATGGCCAACATGGTAGGGCAAGTTGGATAATGAGAAATAACCCACGTAAGTCTGCATTCATGTAAGCTTGGGACAAGCATATTTTGCAATAAAGGCATGTGCTTAAGTAGAAATCAAACAAGCATAAATTGGGAGGATAGGAAACAACTATCATTGTTTATCCCATATTGCTTTTTATTTCTAGATTAAAATCATTAAGAATAAGACAACTTGAATTTATTGCTAAGCCATTACTACTAGGATGTTCAAATTCTCTTCCTTTTCTCTTTTCCCTTTTGTCTCCAACATAGTCATTATGATTTGGATTCTAAGGCTTTTCATATCATTAATTTGTACAAATTAAAAGCTTAAGGCTAGCTAGTCTATCCTATTTTAGATTCACTAGCATTACAACCCTAAATTTCAAGTTGTACCATGAAATTACTTAGCAGATAAGCAATTCCTTTAATAAGAGTAAAGAGATTTCATGCATTCAAGCATGGCTTTAAAGATATGGAACAAGAAATACAACTATACTCACTTACAATTATTAGCCTAGTAAATAGATAAATGATAGCTACCAAGTTAATTAATACTTTATGCTATTATGGTTTGCAATATGGTGTACCACGTGTAAATGGCACTGTTAAAATAGAAATTCCAATCATTTTTATGCAAGAAGAAAATAGTTCCTATCAAAGGTAAAATGATTGAGTGATGGATAGAATTAATAAGTCAATGCCACGTGTCCTTCAATTTTCAACTTCATGCATGCAAAGTTATAAATGTGGAAAGAATATACAGTTAGCCTAAAAAGGTATGAGGAAATGACAAGAGAAGTAGGATGGACAAAGTAGCTCAGAACCATACAAAGATTGCCAAAATAATAATTTTGTCTCACACAAATTACAAATAGGTATGCGCAAGCATGTCTTTCTATATAAGATTTTTGAAATACATTAATACATTTCAAGAAACTAAAATAAAAACAAGAGGAGAAAAAGAAAAAAATATATATTTTCTTTAGTGTACAATATAACCTCTATAATGGCTAGGGACATTAAGTGCTAGTTTGGACCTAGCCTAAATAAGACAAGGAAGTTAGAACAAGAGTTATATATATATATATATATATATATTTGTAATTTTTTCTTACTCATAATTTCAAATCCAAACAAAGTATTAGTCTTCAATAATAAATAATACAAAAATAATTTTATTCATATTAGTGTATGGTGTAAACATGCTTTTATAGTCATTAGATCATACAATTGTAAGGCATGAGTACATAATTTACCAACCACAAATAAATTACAATATGCAAAATATATAAATGGATGGAAAGCAATGGTGAGATCCTAATTCTTGGAAGGTAATAAAGGGTAATAGATGACATAACATGTTATATTGAAATTTTTTTAACTAAAAAAGTGAAAGCTTCCTCTATCCAAACTGACAACTTACTTCTCCCTTATGCATGCTATTTTCTTTTGTTGTTTCCAAATTCCATCAATCATATGATCTTTTAATCTTCAATTTCCTACATTTGCTCTTGTCAACTCTTATTATAAAAAAGAAAAAAAAAATGCAGAGTGACCTCAATTAGGTTTAAGTCCATCATTACTCAGTAGCTAGTGAATCACTTTAATTTGTGTTATTTATACTACATTTTCCTACTTCGCAATCAAGTCAACATTGATTTTGGATTCTTATGCATAGTTTGATGTAACATAATAACTTTGATATTACTATTAGATAATTATACAAATATTTATAATTTTATTAATCTAATAAAATATCATATAATATAATATAAATATAAAATCTTATTAGTTATACAATACATTGAAACACTTAACTCTTTTTATAATAAAAAAATTTAATTTATACTTAAATATTAATTAATAATATAAATATATAAATATAATTATTTAATTTTTACTTTCACACTTAAAAAATAAAATATATATTGCAGGCTTTGGCTATTGTAAAGGCAATGCAAAGTACACATGCCTTTTGAGTTGATGTAAAGAAATGAATACAACCTTGTATTAGGTATGAAAATAGAGAAAAGTAAATTATTTGATGACACATGGTGGTCCTTGATTTAACAACGTTTTTGGATTATTTTGTAGGGATCTGATGATAGTGCAGTTGTGAAGTCACACCATTGATTGTGTAGACAAATATGTATGGTTAAATGATAATTTCTAATTTTGTTATGTCTTGTATGTAATTGCTTTTCTCTTTTCACTGTAGTCAAAGGCCTAACCAAATTTGTCATGTTGATTTCCAATTTTTTTTTCTTTTTTTTAGCCTTTGTCACTTTATTCACATCCTTTTTCTTATTGTTTTCAAAATTTAAATATAAATAAATTTAAAATATTAAATTGTTTAATTTAATACTCATCTATGAAATGAAATGATGTAACTATATCAATAATAAATAATTTCAATGTTACTTATTCACTCTTATTTTGAATAAATATGTCACTTCTCTATCCACTTTCCCTATGTTTAACTTCATTGCAACATATTTGACTAAAATACAATCACATACATAGATTAATCATGTTCGAGCAATATTTGATGTTCTAATAGATGAAGCCTACTAGGATGTATGAGATGAACTTTAATTAAATATAATATCTTTTTTTGTAAAAAAAAAATGTCATTTTGTTTTACTGTGCGCATGCTAGCTAGACTGATGAATTAATTACATATTATCAAATATTGCCAATGAGATATATATGCAGAAAATGAAAAGAAACAAAAGTTTCCCTACAAAACTTATAAAAGAGAATCTTTAATCATATGATTATTGATCAATTTTAGTGCCAAAACATGGGCAGAAGTATATATATGCACTATTGGTAGGTGCAATTGCGCATTCATTTTTGTCAATTAAGTGTCCATTTTCTTAGCCATCAATAACTTAGGAATTTAAATAGCTATTTAATTAACTAGTAATTATTACTACCCTAATAAAAATTAAGGTTTATTACCCTTTAAATTGGAATCCTTATTGAGAACTAATAAATCTTTTGAGCCTTCATCATGAGGTGCATGGTTAAACACAATAAGTTTTGTCTTTGATTATGATATGTCACACAACTAGTCAATTAAGCATCAAATGGGAGGACAAGTGGACAAAAATTGACACTAAAAGAATATATAATTGGTTGCAAGGATTTCTTCTTTGTAGGGTGCAATTCAAAGAGAGGAAAATTGATCATAGGGAAATTATATGTGCAAAATGCTTCTTTTGCTCCCCTATTGCTAGCAAATTATACATGCATTTCCCTTCTTTTGTTCTCTTTATTGTTTCCAAAGCTTCATTTTTCTTCATATTGGGAGACAAATATTAATAAATAATTTACTCCAATTATTATTAGTAATTTTCATGGCATGAGGCCAATAGTTTGCCATTAATTCCAATAATTTGATTTCATATGATTTTCAAAAAATTCAACTTGTTAGTTTACTTTAAATTTGTGGTATAAAAAGATATATAGCTTGTCCACCATGGTTATCTTTTGCAAGTAATGGTACTTCATCATCCACACTTGTTTGGATTGTTTTGGCTAGTTTCAACAACTCTATAGTTCGTATGCCTTTTGTGACTTCATACTTTAGTGTTTTTTTGCAAAGAGAAATTTTTTTTCCTTTTTTTTAGTATGACTTTCCATTTTCCTTTCATTAACTTTTTTTTTTTTTGTGATAGTAAACTCTATATAACTAAAATGAGATAATGAAACATCATCCAAGAATGAATTCAAATCTTCATTGAAGTATTCAAATGTACATACTAGCCTCTCTCTTACTCTCTAACTTATCTATAATACTAAATTAACTTAGCATGAACGCATAAATTACATCAACAAATGCACTTCAATTCATTTGATAATGAGACAAAGACTATACAAGATAAAATGTGAATTGATATCCACCATCTCAACCAAAGGATTGCAAAATTTTGGTAGTTGATTGATCGGGGGTACATATTAATACATTTAATTTTATATTTGCAAGTATTGCAACCAACTCCCAAATTATATCAAGTACAATAAATTTCTCTTTTTGTGTAATGAAGATCAAAACCTAATTTCTATAATATGGAATCACCCTTATTCAAATCTAAAACTAATAAATTACTAAAATAATATATTTCTTATTTTATTTCAAACATGAGAAATTAAGCAAATGTCATGAGTAGTAAGGACATTGAGCATATTATTAGTGACCATACCAACTATTTATTTATATATACATGTGTATGATTAGAATGATATGAACTCACTATTACAATTCCCTATCAAATTTAGCAAGAATGGTATGAATGTTACTACCTTTAATGTATGTAGCCAGTAGCCTCAATTAGCCACCAAATTGCCACAATAGCTAGACCCACAAAACATTATCTTTTAGTTTGTTTTAAATTTTTAGGACACTTGAGAGGCATATAGTCCAACATGTCTTAACTCTATTTAGACAAGATTAGGGAAGGTGCCTTTAAGTGGGGACCTTAACATTGAGTCAACTAGTGCATATTTCCCTATTGAAGGCACAAAAGTAAACCCTAAAATAGATGCCCATGTTCTCATGTGCACAAATAATTTAAGAGTAACATTTCAAAATATCAACCCACTTTATGCCTCCTCTCCTCTCCTCATTGTTTCCCACAGTTTCAATTCAAGCTTTTTAGGAATAAGGAAGGAAGTTAGGTTCCATTCCAAGCCCATTTCCACATTTTTATTTTTCCTCACATTAATACTTTGCTAATTAACTTTGATGTTGTTACTAGATATGCCTATCCCTTTTTTTTGGAGACCTAATCCCCATTTGAAGAGGGCTGTACAAATGTGACACAAAGAATAAAAATCATAGAAGCTAAAAGGAGTTCACGAGAGTCAATTAGATTTGCCTATATTAATGTTGCACTTATAATGGGACCACTTCATGTGTATATCTTTGTGCAGATATTGGCAAATTTTCCAACTTGCAATAAAGCAAATGGGGTTGCCAAGTTCCTATATATTGTTGAATCCTCACCTTACAAACCTTGAATGACACGTAGGGTTCATATGTGGCATATATCTGGTTTTGTCTCTTGTCACCTTATTGGTACCTCATGGCCCTTTTTGATGATCATTAGAATCTTGCCATGTCACCCATAGGAGAATAAATATATTAGGTGGTAGAAATAGATTTATAAATTATATAGGTCTTAGGTGATTAGAGGTAAAGTTGAATTGATAGTTTCAAAGACTATTAAAGTAGTTCTTAACTATTTGATTAGATATCTATGCTAATGATAATGAAATTCAACTTTATTATCATTCCTAAGGGATTGAAAATGGTAAAGCCAACTTTCATGATATGGTCCATAACCATTTCTCAATTGTGGCATTGAAAGACAATGGCAAGATAAGAAGGGACCATTAAAGGTACTCACAAATAAAGGAACCAAATTCCTAATCTCTAATATTCCTAAAATAGTTTTCCATGCTCTTTATCCTTCTTTACATTTTAATTTTCTTTTGGCCTCTTATTTCTTAATAGAATAATTACATAAGAAGTTGAAAGTTTGATGCGTATATAAAGACATGTTCATGTAAACCTCATTCTCCTCCATTATCAACCAATTGTGCCCAACTTTTTTTTATAAAAATAGAACAATTAAACTCCTTCTCTCTACCCATTATCTAAGATGACAATTGACCTTTTGGCTCCAAACACTACACTATAAATCACTTATAGCAGTGGTTTTTTTGTGGCAGTTTAAAATCACTATTGAAAACTCCTAAGGTAGCAATTATAACTATCAAATAAATATATTTGTAGAATGTGTGACAATAGTAGACTTTACGCAATGGTTTAAAGGCAGGGGTTATAAACCAATGCAATATATGTTCCAAGATGGTGATTTGACATAGCGGTTTCAAATGCACACTACTATTAAGCAGTGGTTATTATGTAGTAGTTTGGAAATGTTTCAACAGCAGTTCATGAAATTAATGGTAGTAGCAGTGGGAGAAGGTTAATGCAATTGTTGAAAACCACTGCAATGGTCCATAATGGTCCATAACCACTACATTATACTTTTTTTTTCTTATTTTTAAAGATAATGCAATGGTCCAAAATCACTGTTATTACCTTTTTTAGATTTACTTTTCCTTTAAAACAACCCTATCTATTTTTATACCATTAAAACATAGCTGCTACCTTACTACACCATCATCCTTTTCCTTCTCGTCCTCTTCCTCCTATTAGCACATGGGCTTTTGTCACTTGGCCTTCTCTCCCTCTATCTCTCTCTCACTCATAGTCTATCTTTCTTCTCCCCTTTATATAGAGATTTACATATCACATTGTCTTCTTCTCTCTATCTTTATCTCTGTCTCTACCTTTCTCTCTCTCTCTTTCTCTTTTTTCTTATTTTTTAATTTCTCTATAGAGATCTACATAGATGCACTAGCTTTGGGTTCATCTATTCTTGATCTAATTGATTGTAATTAGCTACATTTTATGTTTTCTTGAAATTGCAATTTTTATTATTTTGTTTTTTCATGATGTTTTTCTTTGTCTTTTTTCATTTGATCAAATTTTGTGTTGCTTGATTTGTTTGCTTAAAATTGTGTTAATTATGAGTGGAAATGTTGATAATGGCTTGGCATCTTTATGTCCTTTAATTTTTTTTTAACTTTGCTTTCCTTTAATGTTGTTTCCATCTCACTATTTGGGTTTTGCATTTTCTTTATATTTTGTTGCATTACTTTCCATGGTCGCAATTATGCACTTTAAGTAGAAATTTATTTATCTAGTTGGGGAAATTATTTTTCTAGTATTGCAAACATCATTTGCTAGAACTTCTTTGAGAAGGTACATGATACAAATGCTTTGAAATAACCTATAGTTTAGTTTTTGATCTCTTCAAACTTATTGGTCTAATCTCTTTAAATTTGAAAAGGAATAAGGACTCGAAAGTTGTGTGGGATTTTAAGGTTGAAATGCTTATAGCCTTGGGTAAAGATTTTGAGCTACGTATGAAGGTTGTGTGTGCCCTTTATTGACAACAAACTTCTAAGGAACAAAAGTGGAAGGAAGCATTTTGCATTAACAAATGTGGATTTAGCAAACTTGATGCTATCAAGTACAAAACATAATCCTACGTCATGATTATTTTGTGTCTCTTAAAGGTATATCACAAATAATTAACATACAATTTTTGCTACTTAAGTCATTACATTGATGATGTTAGGAAATCGTATAGTGATTCTCATTTGGCTTAGTTTCTCACTAGTGGAGATGCTACAAAGGATGTCAAGAAAACTATTTAGGAGTTGAAAGAGTATGGCTCCAAGGCTGTTGAGCTATGTTGCACATTAGCTACATATTATTGTATGTAACTATATAAGATTTACAAGAAAAAGGAGGATCCTCCATTTCTCCCCCATTAATAATGTAAATTAAGTCATTGGTATTGAGTGAAAGAGATTAAAGTCAAGGATCTAGTAAAAGTAAATTTCTGGGAATGGCAGTTTGTTGTTTTTCCATCATCTGCTACCAAGCAGGTCCTTTTGATTCTTTGTGATGTTTAAGTAAGGTATTGTAGACACTTGTATTAGTTAATAGCATTATATCTCTATATGCTGTATTTTCATAATAAAAAATCGGGCACTTTGATGTTACTAATATATAATTTGTGTTCTTTTTGTCTTGTCTTTATTTTGTGTTTTTCTTTGGGCTACTAGGATTTTCTCACACATAGCATTTCATCTAATTGGTATACTTTGACATAAGAGTTAAGTTATAATTATGAGTACAATTTAATCATTTAAATTTAATTATTGAAGATTAAATCATTTTTTGTTTTATATTGGCAACAATTCTAATAAACATTTTGTCTAATGCATAGTAAACATTTCCACTTTCATGATAAATTACTGCATATTCTAAGAAAAATTGCTACCTATTTCTCTAATGACTGTTGACTATTTCTTTAATGACCACTATTTATTTCTCCAACGACTATTGCCAAATGTAGAAAACTTACTAGTTGAATAAATAATAAAATGTTTTCTAAAACAATAAAATCATCACATATATTTTTCATAATTGCTACATATTCAATATAAAAGGCATTGCAATAATCATTTAAAATTGCTGCCTAAAACACATTTATGTAGCAATTTCATATTTGTTGCTTTAGGTTGAGCAAATTACTATGTAAGATCTATTACAATGTTCAAAAATTTAGCAAACTAGAAACTATTACATTTAACTTTAAGCAATGATTTTCACCATAATAACAATGGTTTTGAACTACTAGTAGTGAAAAGAGAACAACATTGCCTTTCTTAAGAGATGAATTTAATCAATAGGCTTCCTAAATGTGTGATTAAAGAATGACATTATTCAAGTTAGGTGTGTCCCTATATTATATAAAATGCCCAATTCCTCATTTGCAATTTCCTCCTCCTTACCAGGAAAAATAAAAAATAAGCACTTGATGAAAAATTGCTTGAAGAAGAGTTGAATCCATTTCAATAATTCTACAACAACCCATTATGTCATAAGTAATAAGATAATAAATCATTTTCATGCAATTGCATTAACACAATGCCTAGCATTTTTAAAACATAGGCCATACAATTAATTTGGAAGCAACTCACATAATTCTATTCCTTTTGTTTTTCAATCACCTCATTACCTCCATAGATCTTGGAGAATAGATCTCATTGTTAAAGTTGCCTATGGGACTTAATAGTCATAAATGAATGAATGGAATTTGGACAAAACGTGTGTCAATCAAAGCTTTGGAAAAGATGTCTAACTAGAAGTTCTTATGTTCAATTATTGAACTCCAAACCTCAAGCATAGAAAACTTTCTCCTCTTTACTTGAGTTGGACTAAAACACAAAAAAATAAAAGGTTATAATTCAAAGGTGTCTATGAGTGTTTACATTTGCTATCTCAATATCAAATCATGTTGTTTTACTTTAGTTTCATGTTCTATCTATCAAGAAAGGAACTTATTTCTTAAATCATAATATCTTCAAAAATGTATATAGTAGCTAAAAGGAATATGTTAATGGGTGTCCTTTGTGCAACCATCTAAAAGTGATTATTATTATTATTATTTCTAATTAGAATGGGGGAAGAGACATAATCTCATCTAATTAATGGAATTAAAGAATTAATGTTTTCATGGGTATATTAACTATACGACTAAGGCACCCATTAAATACCCTAGATATCATTTTCTTATTACAATCCAGATCCATAAAAGGATTAGTTCCTTAACTATTCAATGAAAAAAAATATAATTAAGATGTGATTTTATATGCTTTATATTTTCAATGTTTTTCTCCCACCAAATATGTACATTAGTAAATTACTTCTTTCATTCTATTTTGCTTATTTACTTAAACTTTATCATAAGAAACATATAAGTTTAATTATGATAACATAGAAAAGGTAAACATAAAAAAGTCAAAAAAATTTACATTTTGTTATGTGGTAATCAAAAGACATAGAACCTCAATAAAAGGGCTAAATGTATCACTCCAAGAGATGCAATAAGACTAACAAGAAAAGTGAAGTTCCCGACTTCTCCCTAGTATCTACTAGTTTATGATACTGAGAGGGGGGGTGAATTAGTATCACCACATTCGCAATTCGCAAGTAAGTGAACAACTTCAACCTCTTCTTAAAAGCAACCTTTTTCTCAGACTCGACTAAGGTAGATCTATTGCTACCTACTAATCACAATAGTCCCCAAAGTCACCTTTCAGACACCTTGCCTAATAAACAATACGGATGTTCTTATTTAGGTCTTCGTTAGGTTATGGGTTGGCTGATACTTTAGCTGTATTCACAACTCAATTCAAAGCACAGAACGTAAAGCAAATTAAGGACACACGAGATTTACGTGGTTCCGTCAACGTGACGTACATCCACGGTGGTAAGGACTCTCCCTTACCGAGACTATCCACTATACTTGAGAATTCAAGTTACAATAGATGTCTTTAATTCTCTGCTCCTTTCACTATTGCAATTACTAAGCAAGTACAATACAAAGAGTGTCACTTACTGTGTCTACCCTTCTTCTAGCTTGTCTTGCCTCTGTTGAATTGAAAGGCTACTCCACAGCCGCTTAGAAGTTCACCGCAAGCTCTCTAACCTCTCTTAAAGAAGTCTAGAAATACGTTGAGTTCAATGCTTCGCCGAAGTTTTTCTCTAAGTTGTATCACACAACTCCTGCTTTTACTGTCTCATCGTCTCACCCGTCCCCTTGTCTCACAATCTTACTGTCTCACGGCTCGCCTGTCCGTTTCTCTCTCACCGTCGAGCCAAATTTCTCTCTCCTACCGCCGAATTTCTCTCTCTTCGTCGGATTTCTCTTTTCCGTTCACCCACTTGGCCAGATTTCCTTCCTTTTCTGCCGATGGTTTGCTTTTCTTTGTCTTGCTGTCCAGCCCTATCTAGCCGTCACTCTTCTTCCTACCGACGGTCTCCGATTTGGCCGTGTATGATTTTTCTCCTTCTTTTCTCTCTCTTCCCTTGTTCTGCCGTCGGCTCACTTGGTTGGCTGAACTGGGTTTTCTTTCTCTCCTTCCCGTCGACTCCTCTGTTCTGGCCATCAGGTTTCTTTTTCTCTCCTTCCCATCAACTCTTTCTCTCTCTCGACGATTCTGTTTTTGCCGATTATTCTCTCTCTCTTCCGTATCGTTCTACCGTCGCCCCCCTTCACCTGTCGTTTTGATTGTCTCTCTTTTCTACCGATGGTGTAGGGTTGCCGTGTGCCGTGCTGTCTCCTCGCCAACCGTCTCGCCGTTATGTCTGTTTCTCTCTTATCTCCGACGACAGCCTTTCTCTCTCTTCGTCCAACGGCTTCACTGTGCGGTTACTGTTCACTCGATAGCACTGTTCACTCTCTTCGTCCTTACCGGTGGTGTTCTTCCGTGTAGGGTTTGGTATTCTCTTTGGTTGGTCGATTGTCTAAGTTTTGCTGAATGCTCAATATTGCTGACTCCCCCTGTTCTTTGTCTTCCAAGACCATTATATACTCTACTCCATGAAACCCTAATAGGGTTTATGCGGCAGTTTTACGTTCTTGCCCTTTCCGTGTGGTTTTACCTCTTTACCCTTCCATGTGGTTTTACTTTCTTGCACACGTAAACCTAGTTGACAATAATTACAACCCATACAAGGCTGTGGGAACAACAATCTCCCCCTTTGTAATTGTTGGCAACACTTATAATAAAAGTCACTATGCAACAGTTTCAACTCCTCCTAAATATGCACTCCCCCTATTCTAACTCGCAAAGTGAAGATGGAGGATTTACCTGAACTTCAGGCTTGAGGAGGCATTTGCACAGATAGACTCAATCTGTACTTTTCAAACAGCTCTGTGGACAGAGGTTTAGTTAGAATATCTGAAATTTGATCTCTAGTGCCAACATACTCCAACTGAATTGTACCCTGTTCCACTTGATCTTTGATGAAATGATACCGGATGTCAATATGCTTGCTTCTCGAATGTTGAACCGAATTCTTACTGAGATCAATAGCACTTTGATTATCACAAAGTATACTTACTGGTAATTTCACTTCAACACCCAAATCTGCCAATTGTCTTAGCATCCATATCACCTATGTACATGCTGCACAAGCAGCCATATACTCAGCCTCAGCTGTGCTCAAAGCAACACTGTTTTGCTTTCTACTTAACCATGCAACACACTTTGAACCCAAGTAGAAGCTGCAGCCACTAGTTGATTTTCTATCATTTATACTTCCTGCCCAGTCTACATCAATGTATGCTTGTAGTTTAATAGAATCCATAGCTGGATACCACAAGCCCATTTCCAGTGTTCCTTTGAGGTACCTTAGGATTCTTTTCACTGCCAACACATGAGACTCTTTAGGATCAGCTTGGAATCTGCTGGCAGTGCACACAACTTGCATAAGATTAGGCCTTAATGCCATAAGGTACAGAAGGCTCCCTATCATCTTCCTGTACTCTGTAGGGCTTGTACTCCTTCTCTCCTGATCTTTTGTTAACTTGTAGCCCACTGTCATAGGGGTACTGACAGATCTGCTATCCTCCATGCCAAACCTTTTCAGCATCTCTTTGGCATATTTTGTCTGAGAAATAAAGATACCTTCTTCATACTGCTTTATATGTAATCCAAGAAAGTACGTCATTTCTCCAATCAATGACATTTCAAATTCCTCACTCATCTTCTGTGCAAAATCTTGGCATAGTTCATAGTGATCCCCTCTAAAGATGATGTCATCTACATATACTATGATTATCAGCTGGCCTTTTTTTGAGTTAAACACATACAGGTTATTATCAACCGTTCCTCTTCTGAAGTTCAACCTTCTCAAGTACGCATCCAGCCTGCTGTACCATGTTCTTGGAGTTTGCTTAAGACCATACAAGGCTTTCTTCAACTTGCACACTTGTGTCTTATCCTCACTGATTTGTACTCCATCGGGTTGTTCAATATACACTTCTTCTTTCAGGAGCCCATTCAAAAAGGTGGATTTCACATCCATCTGATAGACTTTATACCTCTTGTGTGCTGCCAAAGCTAAGAACATTCTGATAGTTTCTAACCTTGCTACTGGTGCAAAAGTTTCATCAACATCTACCCCTTCTATCTGAGTGTAACCTTTGCAAACCAGTCTGGCCTTGTTCCTTACCACCTTGCCATCTTCATTGTGTTTATTCCTAAACACCCACTTTGTTCCTATGACATTCTTATTAGTGGGTCTTGGAACCAGCTCCCATGTATCATTCTTCTCAATTTGATCTAGCTCCTCATTGATAGCTTTGACCCAGACTTGGTCTTGAATAGCCTCTTTAATAGATTTAGGTTCAACTTGTGAGAGTAGAGCAGTAGCTCCCACCATTTTCTTCTTGTTGTAACTCCTACTGATGGGTCACCTATGATCTGATCTCCTTGATAAGCACTGGTCCATGTTTTCTTTGTCCTTCTTCCTTGCACCGTCTTAGTTGCAAGAGGATCTCTTTCTTCATCTTCAGACTCACTCTTCTCCGAGTCTAAACTTACTTCTTGTTCCTTTTCTTTAGGTTGGTCTGATTCTTCATCTACATTGAAGTCATCTTCTTTATTGTCTTCCGCTTCTCCATTCTACATTGTTTTCCAGTTCTCATCTATTCTCACATCACTGGTAGTGATTACTTTTCCCAGCTTATGCAGGAAAACTCTGTAACCTTTTGTCTTTGCTGAGTATCCCACAAAGATGCCTTCATCAGACCTAGCGTTGAATTTTTCCAAGTTTTGCTCCTTGTTCTTCACAAAACATGGGCTGCCAAAGACTCTGAGATACTTGGCTGTTGTCTTCTTTCCACTTCATAGCTCATATGGAGTCTTATCAGTATTGAGCCTTAGTAGAACTCTATTCAGTAGGTGCACGGTTGTAAATGTTGCTTCTGTCCAAAATCTTGTGTGAAGCTTGGATTCCAGTAGTTGAGTTCTTGCCATTTCAACCACAGCTCTATTCTTCCTCTCTACCACCCCGTTCTGTTGAGGTGTTCTTGCTGCTGCCATCTGATGGTGAATTCCATGCTTCTCAAGGTAATCTTCAAAAGCTCCATTTGTGAATTCAATGCCTTGATCTGACCTCAATACTTTGATCTTCTTTCCACTCTCATTTTTAGCCAATCTTCTGTATCTCTTGAAGCATTTCAAAACTTCTGACTTGTGTTTGAGGTGCATGATGCAGGTCCTTCTGGAATAATCATCGAAAAATAAGACAAAGTACCTCTCACCATTTAACCCTTTTGTTCTCATCGGCCCACACAAATCAGTATGCACAATGTTAAGCACTGCTTCAGAACTGAACTCTTTGGTCTTATACTGCTTTCTGACATGTTTTCCTTTAGAGCATGCTGAGCAAACATACACTCTCTCTCTTCTGAGATCGGGAATATCTCTGATTGCATGAGTAGTGGTCAGCTTCCTCATGTTCTTTTGTGATAAGTGTCCCAGTCTCCTATGCCAGAGTTGGTTTTCTTCTTCTTTGGTAAGTAAACAGCTGCTTGTCTTGTCCTCATCAATCACATATAAATTTCCAACTATTCTCTTCCCAGCTGTAACAGTATTGCCTTCTTTACTCTTTACCTGACAACCTGTTTTTGTGAATATTACCTTATGGTCTTCGTTGCATAGCTGACTGACAGATGCTAAATTATATCTGAGTCCTTCAACGTGCAGAACATCTTTCAGCTTTCCTCTTCCAATTTTTACTAAACCCTGACCATTGATGTTGAGTGAATCATCATTGCCAAACTTGACTCTGCCTTCTCTTGATTTGTTTAGCTTTGATAATTTACTCTTGTCTCTCGTCATGTGCAAAGTGCATCCACTATCAAGGATCCACTGCTTATCCTTGCAGTCAACTTTGAGTGCAATTTCAGCTATATTAACCACCTCCCTTTTAGCTTTATATTCCTTCTTTTGAACTGGTTGGAAGATAGCTTTCTCCTTTTTCTCAGCTTTGACTACACCACTTGTTTTCACAGTGCCATTGAGTGCCTTCTCTTGCTCAGGGAGAAGTGTCATGCATCTCTTGGCATTATGGCCATCCTGCCCGCACCTTTCACACTGTTCCAAGTCTGCTAATATCGCAAATTTGTTCTTTGAAACCACTGGTTTGGGCTTCCACCAACAATCCTTGTCAGCGTGTCCTTGCCTTTTACAGTATGTGCAAGAACTCACGACAGGTGTTCTCTTTTGAATTCTATATTGTCTCCCCTTGTATGCAGCATCGTATCTTCTCAAGTTGGAGACATATACTGGCCTTCTCCACCAACAGTTACTCACCTTATGACCCCAAACTCCACAATAAAGGCAATGACCTTGAAATTGCCTCTTCTTGGGTCTGATCATAGCTTGTCTTCTTCTATTCATCACTTACTATGTAGGCAAAGTAGCTGGCTTCTTTGCTTGTGTGACTTCCATTTCAATCACCTTCTTCTCCTTCTTCTGTTCAACCGTAGCCCTATGCTGCCTAACTTTCTTTTCTTCCTTCTTATTTGCCACCCTAGGTTGCTTCTTCAAATCTTCTTTATTCTCAGCCATCTTCTTCTAAGTCACAACCTTCTCTTTCAACTTCTGTGGCACATTCTCATTTTCTTTAGCCAATGCAGCCTCAGATTGCTGCACTTTCTCTACATTCTTCTCTTCTTTTCCAAAACTTGTTTCTCATATCATTTCAAGCTTCTATAAGTTCTCTCTGTTGCTTTTGAGTTGTTGCTGACGTTTCAGCAACTCTTTCTCCATTTGTTCAATTTTTGAAGCCCTTGAGCTAAGCTCTACTGTAAGGTCTTCACATATTTTGATCTGTTCCTCAAATCTTCTCTTTAAATCAATATGCTCAGCCCTTATTTCACCGTTTTGACTTTCAACTTCCTCAGACTTTGCTTCAACTTGTTTTATATGGGCCTCCAACCTTCTTATGGTTCTACCCCTTTTGATTATTTCCTTTGAAGCTGCTTCCAACTCAACTTCAAGATCTGGCTCTTCTTCATCAACTTCCTCTTCCTCTTCAGAGGTTGAGCTACCACTTTGTGCTGATGCCATAAAGATATACTCATCTGATGAGTCTTCATCTTCCTCCTTATCAGCTTCTTTTGTTTGACTCACATAACTCTTGAATGAGTCTCTCATCTTCCTCTGTGGGTTGGCAATCTTCTTATTGGACTTCTTTGATTTAAATGATGATCTTCTCCATCTTGAATTTTGCTCATCGTCACCATCCTCATCTTCATCATCAAGTTTCACTTTGCATTAAGAAGCAAAGTGTCCAGTCTGCCCACAATGATAACATCTCAAGGACAACTGTCCTTTTCCCTTCTTAGACCCCTTTTTGAATTTCCTTGTGAAGTAAGCCAATACTTCACCTTCACTTTCTTCCTCATCATCATCATTATCCTCACTGGATGATTCTTCTTTTTCTTTTATCTTCAAGTGTTTCATAGCTTTAAAAGCTGCCTCCTTTGATACCTTTGACGTTAAGGAGCTCTCAGTCGACTTTATTCTCATCTCATATGCAATGAGATTACACCAAAGATCATGCAGAGACATAGAGTTGAGATCTCTACTCTCCTCTATGGCTGCCACCTTTAAAGCAAATTTCTCAGGCAAAATTCTCAGAATTTTCTTCACAATCGATGAGTCCTTCTTGTTCTTCCCATGACTTCTCAGGTCGTTTACAGCATCGATAACCCTGGTGAAGAACTCTTACACTGTCTCATTCTTTTGCATTCTGAGAAATTCATATCTCTCCTTGAACACTTGAAGCTTAGCCTCTTTCATTCTGCCATTACCTTCATAGACTTTCTGCAATCTGTCCCATATCTCCTTGGCAGATTTGTAATCCATAACTTTAGCATACTCAGCATCTGTCAATGCTGAAATGATGACATTTGAGGCCTTCCCATTTATCTCAAACTACCTTAACTCTTCTGAGGTTGGGTCTTTACCTTCTTCCAGAGCCACAAAACCCTCCTGTACACATTTCACCACATTCATGCCCATGGTTGCAAATACCACTGGCATTCTTGCTCTCCACATATGATAGTTGGTTCCGTTGAAGATTGGAACCTTCTTGCTGTAAGTGGTGCTAGTGCTGGTACTGGCTTCCATTTCTCAGTATGCTGAACAAGTCAAACTTCTAGATCCCTTCAAACTAGTACACCAAGCTGTTAAGTTTCAAACTAGTGAACCTGTGCTCTGATACCAATTGAAGTTCCCGACTTCTCCCTAGGATCTACTAGTTTATGATACTGAAAGGGGGGTGAATCAGTATCACCACAATTCGCAATTCACAGGTAAGTGAACAACTTCAACCTCTTCTTAAAAGCAACCTCTTTCTCAGACTCGACTAAGGTAGATCTATTGCTACCTACTAATCACAATAGTCTCCAAAGTCACCTTTCAGACACCTTGCCTAGTAGACAATACGGATGTTCTTGTTTATGTCTTCGTTAGGTTATGGGTTGGCTGATACTTTAGCTGCGTTCATAACTCAATTCAAAGCACAAAACATAAAGCAAATTAAGGACACACGAGATTTACGTGGTTCCGTCAACATGACGTACATCCATGGTGGTAGGGACTCTCTCTTACCGAGACTATCCACTATACTTGAGAATTTAGGTTACAATGGATGCCTTTAATTCTATGCTCCTTTCACTATTGCAATTACTAAGCAAGTACAATACAAAGAGTGTCACTTACTGTGTCTATCCTTCTTCTAGCTTGTCTTGCCTATGTTGAATTGAAAGGCTGCTCCACAGCCACTTAGAAGTTCACCGCAAGCTCTCTAACCTCTCTTGAAGAAGTCTGGAAATACGTTGAGTTCAATGCTTCGCCGAAGTTTTTCTCTAAGTTGTATCACACAACTCCTACTTTTACCGTCTCACCGTCTCACCCGTCTCCTTGTCTCACAATCTTACTATCTCACAGCTCACCTGTCCGTTTCTCTCTCACCGTCTAGCCGAATTTCTCTCTCTTACCGCCGAATTTCTCTCTCTTCTCGCCGAATTTCTCTCTTTTCGCCGGATTTCTCTTTTCCGTTCACCCACTTGGCCGGATTTCCTTCCTTTTCTGCCGATGGTCTGCTTTTCTTCGTCCTGCTGTCCAGCCTTGTCTAGCCGTCACTCTTCTTCCTGCCGACAGTCTCCGATTTGGCCGTGTATGATTTTTCTCCTTCTTTTCTCTCTCTTCCCTTGTTCTGTCGTCGGCTCACTTGGTTGGCCGAACTGAGTTTTCTTTCTCTCCTTCCCGTCGACTCCTCTGTTCTGGCCGTCGGGTTTCTTTTTCTCTCCTTCCCGTTAACTCTTTCTCTCTCTCAATGGTTTTGTTTTTGCCAATGGTTCTCTCTATCTTCCGTATCATTCTGCCGTTGCCCCCCTTCACCAGCCGTTTCGATCGTCTCTCTTTTCTACCGATGGTGTAGGGTTGTCGTGTGCCGTGCTGTCTCCTCGCCGACTGTCTTGTCGTTATGTCCATTTCTCTCCTATCTCTGACGACGGCCTTTCTCTCTCTTCTAAGCGTTTTCTCTCTCTTTGTCCAACGGCTTCACTGTGCAATTACTGTTCACTCAACGACACTGTTCACTCTCTTCGTCCTTGCCAATGGTGTTCTTCCGTGTAGCGTTTGGTATTCTCTTTGGTTGGTCGGTTGTCTAAGTTTTGCTGAATGCTCAATATTGCCAACTCCCCTCGTTCTTTATCTTTCAAGACCATTATATACTCTACTCCATGAAACCCTAATAGGGTTTACATTCTTGCCCTTCCGTGTGGTTTTACCTCTTTGCCCTTCCATGTGGCTTTACTTTCTTACACACGTAAACCTAGTTGACAACAATTACAACCCATACAAGGCTGTGAGAACAACAAAAAGACAAGGGTTGCATTGTTCTAAAAAAGTTAAAGTTTATTTAATACATGTAAATTGAACTATATTTTACTTTTTGACTTTAATACCAATTGGAACAAGATTGGTTAATAGGAATAATAATTTGGATAGAAAATAATAATTGATAATTTGAATAGAAAACAATAATTTTATATCCTCAATAGTACGTGACATTGTTGGACCAAATGTTGCTTAAACCTAAATAGTCTTTTGAGTAGGTACTAGTTTCCAACCTATATATCAAAAGGATATAGAGCTTAAAACATATGCATGGATAAGCTTAAAATTTTATTAAAGACAAATGCTTACAAAGGCTTAACTGCTTGAGCTTGAAATGTTTAAGAGTATGACACTTAAAGCTAGAGCTTAAAAAAATAAAAATAAAAAACACACTTATTTACAAAATATTTACAAGAGATTGAAGGGCTTGGTGAATGCCTTAGTGGGAGGCATCTAGAGATATTCTACATTTTGAAGTCTATTAAATGCTTAAAGAAAGAGACCATTTATAAGTGCCTGAGCCTTATAAGCTTGGTGCTTGAAGAAAAAAATTACTTTCAGTGAAAGTAGATGCTTTTGCTTTTTGGAAAGTAAATTTTTTCATTTTTTAGAAAAGTAGATTCTTTTTCCTTTAACTTTGGGTAAAAGTAGATTCCTTCTCCTTTTGTCTCTTACCTTGGTAAAAGCATTTCATCTTTGCTTTTTGCCCTTGTCTTTATGCTTGATGTGGATGGGTCTCTGGATCATAATTTAGGAATTGGTCATGTGATGATCATGGCGAGCTTGATTTTGCTTCATCCAAAGCTTACTAAATTTTTTGGAGAATATCTGACAAAGTTCACAGATATTCTGAGGATTCATGTCTTCCGTTGGAGGAATTGTGAAGTGTTTGCTTCAATGGTGTTTGACTATTGAGGATTCATAGAGAACCATTGTAGAACACCTTGCTTGTGAGCTTTTTACTATTAGGTAGTAGAAAACTGATGCCAAAACTTAACTCTATAGCTTTAGCTGAGAATTAGAGTCTTTATGAAAGGATCATCCCTAATTTGTAATTCCCATGCCCAAATCCATGGCAGCTTGAAAATATAATATAATTATAATAATTAAGGAAATAAGGCTTAGGCTATTTAAGGCTTGAATTTGGATTTGAAGACATCAGAGCCTTCCATGATTGGGTTTGGAAAGATTCTAGATGTTGGACCAAACCAATTCCACCAATGGTTAAACCATAAGGGAAATGATATTGTACTTTTTGATTCCTAGAAGAACATCCAAGAGTACTTATGGGGCTTGTTTTGATAATAAAAATCATTAAACCATGCCTAAATATATTCCTAATAATTAAATTTGGGAAGAAAGTTGGAAGACATAGTAATACTAGCTGAAAAATTTTAATAGTAGTTCAGAGATTCAAGCCAATTTAAGGGCTAAATAATTTGGAGAATTTGAACATTTGAGTGGGTTATTTGGCTTGGCTCGTTTGCTTGATAATGGTGCTTGATTTTGATTGATCTAGTTTTGACCAATATGGCTTTATAGTAAAATATGGGTTTCTAAGAATCCTAAGGCTATAAAACCAATTTGAAGAAAAACATTTTTTGAGCAAAAACCCAAGGGTTGGTATCAAAAAATCCTTTTTCAATTAATTCAATGTTTTGAAAACTTATTTTGACAAAATAAGGTAAAACACATTTTGAATTTGCTTAAAAAATGCTTGGGAAAGTAGTTTAAAGAGGGTATTTGAAACAACCACCTCTTTGCCTTTTGAAATTGATATTGAGAGAGTGATTAGTGAAACCTTAATCACCTCTTTGCTTACTGCTTGCTTGGTGTTCTTACTAGAAGAAGCACTAGTGCCTATTTCAAGCTTAATCTACTTTGAAGAAGTAGGTGTTGAGGTACTTGGTAATCTAGTAAAGAGACTAACCAATTCTTGAGTGCTTGTTAAGCTTCTAAGGGTAAGCTTGAAAGGGTTACTTGGCTATTTAGGCTAATGTTTGAATTTGAGGATGAATGTGGGAGCTTGATTAGCTTAAGGCTTTCTTTTAGGCCATTTGTTCTTACTCTACAAGCTGTGCCTAAGTTTTGAGTGGCTTGGATGGGTTTTTAGTGGTAAGTTTCTTTGTTGGCATTGTGGTGATGAGGAGCCTTACAATAATTCTCTTGTAAGAAAATTAGGCAGAGAGTTTGAAGAACCATGTACAAATTCAATGTCAAAATCAAATATGCTTAAAATTGTTTGCCATCTTGCAAAAATCTATTTTAATCCAAGGTTTTGAATTTCTTTTCATAAAACATATTTTACAGCTTGACAATCAATGTGAAGTAAAAATTTTTGATTGAGCAAATCATTTTGAAATTTGGAAATATATAAAATAATTGCTAAAATTTCTTTTTTGATCGTGGAATATTGTTATTGATAGTCATTCTAATGCTCAGAGGTAAAACAAACAAATTGTTCCTATTTAACATTGGCTTTTTGAGGATCCCACCACAACCTATGTTTGAAATAGTTGTCTTAACTATCTTAGGTAGGTCTAGATCACAAATGTGTAAACAAGGAAGTTCTTTGACTTGCTCCTTGATGTCTTGGAGAATGGTTGTGTGCTTGGAAGACTAAGGAACTGGCTTTTCTTAAGTCTATCATGTGAAGGTTTGCAGTGAAGATTAAGCTTAAGATAGAAGTCTATTAGGTACTTAAGACTTCTTAAAACCTTGGAAGCCAGGATTTGTTAATAAATTGATCTAGAAATTTATTAGGAAATTGGATTGACCTCTTCATCAGGATAAGAGTATCTTGATGGATATAATGACCATGGAATCTTACCTTAGTTTGAAAGAGGTTTATCCTAGGCTTGGATATGGCTAAGCCTTACTTACTGGTGACCCCTACAATGATCGCCAAGTGCTTGAAGTGTTGGTCTACATTGGATGAAAACACTAAAACATTATCAATGTAGACAATCGAAAATTGAGAATAATGAGAATAATACTCATTCATAATCCTCATTCATAATCCTCTAGAACTTAGAAAGAGCTTTTTTTAGTCAGAATGGCATTACATTTCATTCATTCTAGATAAAAGTTATAGTGAAGGAAATCTTATACCTCTCTACCTCATTGATCTAAATCTTCCAAAAACTAGATTTCAAATCAAATTTGGAAAAGATCAAAGTTTAGCAAGGCTTTGTAATAGATTTTTTTTGATTTGGAATTAGATATCTAATCCATTTTAAGGCTTGGTTTACAAGCTTGTAATTGATAACTATCTTAGGAGTTCCATGTTCTACTTCAACATTCTTGTTCACATAGAATGTTGCATTACTTGAGGGTGACTTGTTAGGCCAAATAATGACTTTAGCATGTAAAGTTTGAATTTTTTGTTTGCAATATTCCACTAATTATGGATACATTTGAATTAGATGTGCTTTAGTTTGTATTTGATATTCATAAAAAAGTTTAGCATAAGGTAAGTCTACCATATGTTACTTGCGATGCTAGAAAGCATTAGGTATCTTAAAACAAATAAAGGTTTCCATTTGATTACAAAAGTTTTGGATTTTAGCTTGGAGAATTGGTAGGGATAATTGATGTTTGAGTTTTTTGAAGCTTATTTCTACTTAAAGATGGTGAAGATGAGATGTTTTGGTTTTGAGGAGTAAATTAAGCTTTTTGGATTCTCAAATTAAGTTATCCTTCAAAAGATTGAGGTTTCTAACTTGAGGTTTATGTGTAAATTGGAAATTAAGTGTTTGACCAAGGATTTAGTTGTGATGCCTTGGTTTGTTACTTGAAAAGGTTGAATAAGGTTAAAGAAGGGTGTCCTTAAAATAACCTTTTAATTAAGAATTTTAATCAAAATGAAAGAAGATTGATGTTTATACTTGATAGGCAAATATAAGCATCAGAAAACTTATATGAGATTGGAAGGGGGTGGTCGCTCGCTGAGCTGAGTCCTTCCAATGTAGTTCAAATTTGCACCAATATCTAACAAGGCAATAATAGTTAGCTTGAAATCATGAATTTGAATTGTAATGTTAATGAGCCATATTTTCAATTGTGATTTTTGTAAGTAAAAATAGAAATTCAGCTTAGTCTAGGGTAAACATATCAAAATCTAGGTGTTGAGATGTTTCTATAGTGGTTTAAGGAGTGTTTGGTTTAGTAGGCTAATATAAAGATTGTTGAGGTGATAATAATAGATTATGGTCTATTGATTTCTATTGCTTTAGTTATTTAATTTCTAGTTTGAGTTGGTTAACTTCATGTTGAAGTTCTTAGAGGGTTATAGGTTTTAGTTTAGGTTAATCAAAATGCCTGAGGATATTTGTAAGATTATAAGGTGTTTGGGCTTGTTTAAGTAATGAAGGTTAAGCAAAGCTTGGAGGTGCTTGGGATAAAAGCTTTTAGAGGCATTTGATTTAACTTGTGGATTATCCATGGAATCAAGTAATTTTAGGATGAGTTCTTGATCTTTTGTGAGAACACTTACCTATCTCATAGCTTGAAGTAGATAAGGTGTCAAGTTCATCTACTTAAAGGCCTTGTTCATCTTTTGATGAAGAATCAGAATCAAAAGAATCAATGAATAGATTTTAGATCTAATCATAAATTGGTTCAAGTAGTTGGAGGGCTTGAACTTTGTTTCTAGGTTTATAGTAATGAGCAAGTTGTCTGGGTTAGCCACATCCAAAGCAAGTTATTGTAGGGTATATGGTGGCTAGGCTTTTAGGCTTACTTTTGAGTTTTTGGAATAGACTATCTGTGGATGTATTATGGAGGCTTATGAGTTTTGGAGTAGGAAAGATTTCTAATGGGCCTAAAAGGCTTTTATGACTAGACTACTCTTTATAATAGAGAATGTCATCAAATTAGGCACATAAAGAACCTAGTTCCTTCCAAGTTTGATTTTGTTCATGCTTCAATAGTTTTCAAAGCTTAGGATTTGATTAGATTTGCAGGCCTTCATTTTGGATGAAGCTCACAAGCTCACCATAGGCTAAGGTATGTGAAGGAATTGGACCATTGAAATGGGCTTAGAGTTTAAATCTTACCTTGTCCCTAAGGAGCCTAGGTAATCTAGCTAGAAACTTCTCTTTCTAGAAGGACTGATTGCCATCTTCCTACTACATGACATAGGTTAAAAAATTATCTTTATACCAATGAAGTTTTAAAGATACTTAAATTTGAGATTTGAAAGCAATTTAATGGTTTTGTCCTTTAAATGTGAAGGATCATTAATGAAATGCTTTGAAATTAGAAAGATAAAAAATGCCATAACATCTAGAATTAGTTGGGATTAATCATCCAAAAGGGGTTCTCCTTATGGGTTTATTTTAATAGCTTACAATATTTGGGTATGATCAGTTTTGATGAGAATGTTATCCCACTAGTCTTTTAGTTGACGAGTAAAGACGACAACTAAGAATTTAATAATTGTAGGGCTAGAAAGCTGACTCTAGGTCTTATATATATTTGAGACCATAGTCATCTATTGGAGGCTAAGGTGTAGTTACACCCTTAAGCTTCCGAGTGTCATGAAGTGACACTTCATGCCACTCAATAAACTTGAGTGTTAAGATGTTTGCATGGTGAATATCAATGGGCCATAAGACTATTTCACCTCTAGTGCCATACTTGAGTGCCTTTGTGTTGAAGGCTATTTTCATCACCTTATAGTGGATTTGATACTTTAGGCTCAGACGAATAGATCCCTTTATGAATTTGTTGTTATGCAACTTGAGTTTTGAAGTACAAAAAAGAGTTAAAATAAATTGGTCCTAAACACAAGCTTGTTTCAATGATTCCTAAAATAGAATCATTGAAGTTGATTAACCTACAGTCTATAAGAGTTGTTAGGTCTAAGGTGTCTAGACCCTCTCTAGACAGACGACTTTAGAAAGAGGCTCAATGCCTACTTGGATAAGGCTAAAATGAAGAAAATTGTATTTCTTCATATGTCGCTTAATAGAGGCTTAAGAAAGGAGCTTGATAGTCTCAAAAGAGTTATGGATTCCCTCTTCTTTATTTTGATGGTGTTATTAATGCTTTCAGAGAGCTTGAATCTACTTTGGTGGTAGATTTCTTTTTTAGCTAGCTCAAGTATAAATTGTCCATGGTTTTGCTAAAGTTTTCTATACAAATTTCTTAGTTATTGATGACTCTTGATTTAGATTTGGAGTCACAACTTAAGATAGAAGGTCTAAAGATAGTAAACATGGTTACTTGATACAAAGATATGCCTAAATTGGTTGGACTACTTTGGGGATTCCCTAAAATAGAGCTTGGGTACAAGGACGTCACCTACCTACATTTTAGTGCTAACCAACGATCTCATTATTCCCCTAAGACTTACTATCAAGACCACACTCATTTGGTTTCTTCCCCTTATGTTGCACTCGCACTTGATATCTCACCTAAGCAATCAAACCAGAATAGATAAAACACTAAAACAAGTAAACCAAGAATACTATACTTATTCCCCCTAACACACAAAGAACATAGCTTTAATACCTATCAAAGCAAGATCTATTTTACATTTTAGTGAATTTGGAGTAATTTTTTACTAAAATTATAGAAATTATAGTAAGATACTTTTATTTTGAAAAATATTTGAATTAATTTATATAGTTACTAAAATCTTGAGTTTCATATTCAAAAATTTTATTTTTTACTTTTTCATGAATGTTGAGTAATTTAATACTTAAATGTTATAAATTATATAAAAAGATATTAAATTTGAATAATGGTTAAAATAGAAAATAGATTACTCAAATTAGTCATTATTGTTATTCAAATAGAATTTATTTTATTTTTTGATAAATTTAAAGTTATCTTTAAGTAAAATTACAAAAATTACAAAAAAAAGATTATAAATTTAAATAATAATTAGTTTGATTTATATAGTTACAAAAATTTTGGCCTTTAAATTTAAGAATGTCATTTTTTCACTTTTTTTTAATGTTGTCTAACCTATTATTTAAATTGTGTAAATAACATAAAAAGAATTTGAATTTGAATAATAGTTAGAACAAAAAATATAATTGTTTAAATCAGTTATTTTTTATTCAAATATAATCTATTTTACTTTTTATTAAATCTCGAGTAACCTTGTACTAAAATAACAAAGGTTATAGTAAAAAATTTTAAATTTAAATAATATTTTAATTGATTTATAAAGTTATAAAAATTGTGAGTTTGGTATTAGCAAATTTTGTTTTTTTACTTTTTTTTTTTATGAATGTTGAGTAATTTAATTTGAATAATAGTTAGAATAGAAAATAAATTGTTTAAATCAATCATTTTTTATTTAAATAAGATTTATTTTATTTTTTTGAAAATTTAGAGTTTATAATATCAGTAATTTTAATAAAATGTTACTTTAAATTTACAAAAAAATAAAATAAATTATATTTGAATAAAAAAAGACTAATTAACAAAATTACATTTTTATTGTAAAATGAAATGTTATTCAAATTTATATTAAAATTGGATTTATTTTACTTTTTGAGAAATTTAGTATAACTTTTTAGTGAAATTTCAAAAATTAGAATAAAAGATTATAAATTTAAATAACATTTAGTTGATTTAAATAATTATTAAAATTTGTAGTTTTATATTCAAAAATTTCAATCTTTTTACTTTTCTTAAATATTCACTAATTTATTACTTAAATTGTAAAAATAATATAAAAATAATTTAAATTTGAAAAATAGTTGGAATTAAAAAATGTGATTACTTAAATTATATAAATTTTTATTTAAATATGATCTATTTCATTTTTTGGTGAATTTAAACTAATCATTTACAAAAATTGCAGAAATTATAATGAAAAACTTTAAATTTCAATAATATTTGAATTGATTTATATAATTACTAAAATTTTTGAATTTTTATTCAAAAAAAATATTTTTAACTTTTTCATGAATGTTTTGTAACATATTACTTACATTATATAAATTACATAAAAATATATTAAATTTGAATAACAATTAGATTAAAAAATGTAGTTACTCAAATTGGTCGTGTTTTATTTAAATAGGGTTTATTTCACTTTTTAGTGAATTTAAAAAAACCTTTTACAGAAATTGTAGAAAGTAAAATAAAAAATTGTAAATTTAAATAACATTTAAATTGATTTAAGTAATTACTAAAATCTGGACTTTTGTATTAAAAAATAACATCTTTTACTTTTCATGAATGTTAATTAACCTATTACTTAAATTGCTAAAATAACATAAAAAGAATTTGAATGAATAATGGTTATAATAAATAATGTAATTACTTAAATCTATCATTTATTATTCAAATATGATCTATTATACATTTTGGGGAATTTGAAATAACCCTATTATTCTCTAAGCATCCTCGCTACCTACATCAAACTTATTTTAGTTGAATGAACTATCAAGCATTGTGAAAACCAAGAATATGCACCATCATAATAAATAAAGTGATGCATCAATTAAGTAACCAAGTAGCCACAAAAACGAGCACCAAATCCTACAATGGATATAGCAATAGCTTGAGCATTTTTTTCTTCCACCCCTCATCGCCCAAACAATAAGTATAGCAACAAGCCAAGTTTAATTATTCTTCATAACCAATGGTGCTATAAAACCCACATACGACACTTCTCCACTATAATTTTTAGGAACCCATTCCATAACAAATGGATTTAACTACAAACTCTCTTTTTTTTCAATGAGATAATTATATTTTCAGAGAACTTTTCCACCATGAATGCACATGCAGTAGCAACTTTAATTAATACAATTCTCAGTTCACCATGGTACTAATATAATTTGCAAAACTTGGTTTTCTTTCCATGATTTCCAAAGATTCAACCTAAACAAAATTCTATGGCTTACAAAATATGGCCTCAAAGTTACATCTTAAAAATGAATCAAAATAAAAGAAGATGGTTAAACAAATAATTATTATTACCATGAAGCATCACACCCTAGATAAGAACAAAATCACCATAATTGAATAAAATCAATCCCTAATTTAAACAATAAAAATGCACACCTTAAAAACCTCCCAAAAGATTCTACAAAAAGAAAAAAGAAAACAAAAAACCCATTAGTTTGACAGTAAAGGTGATGGATTTGAGATTGTATTTTGAATTAAGTTCATAATGCTAGTCTTTAAGGCAATTGAGATTATGATTCTTCTAGCAAACAAGTTGTTGAAGCTTGTGGATATGCTAGAGAAAATATTGTCAAACTCCCTTTCCTTGCTTCATCACTATAACCTTGACAAAGTACGTCTCCTTTATGATTACTAATTTTGGCTGCTTCATCTCTACCAGTATGGTGGTCATTATTATAAAATAGAAAATTTTTCTCCATTGATTTTATGATTTTAGAAACAATTTCACCCAAGTAGTTTTTGTATCGAGTCCTTTTCAAACCATTGATTCAAGTTCTTGACATTGGTTTCTAAGTTCACAAAGAGGTCGTGGCTTCCATGGATTTATATCATAAAAGGGGAAAATAAGAAATTGGGAGATCTTTGAAAACAAGTTAGTTGTAATATGTTTTCGGCTTAAGTCTTGGATTGATATTTAGGCTTAAGTTTATGTTCTGGATGAATGAAAGTGGGCTTCATATTTGGCCTTTCTCAAAGGACTAAGATAAAAAAATAATTTGGGTGACAATTTGTAATGAAATTTTTGAAAGTTTGTTAATTTGTTTAACCAAGTGGGCCATGTTATAAGGGTAAGCATATAAGTGGTAATTTCTTAACTTTAAATCTAAATAGAGATGACATAATAATTTAAGGTAACTCTAGTTGTTATCTCAATGGTATAATTTAAGGTTTTTTTTTTAAAAATAAATTAATTTTAAACTACAAATAAAAAAAGTTTTCTCTTAATTTTCCCAATTATATTATTAATATAAGAACAATTATAAAGAAAAGCATAGTCATTGGAAGATTATATTATTTACCTGGCAAACCAATTAGCCAAAGATTCTGAATATGTCTTATACTTGTGGCCAAAGTAAGTAATAACAAAAGCTCTCTTTATTATAGAGAGAAAGGAGTTTTCCATAAATAAAAATCACAAGGGTGATGGTAGAAAAAAATTCTCTATTATCATGTCATGTTATTATCTTAGTTATCTTAAGTTGGCAAAAAAGGCAAATCTCTTACCTTTAAATGAATTCTTTACCACCGTTAGCCATATAGAAGAAAAGATGGCAAAGTTTTACATGATTGTTATCCTTCTAGCAAGTTTTTCTATTTTGCATCTCAAAAGTATAAGGGCACAAGCAACCAAATGTCTTAATTCATCAATTATCTATATTAACGCTTGGAGTTTAATCTAGGTTGGCAAATGATCCTAGCTTTGGGCAACTATGATCCCTATTTGAAATGTGAACATAAATATGTGACAAATTTCTTCAATTGCAATGATTATTAACTGTAGGTTAATTATGAGTACTTGATGCAAATTAAATGGATATGTCTAACTAGTCAACTCAGCTTAACTATTAAGCATCTTTGGTTGCTTCACATCCATTAATTGTAATTTTAAGTGGTTGGAAAACTTTCATTTTTAGATTCTTTAATGAAATTTACCATCATAACTATATGAGCCTTGACAAGTAATCCATTTAATGATTTGATATTCTATGTTGACAATATAATTTCAATTAATGAAAGCTTTGATCCAACTTTAAACCCCTTTTTTAACAAAACAAAAATAAACTTTCTTTACTCAATATATTTGAAGGAGAAAAAACATGAATAAGAGATTGAACACACTCTTAGACTTGATATATTGAATCTCAATTTTACTCTATTTTAATAATTCTTTCATTCTTGTACAAATTAATTTTAATGAAAAAATTTAAAAATTCAATTTAAATGTAAAAAAATACAATTTCGATGTATTTTGCATATATATATATATTATTGAATAATTTCAAATGAGCACAAGGTTGTGGCAAGCTCTTCTCAACTAATGTTTTTTTTTTTCTTTTGAATGTAGGCTACTATGTAGCATCGAGAATTTCTCTCAATTACTTATTTGGTGTTGCCATATTATATAAAAATGTAATACACAAACTTATTTGTCTCAACTTCATAATTGCTGTTGGCACATGTAATCAAGAGTGATGCAACTTATAAGTTACAACTAGTAAATGCAGTGGAAATGTTAGATGTTAGGGTGACTCAAGGAACATTGATCCCAAATACCATGGTTATTATAATATTGAAGTATCGGATGCATATCCTCTGCCACATATTATTAACTAGTAGGTAATATGTAATAATCACATTACAGATTATAGGTTGCACTTTTATTTGAATTTGCCTTATTTTGCTGACAAGGTCTAACCTTGCATGCAATCTTATTCAAATTTAAAAAATAGGTCATTGGTTGACCATCATACTCATGCTTTTTATTATATTAGTTGGTCAACTTTTGAGTTATGTCTTGCTTTATTAGTTTAGATATTTGACTAGGAACATTGAGTTTAAAGAAATGTATTAAATAAAAAGTTATCATTTAACTATTTTTTAAAGGAGAAACAAAGTCAATGTACTACTGCTCTACATGTTTATGTTAGTTGGGGATTAGAATAAGAAGTCCATGCTAATTAATGACTAGAATAATATGTACAAGTAATTGGCCTCTTTTCTTCATTTTCTAGATTGGAATTGCAAGTGGTAAGAATAAGAGAGAAAGGTAGGGATTGTTATTTGTTAGGAGTCAAGGTAGTTTCTTTTATAGATGAGTTAAAGAGGGGAATAAAGGGTTTTAAGGGAGAGTAGGGGGAGAGGAAAAGCTTTGGGTTAGAGAGATGGCAACTTCTTACAAAGAGCATAGGCAAACAAAAGGGAAAAAAAAAAAAAACCTTAATGATCTCTTGGAAAAAAAGGAATTAATGACTAACACTTGGATAGATCATGTGATAACAACATATTTGGTCATACTATTTGGTAAGAATTCAATTCATGACCATTTTTTTTTTTAAAAAAAGAAGATGCTTTATCCTTATATTACCACTTTTATCCTTTCACTTTATATGGCAAAAAAGGTTAAAAACTCATCTTTTCTCTCTCACATTTTTTTTTTCAAATTTCATTTTGTAACACTTTTTATCATTTTCTTTTCTTTTCCTCATGTTCTTGATAGTATGCCCACATGTTACAATTTTAGTAAACAACAGCAAGTTAGCATCATATATACATCTTAGCATTTACCTATTTGTGACTCAAGATAGGATATAGATTATCCAATTAATGTTGTAACAATGACAACACTCATCATATATTGGTATTGACCTAACACAAACTTCCCTTACGACCCAAGATAGACATTTTTCTTTCCACTGTTTGAGTTTTTCTCCACACACATTCAATAAGGATATTCATACCTTCTTTAATCTCCCTATACAAGTGGGTAGACCTAACTACCTTTCCTTATTATCCATCATATGATGATAGAGCCAATAACCACTTATTTAATTACTAGGTCAATATTTTACTAAAAGTGACTTTAGACTTATCCAGGTTGATTAATTGGCCTAATGCCTATAATTGTATATGTGTATAGATTCTCTTGTAGTAAAACATGATAATTGATTTCAAGTAATTACAACTCAAAACAAAATGAGAGTGGTAAACCATGAAGATTTACTTAGTGCAAATGTATATCCTTTTTTTTTTTCCCTTTTCTTTGGTTGTATATTCTATCATGGTTGAAAGTCTTTTTTTTCTTTGAGGGGAAATTTATTTAAACTTTTTTTTGAGTGAGTTAAAAATAATTCAATAAAGAAATTAAAATAAGCTATTTTTTATGATGAGTTATTTTGTTTCATTAAAAAAAAATGAATCAAAATAATAGGCGTCTAAATTTAAATTTTTTAAAAAAAATTCAATGAAATTTGAATTTGAATACTATCTATAATTTAGAAGAGAGAATTATAAGAATGAAATTAAATTTTTATTTATACAGCTTATGACATGTTTAAATGGATTTGATTAAATACAACAATAATAACAACAACTTTAATCTTAAATTTAATAAGTTTTAATCATATATATATATATATATATATATATAGTACAGAATAATTCTCATAAAAAGAGAGAGAGAGAGGGAGAGAAAAGATAAAGGATAAATAAGAAACAAAAAGATTGTGAACTCATCGCATAGCCTAAGGCTACAAAAAATGAATCCATCTTGAAACAGAAAACCATCACGTAAGCACCATAAGTCTGCTATTGAGGGAACCAAGTAGGTGAAGAATAGGCCCATCTGTAGCCCACTCATCTCTAACTTTAAAGTCTCCCTAACAAAGTTACTAGGCTTGAGAGCTAAAAACTGTTGATTTGATGGATTGTAGTTGTTAAAAGATTACAATGGGCCCACCCAATCTATTTTCACGAGGCACCCTCCTTGTAAGAACTTTCAACTACAATAATGCAACTCAATATTATAGTTATGATTATATATTTATTACATTTGTTCCTTTTCGAATAAGTAAAAGTTAGAAAAGACAAAAATCCAACTTAAGTACTAATCCCAATAATTTGCAAAATTAAACCAAGTAATTTTAGTATGTAAAAAAATGATTAGTTGCATTAAGAATTAATTATTTAAATTATAATTTTACAATGGTGGACATAAAGGAAAAATTTTAATTTTATGGTTAAGGATAAAATAACTTATGTGAATGTGTTTGTAGTACTTTTTTTAACCTTGAACCTTAAAAAAGAAAATTCCAACTTTGTAGTTGAGTTTACCAAGTTACATTCGAGTTAGATAATAATTCTCAAATAGCAAAATTCTTAGTTTTAATGAATTCAACCTAAGTTATAGCCTACTAATGTCAATATGTATATGGGATTATAAATATGGGTTTTAACAATAGGTAAACAGCCATTATTACTCAAAACAAGCATGCCCTTTTAGCAGCATTTGATTGTTCAAAGTTGCCAACTTTTCTTGTAACATAGTGACAAATTAGCTAATAGAGGAGTTTTGATCTAGAAGCACCTTTGAAGAATGCATCCAAAAAAAAAAAACCAAAATTCCCACATGCATGTCTTTATGCGCTAGCAAGAAGCACAAATGGAAACACTACACCTTTATCAATAATTGATGGTAACTTAGTCATATGTAGTAAACATCTCCAAAGAAAATACTTACATCCATTATCATTGACCTACAAGAAAGCAACCTAAAGTTTTATCTAAGTTTTCTACTCACATACTTCCATTAGGGCCAACTTTTTGATTTTAAAAATATATGCAAATTAGAATGGGTACAATTGTATTTCAAAACATTAACTTTGCTAAATTTATAAGTGTACATGCATCAGTATATCGCACCAAATTTTAGTGATTAGTTTAGTATATAATCAAATTGTTTTTATTAGTTGCCTCAGAAACTTTTAGAGACCCAAATAGAATGCAAGAAGGAAAAAGAAATAAAATTTTAGGAATAATAAAGGGGTTACAATTGAGATAATTATAAGACTAATATTTTGAAAGTTTCAAACTAATAATTAAATGCATTGTAATTAACATCAGTTAATGGGATTTTTCCAAAATTCATCCTCAAATCCCTTCTTCCTCTTACCCCATTAATGCAAATTCCTTTACAATAATTCCATTCTTTTCAACTCAACAATCATAAGAATCATGCTAAAAACAACATCATTTTGCATATATGATAGCATATTCTTAAACTACTTGTAACAATTATTTTTTTTAACTACTTGTATGCATGGACATCATATCTATAACAATTACTTTGGTTACAACTACTAACCATTCGCACATTTATCCTTCCAATAAAAAACATGATTTTTGATTTGGGTTAAATTTCATACATCTCTAACAAAAAAACAAATTGATACCCTAATAGCCCAAGCAAAGTCTAAACCAAAACTAAGGCACCTAGAACAACTAATATGATTACTCAACAATTGACAATATGGTAAAAAATTAACTTAGAGAAAAGTATTAGAATCAAGAATTGCATTGTACAAATAAATAAATAAATCAATCAACAAAATAGTACAACAAATAACAAGTTTGAAAAAGTATACACCAAGTAAAAGCCATGAGTAAATGCCAGCCATTACAGTTGTAAATAATTGATCACTCAAAAGAGGTCTATGGCATAATGAAATTTGAATTGAAACATTACAATCACCCACAAAACCTAAAAATTGGACAATCAAAATTCAAAACATATGTAGTGAATAACCTAAAGAATGAAAGTAAAAAATAATCACCAAAAAGAAAAAATTGGTGGGGAATTTAATTAGAGGAAAAACAAGAACATAAGTGAGATGAACATAGAACTTGAATGGTGCACCATTGTTTTGCTTCCTAATAGGCAACTCTCTTCAACAAAATTCAAACATAGACATTAATTCTAACGAATAATACATCAATTAACAAATATTTCAAAGTAGAAACATATGTGTAATACAACACTTTCTAGTTTAGTTCTCATAAGCCATTGTCTCATTAGTACATTTTTTTTTCTTTTTCATTTTGCTTCTTTTTTTTTTGTCAATATTGTAATATAATTTGGTTCTTTCCTTCTTAGGGCTTCAATGACATGTTCCATTGTTCGATCCAATGACATTGCTTTTAGTTGTAAACTTTGTAAGAGATGCTGAAATCTGTAATTATGATTTTAAAAGATTTATGTGATAGAAACTGTGGGTGATAATTGTGTTGTAGATGTTAATGTGTTTAGTTGTTTAAAAATAACTTTTGCCCAACTTATTTATAATATTAATTATGTATATATCTAGTTATTATGAAAGTTTAGATAGATAATATGATGCCCAATTTCATTTCATGATATCAACTAGTGACATTTTATTTTATTTTATGTATTCTTTCATTATATTTTACTTTTATATATTCAATTAATTAAAGATGCATTGACCTAACTAATAGTAAATTAGTTGTAACTGTCAAGTTTGTTATTAAGAATGAGTAAGATGGTACATGCAATCCTTGTCATTTGCCAATTCAAGGGAAATTAAAGGTAAGGGAAGAAATTTTGAGAAAAATTAGAATTTTTAAATAACAATAAAGTTGTCCATATAAATATGGTGGCTATTATTCTCCTCTACCTTAAAATTAGTTAGGGTTGAACAATTGAATGCATGGTGTGGTGGGAGAGAAAAAGTTTCATTGAGTGAGCTTATGGAAAATTGGAAGGAGAGAAGGGTTGCTACCTATTTATAATCACTAAAATTAGTATGTTATGCTAGAAAAACTATAATTGTTGTGTTAGAAAAGCTGTGAGTGTTGAGCAAGAAAAACTAAGAGGAGAAAAGGATTGTTACACCTATTTATAGTCACAAAAAATCATTTGTTTGTAAAAGGAAATGTCAAATTGTTGTGCCCAAAAATTTGAATGGAGTGTTATACATGAAACTTTTGTTATGCCAACTAATGGGGCAATAGAGCTTAGGACAGGACGTTAGAATATAAGAAGGCAACTTATTACTTTATAATACTATAAATGTCCTTGACTCTTAGATTTAATAGTTTTGTTTCTTTTGTTCTTTAATTAGTCTCAAATCATGATGACAATAACAATTTTTAAGTTATGACATCACCTTTTTTTAATTAAATTCAGATATTTGGATTAATATTAAATTTTGGTTCATTTAAATATGTGCAATATGCTAGTTGTTTGAATACTGAAGGTTTGACTTGGGCATTGTATAAGTGTATTTTACTTAACGCTAGTGGGTAAATTGAACACATAAAATGTAATGGTGCCTAAGATACCATCTATAAGTCAAAAAACGTTAATACCCTAACACACTTCTCTTCTTGTTTATAGAAACAATGCAATATCATTGATAACTAATTTGATGATGTTTTTTCAATTGTAAACTTTGCAATAGATGTTGAAATATGTAATTATTATTATAGTATTCTATCATATTGATTATCCTTCTTTGCTGAGCTTGGAAAAAAAAAAAATCACTGCGACCTTTTTTTTTTTCATAAGATAACAAAAAAAATTAAAATAAAAAATTATAACATTTGTGTCATTGATTTTATGTACTAAAAAAATATAATTTTTACTATTTTGACTATGAATTATATGCTTATTTTTGTGAAAAGAAAAAACAAAATTATTATTTATTTCTTTTTTTATTTATTATTATATTTTATAGATATATACACAAGTATATACACATTTCATATATGCACCATTCTATGCTAGAAGGATTTTCTCATGCATAACATTTCATCTAATTGGTATACTTTAACATAAGTGCTAAGTTCCAATTATGAGTATAATTTGGTCACTAAAATTTAATTACTAAAGATTAAATCATTTTTCATTTTATGTTGGTAACAATTTTGATAAAAATTGTTGATTAATGCATAGTAAACATTTCCAGTTTCACTAGACACTATCATGTATTCTAAGAAAAATTGTTGCCTATTGCTCCAATGACCATTGTCTATTTCTTTAATGATCACTGCCTATTTCCCTAACAACTACTGCTAAATGTAGAAAACTCAATGCTTAAACAAATAACAAAATGTTTTCTAAAACAATAAAATCATCACATAGACTTTTCATAACCGTTGCATATTCAATATAAAAAGTATTACAATAATCATTTAAAATCACTGCCTAAAACATGTTTATGTAATAGTTTCATATTTGTTGCTTTAGGTTGAGAAAACTACTACATCACATTTATTACAATGTTCATAAATTTAGCATATTAGAAATTGCTGCATTTAACTTTAAGTAGTGATTTTTACCATAATAATAGTGAAAAAGGAACAACACTACCTTTATTGTTGATCAATGTGCTTCCTAAATGTGTGAATAATGAATGACATTATTCAAGTTAAGTGTGTCCTTGTATTATATAAAATGCCTAATTCCCCATTTGCAATTTCCTCCTCCTCAATAGGAAAATGTGAAAATAGGCATCGAATGAAAGCCTAATTAAAGAAGAGTTGAATCCATTTCAATAATTCTAAAACAACCCATTATGTCATGTGTAATGAGATAATAAATCATTGTCATGCAATTACATCAATAGAAAGGAAATGCCCAACATTGCTAAAGCATAGCCTATACAATTAATTTAAAAGTAGCTCACAAAGTTCTACTCCATATTTTTTATTCCCTTATAACCTTTATAGATCTTGGAGAATAGATCCCATAATTAAAGTGACTTATGAGACTTAATAGTCACAAGTGAATGAATGGAATATGAACAAAATGTGTGTCAATCAAAGTTTTCAAAAAGATGTATATCTTGAAGTTCTTATGTTCAATTCCATGAACATAGATGCAAAATTTAGAGAAAATGAAAAAGTTATTATTGTTTTTTTTGTGTTGCTCACAAATCAATAAAAAAAAAACTCAATTAAATAAAAATATATTTCTTGGTTATATATCTATATATGCCATAAAATCAAATTGTTGAACTTCAAACCTCACTCATAGAAAACTTTCTCCTCCTTAGTTGAGCTGGACTAAAACACAAAAGATAAAAGGTTGTAATTCAATAGTGTCTAGAAGTGTTTACATTTGCTATCTCAGTATCAAATATTTATTTTTTACTTTAATTTCTTATTTTGTCTATCAAGAAAGAAACTTATTTCTTAAATCAAAAGACATATAACCTCAATAAAAGGGCTAAATGTATCACTCTGAGGGGTGCAATAATACTAATAAAAATAGATAAGGGTTGTATTGTTCTAAAGAAATTAAAGTATATTTAATACTTGCAAATTAAAATATATTTACTTTTTTGGCTCTAATACTAATTGGAAGAGGATTAATTAGTAAGAACAATAATTTCAATAGAAAACAATTTGTAATTCTCATACGTGATCCATGCTAGCTTGAAACTATAACAAAATTGTAATAATTGAGGAAATAAGGCATGGGCTATTTAAGGCTTAAATTTGTATTTGAAGACATCATAACCTTCCATGATTGGGTTTGGAAAGATTTTAGATGTTAGATCAAACCAATGCCACCAATGGTTAAACCATAAGGGAAATGATATGGTAGCTTTTAATTCCCAAAAGAACATCCAAAAATGCTTATGGGACTTGTTTTGATAATAAAAAGCATTAAACCATGTTTGCTTATAATCCCAATAATTAAATTTTGGAAGAAAGTTGGAAGACATAGTCATGCTGGCTAAAAGCTTTTAAGAGTGCTTTAGAGATTTAAGCCAATTTGAGGGTTGAAGAATTTGGAGAATTTGAATAGTTGAATGGGTTATATGGTTTGAGTTGTTTGCTTGATAATGGTAATTGATTTTGACTAATCCAGTTTCAACTAGTATGGCTTCATAGTAAAATATGGGTTTCTAAGAATCTTAGGGCTTGTAGAACCAATTAGAAGAAAACATTTTTTGAGTAGCAACCTAAGGGTTGGTGTCAAAAAATCCTTTTTCAATTAATTTATTGTTTTGAAGCTTATTTTGACAAAATAAGGTAAAACACCTTTTGAATTTGCATGAGAAATGATTGGGAAAATAGTTTGAAGAGGGGTATCTAAAACAACCACCTCTTTACCTTTTGAAATTGATTTTGAGATAATGGCTGATGAAACCTTAACAACCACCTTTTCGGTTGTTGCTTGCTTGGTGTTCTTACTACAAGAAGCACTAGTGCTTCTTTCAAGCTTGATCTACTTTAAAGAAGCAAGTGTTAAGGTACTTGGTAGTTTGGTAATGAAACTAACCAATTCTTGAGTGCTTATTAAGCTTCTGGGGGTAAGCTCAAAAGGGTTACTTATGATTTGGGCTAATTTTTGAATTTAAGGATGAATTGTGGGAGTTTGAGGAGCTTGAGGTTTTCTTTTGGGCCATTTCTTCTTGCTCAATAAGCTGTCCCAAGTTTTGAGTGGCTTGGATGGAAGTTTTATGGTAAGCTTAGCAAGTTTCTTTCTCAGCATTGTAAGGATGAGGAGCCCTATAAGAAATCTCTTATAAAAAAATTAGGCATAGAGTTTGAAGAACCATATACAAATTCAATATCAAAATCAAATATGCTTAAAATTGCTTGTCATCTTGCAAAAATTTGTTTTGATATAAGGTTTTGAACATCTTTTTGCAAAACATATTTTTGTAGCTTGACAATCAATGTGAAGGAAAAATTTTAAATTGAGCAAATCATTTTGAAATTTGGAAATGCATAAAACAATTGCTAAATTGTTTTTTTGGTTGTGGATTACCATTATTGATAGTTATTCCAATGCTTAGAGGTAAAGAAGTTCAATGCTTAAAGCACCTTTTGCTTGAGATTTTTAATCAAAACAAAAGAAGTTTTGATGTTTATACTTGATTGGCAAATGGAAGCATCATAAAGCTTATACGTGATTAGAAGGTGGTGATTGACTTGAGTCCTTCCAATGTTTTCTTATAATACTTGGTTAGGATGAGGCCTTCTTGGATGTAGTTCAAATCTACACTAATATCTAACAAAGCGATAGTAGTTAGCTTGAAATCATGAATTTGAGTTGTAATGTTGATGAACCAATTTTAAGTTGTGATTTTTCTAAGTAAAAATAGAAATTTAGCTTGGTATAGGGTAAACATATCAAAATTTGGGTGTTGAGATGTTTCTAGCTTGGCTTGAGGAGTGTTTGGTTTAACAAGCTAATTTGAAGACTATTGAAGAAGAGATAATAATAGATTATGGTCTACTAATTTTTGTTGCTTGAATTCTTTGATTTCTAAGTTTAAATTGGTTAACCATAAGTTGAAGTTCTTAAAGGGTTACAATTTTTGGTTTGGGTTGATCAAAATGCTTGGGGATATTTGGAAGATTGTAAGGTGATTGGACTTATTGAAGTAGTGGATGTTGATTAGAGCTTGAAGGTGCTTGGGATAAAAGTTTTTGGAGGTATTAAGTTTTAGCTTATGGATTATCCATGGAATCAAGTAATTCTAGGATGACTTCTTACTCTTGTTTGAGAACACTTACTAGTTTCTCACAACTAGAAGTAGATGAGGTGGCAAATTCATTTACTTAGAGGCCTTGTTCATCTTTTGATGAAGAATTAGAATTAGAAGAATCAATGAATCAGTTGTAGATCTAATTATAAATTCATTTAGGTAATTAGAGGGCTTGAAATTTATTTTTATGCCTACAATAACAAGTTAGGTGTTTGGGTTAGCCACATCTAAATTAGGTTACCGTGGGTCTATGTGGTGGTTGACTTTAAGCTTAAAAGACTATTTGGGCTTTTGGGCTTGCTTTTAAGCTTTTGGAATAGGTAGTTTATGGATATATTTTGGAGGGTTATGGGTTTTGGAGTAGTAAACATTTTTAATGTACGTAGAAGGCTTCTTACATTTGGATGACTCTTTATAATAAAGAGAGTCATCAAATTAGGCACAAAAACAACCTAGTTCCTTTCGAGTTTGTGTTTGATCATACTTTAATTGATTTTGAAGCTTAAGATCTAAATAGATTTGTAGGCCATCTTTTTGGATAAAGCTTACAAGCTCACCACAGGCTAAGGTATGGTAAGGAATTGGACCATTGAAATGGGCTTGGAGTTTAGATTTTACCTTGTCATCAAGGAGCCTTGGTAGTCTAGCTAGAAACTTCTCTTTTTAGAAGGATTGATTACCATCTTCCTGTTATATGACACAGGTTATAAAAGTATCATTATACCAACAAAAGTTATAAAGATACTTACATTTGAGATTTGAAAGTAATATGATGGATTTGTCCTTCAAATGTGACGGATCATCAATGAAATGCTTGGAAATTGCAAAGATAAAGAATGCCATTACATCTAGAATTAGTTGGGCTTGATCATCCAAAAAGGGCTCTCCTTGTGGATCTATTTTAAAAACTTGCAGTATTTGGGTATGATCAACTTGGATAAAAATGTTATCCCACTAATCTTTTAGTTGACCAGTAAAGTTAGCAACTAAGTGTTCAATGATTATAAGGTTAGAGAACAAACTCTAGGTCTTATATATTTTTGAGACCATAATCATCTATTGGAGGCTAAGGTGAGCTTCCAAGTTTTAGGAAGTGACACTTCATGCCACTCAATAAACTTGGGTGTTTGGATGTTTGCATGCTGAATATCAATCTGCCATAAGACTATTTCACCTCTAGTGCCACACCTAAGTGCCTTGTGTTAAAGGTTGTTTTCATCACCTTATAGTGAAGGCTATTTTTGGCTTTTCATGAATATTGTCTAACCTATTACTTAAATAATATAAAAAGAATTTAAATTTGAATAATAGTTATAATAAACAATGTAATTATTTAAATTTATCATTTATTATTCAAATATGATCTACTAAACATTTTGGTGAATTTGAAATAACCTTATTATTCTTCTCTAGGGATCCTTACTATCTACATCAAACTTATTTTAGTTGATTAAACTATCAAGCATTGCAAAAACCGAGAATATGTGCCTTCATTATAAATCAAGTGATACACCAATTAAATAGCTAAGTAGCCACAAAAAGGAGCACTAAATCCTACAAAGGATATAGCAATGGCTTGAGCATTTTTTTCTTCCACCCCTAACCTCCGAAATAATAAGTACAACAACAAGCAAGGTTTAATCATTCTTCATGACCAATGGTGCTATAAAACCCATATAAGGAACTTCTCCACTTCAACTTACTAGAACCCATTCCAAAACAAATGATCTAACTACAAACTCTCTCTTTTTTTTCTTTTTTTCTTTTTTTCTTTTTTTATATTTCTAGAGAACTCTTCCCCAATGAATAAACATTTAGTAGTAGCTTTGATTGATATAAGTGTTGGTTCACCATGGTACTAATACAATTTGCAAAACTAGGTCTTCTTTCCACAATTTCCAAAGATTCAACCTAAACAAAATTTTATGCCTTACAAAATATAGCCTCAAAGTTACATTTTTACAAAGAATCAAAATAGAAGAAGATGATTAAACAATTAAGTATTATTACCACCAAGCGTCAAACCCTGGCTAAAAACAAAATCACCATAATTGAATAAAATAGATTTGTAATGGGAATAATAAAAATGTGCACCCTAAAAACCTCCTAATAGATTCTATAAAAAGAAAAAAGAAAACAGAAAGCCCATTGGTTTGGTGGTAAAGGTGATGAATTCGAGACTATACCTTTAGAATTGAGCTCATTACAGTAGGCTTTAAGGCGATTGAGATTATGATTCTTCTAGTGGACAAGTAGTTGAAGCTTATGGATGTGTTAGAGATAATATTGTCAAACTCCCTCTCCTTGCTTCATCGTTGTAACCTTGGTGGAGCACATCTCCTCTTTAATCACTGATTCTGGCTACTTCGTCTCTACCCCTATGGTGGCCATTAATATAAAGTAAAAGATTTTTCACCATTGATTTTATGATTTTAGAAACAATTTCACTTGAGTAATTTCCATATCAAGTCATTTTCAAACCATTGAATTTGAGTTCTTGACTCTAGTTTCTTGGTTTGCAAAGAGGCTACGGATTCTATGGATTTATATCTTTAAGGGAAAAAAAACAAGAAATTGAGTCTAGGAATTGGGATATCTTTGAAAACAAGTCAGTTGTAATATGTTTTAGGCCTGAGTGAGTGTCTTGGATTGATGTTTAGGCCCAAGTCTGTATTTTGGATGAACAAAAGTGGGCTTTATATTCAGCCCTTCTCAAAGGATTGAGATACAAAATAATTGAATCATGATTTGTAATGAAATTCTTGAAAGTTTATTAATTTGTTCAACTAAGTGGGCCACATTGTAAGTTTAATAGGTATACAAGTGGTAATTTCTTAACATTAAATCTAGATAGAGATGGTATAATAATTTAAGACAACTCTAGTTGCTATCTCAATTATTTAATTTAAGGGTTTTTTATAAATAAATTAATTTTTAACTATAAATAAAGAAAGTTTTTTCTTAATTTTCCCATTATACAACTTATATAGAAGATCAATAATAATAAAAAAAAAAAAGCATAGTGATTAGAAGATTATATTATTTATTTCACAAATTAATTAGCCAAAGATTCTAAATAAGTTTTGTACTTGCATCCCAAGTAACCAATAGCAAAAGCTCTTTTTATTAGAGAGAAAAAGGAGTTTTTCCTTAAATAAAAATGATGGGAAAGGTGGCAGAAGAACAATTTCTATTGTCTAATTTTATTATTATCTTGGCTATCATGAGTTGGTAAAAAAGACAGATGTCTTACCTCTTAGCAAATTCTTTACCATGATTAGCCATATAAAAGTAAAGATGGCAAAGTTTTAGATGATTGTTATCCTTTTAGCACATTTTTCTGTTTTGCATCTCAAAAGTACAAGGGCAAAAGTAACCAAACATCTTTTATTGAACAAGAAGCAACTAAACATGTTAATTTATCAATTGTCTATATTCATGCTTGGAGTTTAATCTTGGTTGGCAATTGATCCTAGCTCTACGTGACTATGATCCCTATTCAAAATGTGAGCATAAGTATGCTAGAAAACACATCAGTTACTTGTATATGTGACAAATTTCTTTCAATTGGAATGATTGTTAATTGTAGGTTGATTATGAGTACTTGATGTAGATTAAATGGATATTTTCAACTAGTCAACCCAAATCAATCATTAAGTCTCTTTGGTGGCTTCCCATCCACTGATTATAAGTTTAAGTGGTTGGAAAACTTTTGTTTTTAGATTCTTTAATGAAATTTACTATCAGAACTACATGAACTCGACAAATAATCCATTTGATGATTTCATATTCTTTGTTGACAATATAATTTCAATCGATTTTAGCTTTGATCGAACTTCAAAACTCTTTTTTTAAAAATAAAAATAACCTTTCTTTACGCAATATATTAGAAAAAGGAAAAACATAAATAAAAGTTTGAACACACTCTTGGATTTGATGTATCAAATCTCAATTTTACTCTATTTTAATAATTTTTTTCATTCTTGTACAAATTTATAAATGTAAAAAAGTACAATTTTGATGTTTTGCAAATATATATATATATATATATGAAAGAGTAGTAGCCATATTTATGCATTAAGGAAGAAACTCCATGTGAGCACCAAAAGGTTAAGTGTGATTGGAAAGGAACCGAATGAGGGTGTTTTTGGCAACAAGTCCCAAGTGAGGTAGTAAGACCATTGGTAAGCCCTAGGATGTACATAGCAAAATCTATAAAAACCTTCACCAGCTCTAACTATAGGTCTATCACTTAAAACTTAATTATGTTTACTATCTTTTAGCCCTCTACATCAAGCCATGATTCTGAAGCCTCCTCCTCAAAAGTCATCAATCGGGAAGAAGTCTTAATTAAAGATTTTGATAAGTCCATAAATAAGTGGCAAATTCCAAAGCTTGTTAAGAAGCAAATCTATTAGTCAAGCTAGTTTAAGCTCTTATCAAGCACTGATTATACAATCAAAATGAAGGAATGGGACTATTGTCTTTATAATTCCTTTGAAACAATAAAACTTCTTTCCTCTACCTTTGTAAAGCACCACCAAAAGTGTTACAACTTCTTACACTTTGGCCTTGCCCAAGTAAGAACTAAGCCCTTTTCTAGAGAAGAGTAAGATATGTTTATTCTTGTTGCCCTTAGAGATTGTCGTCTTTTAAATTTTAATGATTCTCTCTTAGATATTATTGATACAAGCTTGTGTTATGGACTAATTTATTTTAATTATTTTCCAGATTTCATAGTTTCTTTGCATGATAGGAATATTCTTGATGTTCTTAACTCATAAATCAAGCTCTTCAATAATCAATTTGTAGAAGGATCAATTCCATTAAGCCTAATGTACAAAATTTATTATAAGGCTATGAAAACAACATTTAACACCAAAGCTCTTTGTCATGGAGTATGTGGAGAAACTATTTTGTGGGAAATAAACATGTGCAGAGTTAACCTATAAATTCCTAAGTATATCAAATGGCATAATGTAAATCTGCCTAGCATTTGGAAACTTAAAAATGTTACTACCTCAAAGCCTCTTATGATAACTACTATCAATAGGATTACTTAGCATAGAGATGGTAGTGTCAACATAACTTTTGCTCCACAAGCACCAAATTTGAGTCCAATAAGGATAAAGATCAAGAAACCAAAATTTCAAATTATTTATAATGAAGCATTTTTATGAGACAGCCATCTAGCACTTATGCTAGATCTAGCAATGCAAGATTTAACTTTGTAGGTGTAGATCTATGTAGACAAGTTCCTCAAACCACTTATGCATCAACATAGTAAGAGCCTCTAGGATCTCTAAAAGCTACAACATCATAGGCACAATTTCCTTATGAGCCTAAGGTACACCATAAGCTCAATATTTTGGAAAAAGATTTTGTATTTTAAAATGAAATTTTAAGAAAAAAGTTTTATGGCCAGCATAATGTTGAAAAAAAAAAGAATGGTTTTTCAAAAATTTTCAAAATGAGAAAAAACTAGAAATCCAATAAGATTATTATGACTAGAGGACCAAAAACAAAAGGCTTGTTTTATTCTTTGATTGGTTTGATAAGTACTGTTTTCAATGGGATATTAGTACCTGTGGTCATCTGTCACACAAGAAGATGAGTTATAAGCTCAAATCCAATCACAACAATAAGAGTTAGTGAATGGCTCCAAAATCAAGTCAATTCACCCTTTAACATGTGAAATTCAATTCAAACATAAAGGCTCTTCTATTCTTACATCACCATTCAAAATATGTAGAGAACATGAAGATTTTTCAACAATTGATATTCAAAAAATTATTGAACAAAATAATTATATAAACAAAATTTTGCAAACAATTGGCAACCAACTTTCAAATGTGGATGCCACTATTTCAAACTTTTCAATTTCAAAAAAAATTTCAAAATTAGAAGCCTCTGCTACAAAGTTTTCCACAAAACCTATTTTTAAACCTTTTCAATTTTCAAACACAACTTCTAATGAATTTCATGGAGCCCTGATGCTTAGGCTACTAGCTTTATAAGAATCTAAACTTAAAGCATCATCAAGCAAAGTAGTATTGGCATAAACTACACCTAAAGATAATACCTCACAAGCTACTATCTCCGATACAGGATCTTTAGAGGAATAATGTATCAAAGGGGAACCATTGGGAGCATCTTCAAAGATGTATTATCCTAGACCCATGACTCCTAACCTTGCCCTTAAAGAAAAGCTAGCTTTTCTTCAAACAAAGTACAGTTCCAATTCAATTTATAAATGGAACATTGATTGGTATTCAAAATATTAGATTTTAAATCTTCTTCAACAAATGACAATGGTGTCCAATACTTACAAGAACTATAGTCATACTTCAGACTAAGCCATTGCTAAGGTCCTAGTTGCAAGATTCACAAGAAAACTCAAAGGCTGGTGGGATCATATTCTCACTCTAGCTAATAACATAAACATTTTCTAAGCTATTAGATGAGATGTTCATGGTGAACCACTCTTTGATAATAACCAACAACCTATTCTTGATGTAATGGTAAGTTTGATTTTTGCCATAACAAAGCATTTTATAGGTGATTCGTCTCATCTAAAGGATAAGAATGTTAAACTCTTATTTAATCTTAAATGCAAATATCTGCACAATTTTTGTTGGTACAAAGATATATTTCTAATGCATGTCATGCAACAAGATGATGTGAATCAAGTCTTTTGGAAGGAGAAGATTTTAGTAGGTTTACCAAGACTACTCAGCAATAAGGTAAGATCTAAGTTACAAGATCAGTATAACAGTCAAATTTTTCATCATCAGTTGGCTTATAGTGAACTAATAAGATTTGACCATAAAGAAGGTTTACAAATTTATGCAGATATAAAGCTACAAAAGTAGATCAAGTGGGAACAAAAGCAAACTTAGAAGGAGTTAAGATCCTTTTGTGTCCAATTTAATGATAACCTATACCAAAAGGAAGAGTCCAAAAGGAAACACATGTCTAATACAAAATCCAAAAATCCTATTTATTCAAAATCTAAGCCTAAATAGTATCAACAATCTATGCCCAAAACAACTTTTAAGCCCAAACCTAATAGGCCTAAGTAAACAAAAGCCCAAACATCTAGATATGCTTGCTACAACTATGGAAAGCCTAGCCATATGTCTAGATACTATAAACTCTATAAAAAATCTCCAAACCCTAGAATTAGCTAAAACTATTCAAGCCTAGCTCTAAAGCTTATTTGTTGATACCTCAAAAGCTAGTACACCTAAACTATATTCAGAGGGAGAGACTAGTCTCTAGGTTAAAAAACTTAAAGCCACTTAAGAAACAAGTTCAGAAGGAAAGGAGGTAAGCACACTAATGCATGATCATGAACAAATCTTAGAGATTCTTGACACAATAGGAAATGATTAGGCTAAAGCCTAGTTTCTACAAAAGCTTCTTGAAAGCCCATCTTCTTCTTCAATCCTAAATTCATTACTTCAATCTATCCAAGCTCCATATTACCTTAAGGATGTTTTGAAACATTTTGACCAATCACAAAGCCTATCACCTTGATAGACCTTAAACATGAAATAAACTAGATCAAGCAAGAGATCCATGATCTCAAAGCCTAACAAAGCCAAGATCATCAAATGATAGTGTCCTTACTAGACTTAGTAAATCCATAAAACCCAAAAGTTTTGGATCAATTAGTCTTTAAAAACCCAACAACTTGAAAGCCTAGAAAATAATGAATTTCTATTTTTTTTTAATAGAAATCACAACCTAAAAATGACTTGTTAAATTCCATTTGAAAATTGATAAGCAATTTTCTCTGGAAACCATAACTTTGGTAGATACTAGTGCATATCTCAATTGTATTTAGAAAGGTTTCATACCTATCAAATACTTCAAAAAAATGACAAAAAGCCTTAAGTCTACAAGCAATCACAAGCTGCAGATACAAGCTGTCCAATGTCCTAGTTTGTCAACAAGGTACCGACATTCAAACCTCTTTCATTCTTGTCAAAAATCTTAAGCAAAAGATAATCCTTGGAAATCCTTTTCTCAATCTGATTAAGCCTTTCCAAGTTTTTGAGCAAGGTATTGATACTGATGTCCTTAGTCAATCACTTACCTTTATTTTATTCAAAAAGCCCAAACAAGAAATTTAAATCTTCTAAAAAAAATTTCATTTCACAAAGCTACAGAAATTAACCTTTAGCTTAAAACCAAACAAACTCATCTTCAATCTTTAAAGTTTGAGGTATCTTTTAAACAACTTGAATAGCAACTTTCTTCTCCTATTGTTCAATCAAAAATTCAAATTCTCAAAAGCCGAATTGAATCATCAATTTGTTTAGATGTTCCTAATGTCTTTTGGTTTCAAAAGTAGCATGTGGTTATGCTTCCATTTGCTAAACACTTCAATGAAAGGAACATTCCATTGAAAGCTTGGCCAATCTAGATGAATCCTTAACTAGTAAACCACTAAAAGTAGGAAATTGAAGCTCTTCTTGAGAAGAAGATTATCTATCCAAGCTTATCACTATGAAGTTACACAACCTTCTACATTGATAAAAATGCTAAATTGGAACATGGCGTACCCTACCTAGTGATTAACTACAAACCTTTGAATGATACTTTGGAATGGATAAGATACCTTATTCCAAATCAAAATGACCTCCTTTAGTGGTTGGCCTAAGCCCAAATCTTTTCAAAATTTGATATGAAGTCTAGGTTTTGGCAAATCCAGATCCATGAGGCAAACTATTACAAAACGACCTTCACTATACCCTTTGGCCAATATGAATGGAACATTAAGCCATTTGGAGTGAAAAATGCATCCTCTAAATTTCAAAGGATTATAAATGAAATTTACATGCCTTATATGCATTTTATCGTTGTTTACATTAATGATGTTTTAGTGTTTATTGAAGATCTAGATAAGCACTTTAAGGATCTTGGTGTCTTCATCCAAACCACTAAGAAAGGTGGCCTTGCTATCACCAAATCCAAACTTGACCTATTCCAAACAAAGGTAAGGTTTTAGTTTTAGGTCATTACATCCAACAAGGTATGCTCACCCCTTTCTTTAGAGCTATTGTCTTTATAGACAAGTTTCTAGATGAGATTTTGGATAAATCTCGACTATAAAGATTCTTAAGAAGCCTAAACTATGTTTCAAATTTTTATCTAAAGCTAAACCTTATTTGTAAGCTTATACAGCATAGGTTATCCAATAAAGCCAAATCTTAACCATAGACTAATTAGCATACAACCATAGTTAGAGAAATCAAGCATCAGGTTAAAGAGTTGCCCTGTCTCTATATAAGCAATCCCAACCTACCCAAAATAGTTAAGATTGATGCATTTAAACTACATTACAAGGGATTTTGAAACAAGTCAAGGATTAGCTCAAACAGCTTGTTTATTTTATATCAAAGCATTGGAATAACTATCTGAGATGATATTTTACCATTAAAAAGGAAATTTTGGCAATTGTTTTATGCATTTCAAAATCTTAGCATGATTTATTAGATCAAAAATTCTTATTACACATTGATTGTCAAGTAACAAAATTTGTTTAACAAAAAGATGTTCAAAACATTACTTTGAAACAAATTTTTGAATGATGGCAAGCAATTTTAAGTGTTTTTAATTTTGAAATTGAACATATTTGAGGTTCTTCAAACTACTTATCCAATTTTCTTACAAGAGAATTCTTATAGGGAATAGGAACATAAAACCAAGCCAAAAATTCTGAAGAAATCCAAAAAGAGAGCCCAAGCAAAGAAAGCCCAACCAAAAAAGACCCACTTAGAAAAAAACCCATCAAAAACATGGGCTAACATGTTTAGCTTAGAAAACCAAAGCTCAAGCCCTTCGGTTCACAAAGCATTCCAAGCTCGAGAAAACAAGCCATTGATGACTCTTCTAAGTCTTCAGACCCAAAATCCTCAAGCCTACCAAATATCCAAGTCTTCAAGAAATTAAACACAAGAGACATAAAGCTTCACGAAGCATGGTATAATAGATTTTACACTATGAAATCAATAGTAAAGTTAAAGTAATGACCCACTCTAGAGTCTTTTTCATCATCAAGCTCGATGGTTAAAGTATCATTGAAAGGAAAGCAGGTGGTCTCACCACCTCCATCACCAAAAAAGCATGTGGTCTCTCCACCTATGTCAAAAAGGAAGGTAGCTTCACTAGCTTCATCATCCAAAAAGCAAGTGGTTTCACCACCTTCCCCAAAAGTAATGGCTTATCTATCATCATAAAAAAGCAAAGAAGTGGTAACAATCTCACTATCCTCTCTCCAAATCAGTTTTCCAAAATTAGAGGTGGTGATTTTCGGTGCCCCTCTAAAAGCTTTTTCTCCAAAATTTCAACCATATTTTCAAAAACTTAGTTTTCAAAACATTAAATCGGTTTAAAATGGTTTTTAACATGAAAATCATTAAATCATGGCCCAACATTTATTTTAGACTTGGTTTAACAAGCCTTGGGATTTTAAGAAAACCTACCAATTTTATCAAGCCATACTGGTTGATACTCAATCAATAAAAATCAAACACCATACCTAAGCTGATGAATATGCTTATTCAACCTTCCAAATCCTCCAAATAATACAACCAAACTGATGGCCAATCCATCCAAACACACTAAAGCTTTTCCAAAACCATGTTTACTAGACCTCTCCTTTTGCCTAATATTTTACATATTAGGACTACAAGCAAGTATGGTATAATTCTTTTTATCATCCAAATACTCAATTTTGACGTTTTTAGTTATTTTTTTTGGAAATTTCAAGGACAAATCATATTTCTGCTATGGTTCATTGAATGGTGGAACTTGTTCAACCCAGTTACAAAAGTCTTTTTTAAACCAATTCAGGAAGGTATCCAAACATTTAAAGCTTGGTATGCTACTCCATCTCATGAAGCTCCATATCCAAAATAATTATATTTTTACTATCTATTCAAGCTCCTATGGTGTTGTGCATAGGAATTTTAGCAATGGCTAGATCTGTTTACAAGCACACTAGTCCTTGGTAAAGTCTACAAGGTCAAGTTTTGGCATCATTTTTCTCTAAGCCACCAATAGAAGGTGTATAAAGCTAGCGTTCTACAATGTTTCAATCAACATCCAAATCATTCCAAAACCATTAAGACAAGTACATCACAATTTTTGATGCATAAGTCATAATCCCAAGCATGTTTAGCTAGTGCAAAGTCTTAGGCAGAATATATTCTTTCTCTAAAGGATACCTTTTAAAAAGCAGCGCAAATACTAGCTAAACAAACTTTAAGCTCTTCATCATATGATCCATTTGCCAACCATGATCTAGAAAAAGACATCTACGACCCTTTAACTGTTAAAGGTGAAAAGTCTAAAAGCAAACACAATGACAAACATGATGACTCACAAACAAGTAAGGACAAAGGTAAATGAAAAAGTAAAAGGTAAAAGTATCAGGCAAAAGAATCTACATTTCTTTCCACCAAAAGTACTCTTGTCTTTGCCTTTTAGTAAAACAATAGTACAAAAGTAAAAGTAGATTCCTTCACCAAATGCACTTTTGTCCATACTTAGTCTACTTTTCAACTTATCAAGCATTCAAAGTAATTCACTTCCTATAGAAGGATCCAAGCACTCTAAGCTTTGATAGAACACATCTTGTCTTCCCTCTCCTAAAAATTCACTTTTATCAAAATTCTTATAAAGCCTTAAAGAACTTCAACTTCAAGTTATCAAAGCCTCGTAATTTGTAAGTTTTACAAATTATAAGTTTTAATAAAATTTCACATTCAAAAGCTTTGATTACATTCACTTGCATTCAAATTTATAAAACTATAGTATATTGGTTTAAAATTAGTAATAGTCTATAACGACCTTAGTCTAAGACAACCTCTAGTATAACAATGCCACATACTATACCTTCATCATTATCTACATTTCTTCTCCTTTTGTTAATCTTGTGTAGTAGTAGTGGAAATAAAAAACACTTAAAATTACTTGCATCATGCTAAAATATATTTAAATGCAATGTTTTGAACATTATAAATGTGTGTGTGTGTGTGTGTGTATTACTAAATAATTTCAAATGCACATAAGACTGTGGCAAGCCCTTTTCAACCAATATTTTTTTGTTTGGGATTTTTTTTTTTAATGTAAGCTACTATGTAACGTCAAGAATTTCTTTCAATACACAAACTTATTTATCTTGATTTCATAATTGTTGTCAGCACATTTAATTAAGAGTGATGCAACTTAAGAGTTACAACTAGTACATGTAATGGAAATGTTAGATATGAAGGCAACCAAGGGAACATTGATGCTAATTACTTTGGTTATTATAATATTGAAGTCTTGGATACATATTCTCCACCTCATATTATTAACTAGTAGGCTATATGCAATAATCATGTTATAGTTTATTCGTTATAGGTTGCACTTTTATTTGAATTTGCCTCATTTTGCTAACAAGGTCTAACCTTGCATACAATCTTATCCAAAATTAGAAAATAGGTCATTGGTTGATCATTATTGTCATGCTCTACATTGTACTAGTAGGTCAGCTTTTGAGTTATGTCATGCTCTCTTAGTTTAGGCTTTTAAACAGGAACATTAAATTTAAAGAAATGTATTAAATAAAATGTTGTCATCAAACTATTTTGTTAAAGGAGAAACAAAGGTTAACATTCTACTGCTTTGCATGTTCATGTTAACTGGGGATTAAAATAAGAATTCCATGCTAAACATTCATGTTATTTGAGGATTAGAATAAGAAGTTCATGCTAATTAATGACAAGAATAATATGTATAAATAACTGGTCTCTTTTCTTCATTTTCTAGGATGAAATTGTAAATGGGAAGAATAAGAGAGAAAGGTAGGGATTGTTATTTGTCAAGAGTTAAGGTAGTATCTTTTATAAATGAGTTGAAGAGGGGAATAATGTGGGTTATAAGGGAGAGGATGGGAGAGCAAAAGCTTTGGGTTAAAGAGATGACAACTTCTTACAAAGAGCACAAACAATTGAAAAAAGAAAAAAAAGAACCCTTATTCCTCATAATATGCCCACATGTTACAATTTTAGTAAATGACAACATGTTAGCAACATATATACATCATAGCATTTACCTAATTGTGACCTGTGATAAGATATAGATTATCTAATTAATGTCATAACAATGAATAACACTCATTGTGTATGTTGGTAATGACTTAACACACTTCCCCTGCTACCTAAGATAGACATTTTTCTTTCCACCCTTTGAGTTTTTCTCATCACACATTCACTAAGGATATTCATACCTTTTTTAATCTCCCTATACAATTGGCTAGACCTAACCACCTTGCTTTATTATCCATCATATGATGATAAAGCCAATAGCAAGTCCTCATTTAATTACTAGCTCAATATTTTTACTAAAAGTGATCTTAGACTTATCTAAGTTGATTAACCAAGTTGATTAATTAGCCTGATGCCTAAATGGATTCTCTTGTAGTAAAAACATGATAATTGTTTTCAAGTCATTACAACTCAAAACAAAATGAGATTGATAAATTGTAAAGATTTACTTAGGGTAAATGTATATCCCTCTTTACCTTTTCTTTAGTTGTATATTCTATCATGGTGGAAAGACCTTTCAGCACAAACCATGCCTAATTAAGTTTAAGGGGAAATTTATTTTAACCTTTTTTTTTTTAGTGAGTTAAAAATAATTCAATATAAAAAAATTAAAAAATAAAATAAAAAATAAGGTATGTTTTATGGTGAGTTATTTTGATTCATCAAAAAAAAAAAAAGTGAGTCAAAATAATAAGCACCTAAATTTATTTTTTTTTTTTCAAAATTAAATGAAATTTAAATTTGAATACTATTTATAATTTTGAGAAGAGAATTATAAGAATAAAATTAAATTTTTATTTATATAGCTTGTAACATGTTCTAATGGATTTTGATCAAATACAACAATAATAACAATAACTTTAATTTTAAATTTAATAAGTTTTAATCAAATTAATATATATATATATAGTATAAAATAATTCTATTAAAAGAGAGAAAGAGAAAGAGAGAGAAAAAAAAAAAGATAAATAAGAAATGGAAAACCATCACGTAAGCACTACAAGTCCACAACTGAGGAGACCAGCTAGGTGAAGACTAGGCCCATTGCATTGCTCATTCATCTCTAAGTTCAAAGTCTACCTAAAAAAGTTATTGGGCTTAAGAGTTGGAAACCACTAATTTGATGGCTTGCAATCATTAAAAGATTACAATTGGCCCACCCAATCTATTTTCATGAGGCACCTTTCCTATAAGAACTTTCAACTACAATAATACAACTCAATATTACAACTATGATCATATATTTATTGCATTTGTTCCTTTCTCAATAGGCAAAAGTCAATAAAGACAAAAATCCAATTTGAGTACTAATCTCGACAATTTGCAAAAACAAACCAAGTAATTTTAGTATATAAGAAAATGATCGGTTGCATAAAGAATTGGTTAATTAAATTATTATTTTTACAATAATGGACATAGAGGAAAAATTTTAATTTCATGGTTCAGTATAAAGCAACTTGTGTGAATGTGTTTATGGTACTTTTTTAACCTTGAACCTTAGAAAAGAAAATTCCAATTTTGCAATTGAGTATTCTTAAATAGCTAAATTCTTATTTTAATGAATTTAACCTAAATTATGGCCTATTGACATCAACATGGAGGATGTACATGTGTATTATACATATATGGGATTCTATATATGGGTTTTAATGATAGGTAAACAACCATTATTACTCAAAATAAGCATAACCTTTTAGCAATGTTTGATTGTTCAAAGTTGCCAACTTTTATTGTAGCATAGCAATGGATTAGCCAGTGAAGGAATTTCAATTTAAAAGCTCCTTCCAAGAATGCATCTAAAAGAATACCAAAACCCCATGTGATGTCTTTATGTGCTAGTAGGAAGCATAGATGGAAACATCCCACCTTTGTTAGTAATTGATGGTAATTTAGTCATATCATCCTATCTAGCACTCTTTGATGTTGTAAATATCTCCAAAGAAAATATATACATCCATTACTGTTGACCTATAAGAAAGCGACCTGAAGTTTTGTCCAAATTTTCTACTCACATATTTCTACTCGGTCTAACTTTTTGGTTTCAAAAAGATATGTAAATCAAAATGGGCACATTTGCATTTCAAAATGTTAGCTTTGCTAAATTTATAAGTGTACATGCATCATTATATCACACCAAATTTTAGTGAATGGCTTAATGTATAATCAAATTTATTTTATTAGTTGTCTAAGAAACATTTGGAGACCTAAAACAGTGCAAGAAGGAAAAAGTAATAGAAATTTGGGAACAATAGTGGTGTTACAATTGAGATAATTATAGGATTGATATTGTGAAAGTTTAAAACTAATAATTACATGCATTGTGATGACAAGCATTGTAATTAACATTAATTAATGGGATTTCTCCAAAATTCAACCTCAAATCCCTTATTATTATATCCCATTAATGCATGTTCCTTTATAATAATTCTATTCTTTTCAACTCAACAATTACAAGAATCATGCTAAGAACAACATCATTTTACATATAAGAAAGCATATTCTCAAATTACTTGTAACAATTATTCTTTTTAACTACTTGTATGCATGGGCATTATGTCCATAACAATTACTTTAGTTGCAACTACTAACCATTCACACTTTATCCTTCCAATGAAAAACATGATTTTTTGATCCAAACTAATTTTTATACATCCCAAATAGAAAAACAAATTAATACTCCCCACAGCCCAAGAAAAGTCTAAACCAAAACTAAGGCACTTGGAACAACTAATATGATTGCTCAACAATTGACAATATGGTAATAAAAAAAACCTTAATGAAAGGTATTAAAATTGGGAATTACATTCTAAAAATAAATAAATAAATCAACAAAATAATAGAACAAGCAACAAGTTTGAAAATGGATACACCAAGTAAAAGTCATAAGCAAATGAGCTAGCTAACACAATTGTAAACAATTGATCCCTTAAAATTGGTTTATGGCATAGTGAGAGTTGAACTAAAACACTACAATCACCCATAAACACCAAACATCAGACAATCAAAATTCAAAACACATGTAATGAATAGAACAGAGAACAAAAGAAAAAATAATCACCAAAAAGAAAAAAAAAAGGTGGGGAATTCAATTAGAGGAAGAATAAGAATATAAATGAGAGGAACCCAGAACTTGAATGGGGCACCTTTGTTTTGCTTCCTAATGGGTGACTCTCCAACAAAATTCACACATAGACATTAATTTAAATCAGAAATATATCAATTAACAAACATTTCAAAGTAGAAACATGTGTATAATATAACAATTTTTAGGTTAGTTCTAGTGGGCCATCATCTCATTAGTACATTTTTTTTCCTTTTTCATTTTGCTTCTCCTTTTTTTTTTTATTTTCAATGTTGTCATATAATTTAGTTCTTTCCTACTTAGGGCTTTACTAATGTGTTTCATTGGTTTGATCTAATGACATTTCTTTCAATTGCAAACATTGTAAGAGATGCTAAAATTATAATTATGGTTATGAAAGATTTTTATCACTAAAACTATGGGTGATACTTGTGTTGCAAATGTTAACATATTTAGTTGTTTAATTATACTTATGCCCACCTTATTAATAATATTAAATGTGCTTATATCCAATTATTATGAAAGTTTAGATAAACAATATAAAGCATAATTTTATTTCATGATATCAATTAGTAACATTTCATCTTATTTTATTTTAAGTATTCTTTTATTGTATTTTATTTTTATATATTCATTTAATTAAAAATGCATTGACCTAACTAATAGCAAATTAGCCATTAATGTCAAGTTCATTATTGAAAATGAGTAAGATGGTATATGCAATCCTTGTGATCTACCAATTCTAGGGAAATTGGAGGTAAGGGAAGAAGTTCGAGAAAAATTGGAAATTTTCAATAATAATAAAGTTGTCCATGTAAAAATAACAGTTAGCATGATGGCTGTTATTCTCCTTCACATCGGAGTCAACTAGGGCTGAACAATTGAATCCATGGCATAGTGGGAGAGAAAAAGTTACATTAGTAGAAGAGAGAGAGCTTATGAAAAATTGGAAGGAAAGAAGGGTCGCTGCCTATTTATAATCACCAAAATTAATATGTTGACCTAGAAAAACTATTGCTATTGTGTTAGAAAAATTGTGAGTGTTGTGCTAGAAAAACTAAGAGGAGAAAAGGGTTGTTGCACATAAAACTTGGACATGTCTTAGGTTGCTTAAGAAAAAGAGAGAGCAGAAAATGGTTGTTGCACCTATTTCTAAAAGGCTTATTTATAATCACAAAAACTTATTTGTTTATAGCATGAAACATAGAACTGTTGTGCCCAAAACACTTAAAGGAGAGTTGTACAAGAAACCTTTTATTGTGCTAGCTAATGGGGCTACAAAGCTTAGGATGTCAAAATATAAGAAGACAACTTATCACTTTATAATATTATAAATGTACTTTACTCTTATATTTAAAACTTTTGTTACTTTTGTTACTTTTGTCCCTTGATTAGTCTTAAATCATAATGACAATAATAGTTTATGAGTTATGGCATCACCTTTTTTAATTAAATTCAAATATTTGGATAAATATTAAATTTTGTTTCCCTTAAATATATGCAATATGTTTATTGTTTGAAAACCAAAGGTTTGACTTGGCCACTGTATAAGTATATTTTACTTGACACTGGTGGGCAAATTGAACGTGTAAAATGTAGCAATGTCTAAGATACCATCAATAGGTCAAAAAACATCAATACCCTAACACATTTCTCATGTTGTTTACACAAACAACACAACATCTTTCAGAACCAATTTGACATCACATCTTTCAATTGTAAACTTTGCAATAAACATAAAAAATTTATAATTATCATTACAATATTTTATCATATTGATTATCATTCTTAGTTAAACTCAAAAAATAAACCACTGCAACTTTTTTTTTCTCAAAATAAACCACTGTGACATTTGAATTATTGATTTTATATACTAGAAAGTACAATTTTTACTATTTTAACTATAAATTTTATGAATTTTCTTATGATAAAAAACAAAACAAATTCATTATTTATTTCTTTATTTTTTATTTAATATATATATATATATAGTTAATATTGAATTTAGCTTATTATATATATCTATATATAAAATAATCTATTTTAATTTTTAATATTTATGATATTTTAAAAATTATACACATATGCACACACATATTTTTGTATACATATTTTATAAATAATATAAATATAAGTACTATGTATAATACATTTGTAAATTTTTTATACAAATTAATATGTAAAAATACATATTAAATAATAATTTTTTTTGTCCATTATAAGTTAACAAGTTAATATATTACCAAAACTTAATAATAAAACAAAAATTAGTATAAAAAATAAAAAATTATATACTTTACATTCAAACTAATATATAAAAAATAATTAATAAATAATAAATTTTTTTACCTATTATACTATATGAAATATTAAAAAAATTAGTTTTTTTGAATTAATTAGTTGAATGTATCAAAAAATTAGAGTGAAAAAGTATCAAAATTAAGAATTGCATTCTAAAAATAAATAAATAAATAAACAAAATAGTATAACAAGCACCAAGTTTGAAAAAGGATACACCAAGTAAAAGTCATGAGCAAATGAGTTAGCCAACATAGTCATAAATAATTGATCTCTTAAAACAAATCTATGGCACAATGACTGTCAAATTGAAACACTACAATTACCTGACAATCAAAATTCAAAACACATGTAATGAATAGTCCAAAGAATGAAAGAAAAAAAAATTATAACCACAAAGAAAAAAATGTTAGGGAATTTAGTTAAGAAAAGAACAGGAACATAAATGAGAGGAACCCAAAATTTAAATAAGGCACCTTTGTTTTGCTTCCTAATAGGTGACTCTCTTTAACAAAACTTAAACACAAACATTTATTCTAGTGAATAATATATCAATCAACAAAAATTTTGAAATAGAAACATGTGTGTAATACAACACTCCACAAGTTGATTCTCACAAGCCATTGTCTTATCAACACATTTATTTTCCTTTTTCATTTTTCTTCTACTGTTCTTTTCCAATTTTGTAATATAATTTTGGTTCTTTCCTTCTTAGGGCTTCACTAATGTGTTTCATTGGTCCAATCTAATGATGTTTCTTTTAATTGTAAACTTTGTAAGAAATGCTAAAATCTATAATCATGATTATGAAAGATTTCCATGATAGAAACTATAGGTGATGATTACATTACAAATGTTGATGTGTTTAATTTTTTAACTATAACTTATGCCTACCTTATTAATAATATTAATTGTATATATATCCAGTTACTATGAAAGTTTTAAAAAACAATATAATGCCTAATTTCATTTCATGATATCACTTAATGACGTTTTATTTTATTTTATTTTAAGTATTTTTTCAAGTATTTTATTTTTATTTATTCAATTAATTAAAGATACATTGACCTAACTAATAACAATTTAGTTGTTAATGTCAAGTTCATTATTGCACTAGCTTTGCTATATTTAGCATCTATTCAGTTTAGTTGTTGCCACTCCTTTGGGTAGTAGCAAATGGTGAAGATGATAAGACAAATAATTTAATATTTTGAGATTTTTGTAATTGGGTGACTAAGATTTGGAACAATTGTACATCAAACATAACATATGGCTCAACTAATATTAATTTCAATTGTATTTCTAGTTCAAACTTTTCCAGCCAAGACAAAAATGATCCTAATGATGTACTAGAGTTCATGATAATTCAAGATGCCTCTAGAATTATTAGGATCTTGGGTAATTCCTAGCTCTTTTCATGTATGTGCAAAGAATATGCTTATTTGTTTTCAAATAATTAAGAGCTTTGACATTTTTGAAAAATTTTTTCTTTTCCTTTTTTTTTTGAAGGGTATAAAATTTATGGAAAAGAAAATGGACAAAGAGAGAAAATATGCTTACGTTGAATAACCCAAAAAATGGAAAATTATTTTGTTTTCATCTAGTTCAATTTTTTAAAATTTTTTTTTAAATCCTAGATAATAAACAAAATGGTTTAGATGCATTGAAAGTTTTGGTTCATGCTCTTACAAAGGTAGTTAGCTTAGTTTTCCATAATAGAATAACTCCCTTAGAAAATAGTTTTAGATGCAAACATTATTGTCAAAGCAAAATTTAAAATACTATATAATCTAATTTTCTCCTAAGCTACTCATTATAGCATCATTGTTGTTCCCACAATCTTGTATGGGTTGTAATTGTTGTCAACTAGGTTTACATGTGCAAGAAAGTAAAGCCACATGAAAGGGCAAAGAGGTAAAACCACACGGAAGGGCAAGAACGTAAAACCGCCACGTAAACCCTATTAGGGTTTCATGGAGTAGAGTATATAATGGTCTTGCAAGACAAAGAACAGGGTGTGTCGGCAATATTGAGCATTCAGCAAAACTTAGACAACCGACCAACCAAAGAGAATACCAAACTCTACACGGAAGAACACCACCGGCAAGGACGAAGAGAGTAAACAGTGCAGCCGACGGACAAATTGAGTGAATAGTAGCCATTGTGAACAGGAACCTCGTAGGAAGAAGAAGAGAAACCCGATGGCCGACGAACAATACACGGCAAAACGAAGAGAAGCACGGCCAAAATCAGATTTGGGGGCTGAACAAAGAACAAAGGTAGATAGCCGAAGCAATTGAGCAGCCGTCGACGGGAAGGAGAGAGAAAACACAGCCATCGATGGCAGGAAAATCGAGCAAACCGGCGGACGAAGAGAGAGAAAATGCAGCCAACGAACGAAGAAAGAGAAAACGCAGACCAGAGAAGGAGATAAATCCATGAGGAACGGCACACCACCGGCACACCAGCAGTCGGCGAGGAGACGACACGACTGGACTGCCGAAAGTGGGTGGACGGCAAAGACCTATACGGCCAGATCGGAAGGAGAGAGAAACCTGACGGCCAAATCAGAGCAGACTAGCGGAAAGAGAGAGAAACCCGACGGCCAAATCGGAGAAGAGCAGCGGGAAGAGAGAGAAACCCGACGGTGAATGGAAAAGTGAAATCCGGTGAAGAAAGAGAAATCCAGTGACGAGAGAGAAATCCGGCAGGAAGAGAGAGAAATCCGGCGAGAAGAGAGAGAAATCCGACTGGACAGCAAGAGAGAGAGAAACGGACAGGCGAGCCGTGAGACAGTGAGATCGTGGGGCAAGGAGATAAGTGAGACCATGAGACGGTAAAAGCAGGAATTGTGTGTTACAACTTAGAGAAAAACTTCGGCGAAGCATTGAACTCAACGTATTTTCAGACTTCTTCAAGAGAGGTTAGAGAGCGTTGCGGTGAACTTCTAAGCGGTTGTGGAGTAGCCTTTCAATTCAACAAAGGCAAGACAAGCTAGAAGAAGGGTAAACACAGTAAGTGACACTCTTTGTATTGTACTTGCTTAGTAATTGCAATAGTGAAAGGAGCAGAGAATTAAAGACATCCATTGTAACCTGAATTCTCAAGTATAGTGGATAGTACGTCACGTTGACAGAACCACGTGGATGTATGTCACATTGATGGAACCACGTAAATCTCGTGTGTCCTTAATTTGCTTTACGTTCTGTGCTTTGAATTGAGTTGTGAACGCAGCTAAAGTATCAGCCAACCCATAACCTAATGAAAGCCTAAACAAGAACATCTGTATTGTCTGCTAGGCAAGGTGTCTGAAAGGTGACTTTGGGAACTATTGTGATTAGTAGGTAGCAATAGATCTACCTTAGTCGAGTCTGAGAAAGAAGTTGCTTTTAAGAAGAGGTTGAAGTTGTTCACTTACCTGCGAATTGCGAATTATGGTAATACTGATTCACCCTCCCTCTCAGTATCATAAACTAGTAGATTCTAGGGAGAAGTCAGGAACTTCAATCATGTATGACATATAAAAATAAAAGTATGTTGCAGAAGAGATGCAAATAGACTTCTCAACCATTTTGCATTTTCACTTGCTCGCAATGTCATATTAATTTGTTTTACTGAATATGTTTGATAAGGAAAAGCAACATTATTTGTAGACTATAAGATGGAGAAATATCACCCTCTAAGAGATTGTTTGTAAGACCATCCTAATATGAAAAACAAATATATTAAAAGGGGAAAAATTATAAAAACACGTTTCATTTTCTCATAATTGGCTACCACTACATTTTTGCCATGTAAGATACAAGTCAATAGGTCTACCAAGTCCCTCACTTAATTTTCCAAACTAACTTCTTACATGCAGGACATAGAAACAAAGGTAAAATCTTTGCAAAGCTACAAACATTGAAGTTAAGTAGAATGAATGTTGTAAAACCAACCAAAAAGTTCCCACATCTATATTCACTAGAAGAAAGGATGATGGAGATGAATAACTCATAACTAAATTAAGACCAAAACAAAGAAACAAAAATAACAAAGGATGCATCTTAAGTCAATTTTCTCTTCCAATTTCTATCGTAATATTTCTAGTTATCAAAAATGAAATCAATAAATGCTTGAAATTTGCTCTATTGCATTTTTTTTTTTGACTTATGCCTAATTTCTTGTATAGATCTAACAAGACCCTTATTCTAGATGTTAACTTCAATCTCTTGCATTATGCAAGTAGTAATGCATCTACATGGCAAGAAGTACCGAACACAACTTTCTAATGGTCATATGCTTCATAAATCATAAACACCAACTCAATGGGGCAAAGAACCCAAAAGAGACAAAGGAAACTAACTTAGCAGGAGATTATGTAATAGACTAAAGTTTTAATAATGAAACATGAGAATACAATCTATAGAGCAATGACATGCAACAAATTCAAAAAAAATTTGCAACTCTAATGACGTAGGTTGCCAAAAAGCATAACAAACAAAGCTTATATTTATTGGCACCAAGTAAGAATGATATAAAAGAGCGGATCCTCTAGCTTAGTATCAACATAGTACTGAAAATGTTCCAGATTTAGGCACACAAATACACTATTATCTCAGTGTCAAAGTCAAACTCCGTGCCTGCTCATATGCTCTTTATGTTAAATGTCCATATCTTTGAAATTGTTTAGACAATTCAAAGGTTTTTGATAGTTCCCTTGAATTCTCTCTCTATACTTTCCTAAAGAAAGTAGCAAGTACCAATTTTATCAAGTTAGGGCTCAAACAATAAGGTACTATAAGTTTAGTCAATTAGTGGGAATTCTTCGAAATCCCTCCTCTTCCTTTTACCCCGTTAATGCAAATTCCTTTACAATAATTACATCCTTTTTAATTCAGCAATCATAAGAATTATGCTAAAAACAACACCATTTTGCACACAAGAAAGCACATTCTTAAACTTCTTGTAGCCAGGGGCATTATGTCTATAACATTTACTTTAGTTGCAATTGCTAACTATTCACACATGCTTATCCTCCCAATCAAAAACATGAATTTATGATCTAGACCAATTTTCATACATCCCTAACAAAAAGGCAAATTGATACTCTAACAATCCAAGAAATGTCAAAACCAAAACTAAGGCTCCTAAAGTAGCTGATATGATTACTTAACTACTGACAACATGGTCAAAAAATTTAGGGAGAAGAATTAGAATTAGAAATTGTATTCCAATAATAACTAAATAAATCAATCAACAAAATAGTAGAATAAACAATAAGCTTGTAAAAGGATACACCTAGTAATAGCCATGAGCAAATACCCTAGCCAACACAAACTATAAACATCTAGGCTTGTGATGCAATTAGAGTAAAGCTAAAACATTACAACCACCTACAAAATTTTATCATTAGATAATCAAAATTTAATTCCCATGTAGTGAATCATCCATAAAATGAAAGATTGAAAAGAAAAAAAGGAATCAATGGAAAACTAAGAACTTCAATGGAAAAGCTTTGATTTGCTTCCTAACCGATGATTCTCTTCAACAAAATTCAAACATAGACATTAATTGTAATCAATAATACATCAATCAACAAAGAATTTGAAATGAAAACATGTGTGTAATATGACATAGGCCCACAATAGATATTTGATGAATACACACCAATTAGAGGCATAGCGATTGGACGATGAGGACATAATTGATGTCGATTTGGAAAGCACTTGTTCTTTGTCCAAATCTAAAGGGCCCATTTTCCATTTGAGTTGGATTTTGACTTTTAAGAGAACAATGTGGGATGCAATTATTATAGTTAATCTAAATAGAAAGCCAATTAACTTAAAGTATACCTATTTTCAATTTTAATAGTTATTTTGTGTTTTCAAAAATAAAATTAATGGAAAATGTGATTAGTACATGTATTTGATGGGACCATTCCTTTTGTTATTGTTAAGCAACATCCAATTAGAAATGTCTGATTTAGTGCCTAATGCAAATTTAAAGGTTATTATGATAGATTAAATGTTAGAATAAGTCTTTTTAGGGGTGTATTTGTACAACGAGTGATCATTTTGTAAATAGTAGGTGTTATACTTACTCATCCCATGTTACTTAAATTTTGGATCAAATTGTAACCTTGAAAAGTAACCTAATCTCGACAAATATCCAACTTATGAATCCATTAGAAATTACTTAGCATTGGTCTATCTTTGTTATTTAAACCCATAGTACTAATTTATGCAACTTTAAATATGCAATGACTTAACTACATAACCAAATTTGAATAACACAACAGTCTTGTTATTGGCCTATTTTACTCATCTATTTGCATCATTCTTAAATAATCATCCCCAAGGGTGATCACTTGTTTCCAATAGTTGTTTAGATTCTAATCATGGAGACATAATGCCTCATTCACACACCATTCCCAAGGTAGTTGAGCATTGCTTTTTGCTTTTGGATTTGCTTGTGTGACTTATGTTGAGGTTTGGTTGGCCTACAAGTGATCACTTGCATAATAGACAAGGCAGGTAATGAAGCCCAAGTAGAGTAGCCATCATTTTAGATCTTGGTTGTAATGGAAAATATATAAATGAAAACTTTGAGGACAAAGAGAGGAAAGTTTTCATGTGAACTACACTTACACATGGGTTTGCTGATCTTACGAGATGGGGGAAGCTCATTTGATAGCACGTCCATGCACAAGCTTTAAAAAGGAATCACGTTAAAATTCTCAAACCAGGATGCAACAGTTGATGACAATGTTAAGGATTTTGAAGATAAGAGTTGGTCATCGCTTGCTAACCAAGGGATGAACTAGGATCAATCCCTTTGAGGGCCTTCCTCGACCATCCAATAGTGATTTGATATAATTTAGTGGATTTATATTGCCAAAGTCATTAGGTCATTATTGTTGTGATTAATATGTTGTTAAGTGCTCATGCCAATGTCAATTTGATGTCCTTTTACCTAAATAAGTTCTTGCAAGCAAAGGGGAAAGCTTGTCCAGAAGAATTGAAGGGACAATTTCATTCTTCTAAAATTCCACCATCCAATACTTGCAAGAAACGACATTTAAAGGGTGGGGTTACAATCATTGGTGATCTAACTAAATTTAATGACATCAAATTGCATACTAGAGGTTGAATTTAGGGTTGAATAGATCTCAATCGAGTTGGAACAGAGGAGTGATTGAATTTGATAGTCTATTGCCTTAGGTATTGAATGTTTCTATTTGACCAAAGTCAACATTAAGCTACTAAAATTGCAATGTTCTACAATTTAATTACTTAAATCACCATTTATTAAATTTAGAGTAACCTTTTCTACATAAATCAAACCAAAAATGTCACCAAATTGGTTAATTGCTTGTGGAGTTGTTTAATGGTCCAAAAAAAACTAAGAATTCACTTTAGAATCTATCACAAGTTGGATTGAGTTAGTCTCAATTTTAAGCTCATAAATTGTGCTCTTGACCTTTGTTTTAGGTAAAACTGGATGCATTGGGAGGCTAAGCAGAAGACTACAACTTTGATGAAGAAGGAATACCCTAATTTAGATGATATCTATTTCAAAATTAGCTTGGAACTCAATTTAAGAATTCTATCACAATTAAGGAAACAAGTTTACTCTAACCTCCATAATTTAGCAAACTTTTTTTAATGTCATAGGGCTTTCTTATGTTTGTCATGTACATTTTCTACATTATAAAAAGGACCCTTTTAGCCAGTAAAAATCTAAGAAGGGGAGAGGAGGAGGCAAACACACAAGGAGGGTGACAAACATAACTTTAGTAAACATTTGGTTATTGAAGTAACCATAACCGATAGAATGTTGGTTGACCTACAATTAATGTAATTGTTTAATTAATGTAAAATGAATTAATCATCCCCTTAACATTTATTCCTCAGTATTGTGAGATGGATTTACTTCAAAAAAAAAAGAATGCAATTGTTGTATATTTCAATAATGGTTATTATCTATTTCATATTTAAGTAACAAGTTAAATTACATAAATTATGTAAAAAGATGTTAAATTAGCACGTAATTGCAATTTATGAACCTTTAAGATACTGTAAATAATTGGATCAATTATTTGAATAAAAATAACCAATTTAAGTAATTGGTTCTATTTTACTTTTAGTGAATTTGGAGTGTCATTCACATGCAAATGTGAAAAGATTGAATTATATTCAATTAAATGAATATGAGTATAATAATATGGTTGTTTTTTTTTATTACATACTAAAATCCGTTAAATTACTCCATTAACCCCATAAATTGTAGTTACAATTGTTGGAGATTCAAAATTAAATGACATTTATTGGTTGTTATAAATAGAAAATTATCGATTTAAGTAATTTATTTTTTATTTTAACCCTTATTTAAATTTAAGTAACAAGGTTAGCACAACTACTTTGTTGAGTCATGCCAAGAAATGAAAAACAACATTTTTACATAAAAGAATAAAAGATAGACTCTATTTGAATAAAGTTAGAGATTGCTACCATAAGTCAATCCATGACTAATTTGCTTTTGTTGTAGTTGTTTAGCCTATTTGTCTAAAAAATATGCAAACAAACCATAAACTACTCAATCATGCTTCATTGCAAAACATACAAAACTCATCAAGAAGCATTGTTCAAATACTTAAATTACATAATCAATGGGTCACCAAAATGTTAACATTAATTAAGCAATAATAAATCATTTAGTAACAGTTAGATTAGAAAATATAATTACTCAAATTAGTCTTTTTTTTATTCAAATAGGATTTGTTTCACTTTTTAAAGAATTTAGAGTAATATTTTACTAAAATTTTAGAAATTAAAATAAAAGATTAAAAATTCATTTGTATAGTTTTATGGTCACTATTGATAAAAAACAATTGACTAACCATTACTCAACATTTAAGATGTTAATAATTTTGAATACAAAAGGTTACTCATTGAGTAATCACATTATTTATTAAGCAAAAATGAGATCCACATACATAGAGTTAATAACTAAAGTCACCTAATACTAGGGTTTATGATAACTCATTACATAAGGTTGGTGAATTTCTTAGTCATGTAAGTTACCCATGGCTAATATGGTCTTTTTATTAATTGCATTGTGACTTTAGAGTAACCTTTTTATTAAAATTATAGAAATTATAATAAAATATTATAAATTTAAATAACATTTGGTTTGATCTAAGTAGTGCCAAAATCTAGGGTTTGTATTCAAAATGTCATTTTTTACTTTTTATGAATGTTGACTAATATGTTATTTAAATTGTATAAATAATGTAAAAAGAATTTAATTTTGAATAATGGTTAGGATAAAAAATATAATTATTTAAATTGGTTATTTTTATTCAAATATAATTTATTTTATTTTTTGGTGAATTTGGAGTAATCTTTTACTAAAATTACAAAAATTATAGTATAATATTTAAAATTTGAATAACATTTGAATTGATTTATATAATTACTAAAATATAGAGTTTTGTCTTCAAAAATATTATTTTTTACTTTTTCACAAATGATGAGCAACACAATATTTAAATTGTATAAATTACATAAAAAGAGTTATGTTAGAATAAGAATTCAAATAAAAATGTTAATTACTCAAATCAATTGTTTTTTTTTATTCAAATAGGATTTATTTTACATTTTGGTAAATTTAGAGTAACCTTATACTCAAATTGTAGAAATTAAAATGAAAAATTATTGATTTGAATAACATTTGGTTTAAGTAATGAGTTATTGATTATAGAATTTATATTCAGATAACAATTAGAATAATGAAAGGAATGTTGGTTGATGATTAGGTTACTCAAATCAATTTTCAGTTGCTATCCACGTTTCAATTAAAAGTAAAAATTGACCTGATGTTACTCTAACTCAAATTTAAAGACTATAAACATTACATGAATTACTTTTGAAACTGACCAATTGTTTAGTTGAAATGTAAATATGTTCTTTTTGATTGATGTAAATTTGCGTAATATGTTACTTAAATCAAATTTTGATTTAGTATAACTCATATTGCCTACTAAGTAAAAAAATGATTGATTTAAGTAATTCATTGTGAGACTCAAATATGCAATTACCCAACATAAATAAGAATGTTGAAACTAAAATTGTAGAAACCCTCATGTCTATTAATGGTTAGATTACTCAAATAGAACCTGATTTATTAATGCAACATCCATGCAATCGAATCTCCCATATAACATTTGCAAATTTAATAAAATGCAATCCAAATAGGCATTTCATGGTTACATAAAACTTTATCCCCAATTTACAATCTTTTAATTCTCTAAGCCTAACTAGCATGTTATTCACATAATCTAGAGAATTGTCCAATTCTCCTTTATTTATACTCAAAGACTAGGGAAAAGATAAATATGGGTCATAATCCCTAACTCTAGCAATCGAGCATTGTTTAATCAATTTAGGATGGCTAACTGAATGAATAAAAATGACAACTAGTCATTTATCCTAACTTTTACTTTAAAGAATTTAGATGGGAGCAATTAGTTACTTAAATTGGTTATTCTAACCAAATGTTGTTTCTATAAGTAAATTTAAAAATGACCAATTTAGATTATAAATGACAATCTACGGTTATTCAAATTCTGGTAAAGAAAGACTAGTAATCCCTTATTAAATTTTAGTTTTATATCAAATGTTTCTTTGCACATTTCTTGGTGAAATCCCATGTTCATTTATTTCTAAGACTGATTTTTTTAATAAAATTTTCCTTTTATTTAAGTTTGATTTAAGTGCTAGCTATTAATAGGTATCTCAAAAATTTAGTGTCATTGGATGTTCTACCCTTTTGAGCAAACTACTAAAATTAGGTTTGAACCATAAAAATTCTTAATCACAACAATAATGACTTTGTTACTTTGATAGTCTGAATCAATTGATGGAATTCAATTTGAATAGCAGTTACTACAAATCTTGAGTTAGTTACCCATCTAAATGTCTAACGATTAGATATTTAAATTATTTGGCGTATATATTAATGTTAATATGATGATCTTTTGGTGTGAATGTATTAAACGATTAGATATTAATGTTAAAGGAGAAAGCTTGTGAATAGGAAATGAAGGAATGATTTCATTATTCTATAATTGAAACATTAAATACCTAAAAGAATAAACTATCAAATTCAATGACTCATTGGTTTGATATAATTCAATGGATTCAGATTGTCAGTCATTAGGTCATTATTATCATGATTAATATGTTGTTTGGTGCACACACCAATGTCAATTTGATGTCCTTTTTGTGTGAATGAGTTCATGCAAGTAAAGGGGAAAACTTGTTAAGAAGAAATGAATGTACAATTTCTAGAATTTTGCCATTCAATTCTTGCAAGAAAGGGCAATTAAAAGGTTATGCAATTCAAATAACCATTAATATAGAACTCCAAATTTTAATAATTATATAAATTAGTTCAAATATTATTCAAATTTTTATAACAAATAAAATAAAAAATACAATTACTTGAATATAGGGTTATGAGTAATTATTCTAAACTAGCAAAAATTGCATGCTTTTTGGTTAGTCCAAACCAAATCAATTTTAATTCACAACCTATTCAACACACAAATTATTTGGTCTATAATGTGGAGTTTCTAGATTACTAAAATTGCAAAAATACTAGTAACATCCCTAATATTAATAACAAATTTCTCTGTATTATGCCAAATATAGCTTAAGATTGTAATTGAGCTAACAGGTAGTAGCTACTTTAATGATTTGATTTAGAGTATGTAATCCAAATTTAAGATGTTTGGTTATGGTTAGAATACAAAATTGTATAAATATAAATTGAGTAATTCATTTTCTAAGTTGTAATGAATGACTTTAATAGTAGATTTATGGATAAATTTGGGACTATGTTCAAAATGACAATATCAAATTTGGAAAACCTTTTATTAAAATATGGGATTTTATATTAAAAAATGTCAATTTTTTACTTTTCATGAATTTTGACAAACTATTACTTAAATTATATAAATAACCTCTTTGTTTATTCAAATCAATCCAAAATTTCATGCTTAACCTTTTTCATCAATGGTGAGTTTAAATTATTTACAAAATTTAAATTTTCGGTTACTTAATATTCATGAAAAAGTAAAAAAAAAAAAAAAGACATTTTTAAATACAAAACTCTAGATTTTAATAATGGTTAGAATAAAAAATATAATTACTTAAATCAATCTTTTTTATTCAAATATGGTCTATTTTACCTTTTGGATATTTTGAGTAACCTTTTACTAAAATTGTAAAAATTGCATCTAAAATATGTCATTTATGAGCTATGTCCATTATTCTTGGAATACCAAAAAGTAAAATAGACCTTATTTTACATAAATCATCATTTAAAGAACCTTTCATTCATTTCAAATTACTCTAAATTCACCATAATTATTTGGAATTTTTTTACACAATTTGAATAATCCTAGATTGTAAATGACATTCTCAAATACCTTAATTCTTGAATAATTGTCCCCAAGGGTGATGATCACTTGTTTCCAACAATTGTTTAGATTCTCATCATGGAGCCATAATGCCTCTTTTGCATTCCGTTCCTAAGGTGGCCAAGTATTACCTTTCACTTTTGGATTTGCTTTTCACAACTTGTGATGAGGTTTGGTTGTTTGCACTATGATGAGGCAAATGAGTGATCAACCATACAATAGACAAGGTTGATTTAAGATTACATAAAATGTTACTCTAAATTCACCAAAAAGTAGACACTACAAATAGGTTTAAAGGAGTTGGGTAAATTTCAATGGTGAAGACTTCGTTACTTATTTTATTTGATCGTATATTTGAATAACAATAGGGTGACAAGTAACATTTGGTCTTTGGTGTGTGAATAATTGTAAATCTAGAGTAATTTAAGTTGTTTGTTGCATTTTTTACTTTTTATGAATGTTTAGACTTATTGATTTATCTTTCTATTTAAAATTCTTTTGATGTTATTTATATAATTTAAATAATAAGTTAGTCAATATTTGTGAAAAATAAAAATGACATTTTTGAATACAAAATTCCAGATTTTGGTAGCTATATAAATCAAACCAAATATTATTTAAATTTATAACATTTTATTATAATTTTTGCAATTTTAACAAAAAGTTACTCTCAATTCACCAAAAAGTAAAATAAATCTTATTTGAATAAAAATGATCAATTTAAGTAATTAACATTTCTATCAGAGCCACTATTCTAATTGACTCTCTTTGTACATAATTTATATAATTTAAATATTAAATTACTCAATATTCATGAAAAAGTAAAAAAATTGACATTTTTAATCCAAAATTCTAAATTTTAGTAACTATATAAATCAATCAAAATGTAGCTCAATTTTAAATTTTTTATTGTAATTTATGCATTTTTAATAAAAAAATTACTCTAAATTCACTAAAATATATAATAAATCATATTTGAATAAAAAAAACTATTTGAATAATTGTATTTTTTATTATAACTATTATTCAAATTTAAATTTTTTACATGATTTTTACGTAATTTAAGTAATAAATTAGTTAATATTTATAAAAAATGACAAATTACATTGGCTATAATAAAATCAATATTAGCCAATTTACTTTATTATCATATTCAATTGTTGACTAATTTAAATAATTACATGGTCAATTGCATTACTTAATCCAAATGCTTTTTTACCAACAAAGTGGTGAATAAATTATTGTTAATGCATAATTGAATCTATTACAAATTCATAACCGACTAACCTATTCAAATTTACAATGTCAAGAGTTTATACAACTAACTTATTTTACATTTTAGTGAACTTTAAGTAGCATTTTTTTGAAATTATAGAAATTATAGTAAAAGACTTTAAATTTGAATAACATTTGAATTGATTAATATTATTACTAAAATATGGAGTTTTACAATCAAAAATGTCATTTTTTTACTTTTTTATGAATATCACTATCTAATACTTAAATTGTATAAATAATATAAAAAAAAATTTAAATTTGAATGATGGTTATAATAAAAAATATAGTTTTTTAAATCAGTTATTTTTTATTCAAATATAATTTATTTTACTTTTTGGTGAATTTGGAGTAACCTTTTACTAAAAATGTAGAAATTATAGTAAATTACTTTAAATTTAAATAATATTTGAATTGACTTATATAGTTACTAAAATTTGGAGTTTTGTATTCAAACATCATGTTAGGGACATGGTTTTTAGGCCAACTATTAGGCTATGCTCATAAGAGGCAATCTTTCACCACCATTCATGCCCCTAAGGATTTGAAGGTGGCTTGGACAAATTTGTGTGACACTTAAGCAAATGTACCCTTGGCTAGAAGGCTTAGGAACAACTTGCCTTCAAAGACTCAATGATTCAAGAGATTTTATGATTCACACCGAGTACCACATTTTGCTACATTTTTCATTGATGCAAGGGATGGGATGTTTGTTGACTAAAGTCATTTAGATTCTCATTGTGGAGATGTAATGCCTCCCCTATGCACCATTCACAAGGCTGCCAAGCATTGCCTTTCACATTTTGATTTCCTTCACACGAATTGAGGTTTGATCATTTGGATCATGAGAGGACCAACAAACAATAGCCTTAACAACAAATGAGACAAGTGGGGTAGGTGCACCACCAATCACCCAATTTTAGGTGGTAAAATGTGTTTGAGGGTTGTTCCTCTGGGTAGAGCTCTTGACATTAATCCTTTTGTAAGGTCACCTATGATAACCTTGTTATGACTTCTCCTTCCACTAAATGATATGTTTAATGGACTTTTCATGACATTATTGGCAGCAAACCACCCACTTTGTCATAAATCAAATACTTTGTTAGATAGTTCAATTGTTTGTTAGATAGTTCAATTGATAGGTGAAACAAGTTGTGTGTATAAGAGGCATAAAGGTAGCCAACACAAGTGGATGACTCATGTAATTTGACTTAGTCCACTTTACAACCCTTTCCTTGCTTGCTAGATCACTATCAAACTCAAATAGCATTAGGCCAAGCCCAAAGCCTATATGACAACCCATTGATGCTATAGCCAATCCTTGTAGCATTTGTTAGCCAAAGTCCTTATAACATTAACCTAAATCCAAGTTTGTGTACCGACGTTGGCTAACTTCAATGGGAGACATGCACTATCTCCTTAAAGAACATTAAGGAATTTGGCCATTTGGTAGGAAGAGGCATTGATGTGCTTGAACTCTCACTCAATAGCCAATAGCACGCTAGCACATCATCAACACTCTTAGTCATGTTGCTAGTGCACACTTTCAAGAATATAACTAGTATAAATCATTTGGTTGTAAAAAGAGATTAAATTAGAATAACAATTTGAATAGAAATGTTAATAACTTAAATTGGTTATTTTTCATTTAAATAAAATTTATTTTATTTTTTGTTAAATTTAGTTATTTAAATATGAATTGAGGGATAAACATTTCTAACAAGTGCTTACTACCTATTGGTAATTGATTATTTATATTGGTTGTTTTAATTAATTAAACCAAATATCAATCAAAATGTTAGCATACATTTATTGACAAATATGGTCTAAGGTTACTATGTTCCAATTTAACATAGTAATTCAATCAAAAAGACTGAAATAGGTTAGGTGTAAATTATATCCTTGAATTAGAGTAATAGTTACCTTTGTTCCTTAGAGTGATAATTGGGTTAATCTTGATTATTGTAATCTTGAAAATTTAAACTTAAATTAACAACCATTAAATATTTATATTTAATATAAATATTATTAAATTATTATTTAATTTATAAAAATAATAATTTTAAATTAATTATAAAATTTAATTATTTAATTAATAATCAAAATTATTTTATTATTGATAACAATTTAAAAAAATAAATTAAAGTAGAATTTTTTGAAACATAAAATAAGATCTATTAGTTAAGAAAATATTAATTTACAGTATAGATTTTTTTATTAAATTACCAAAAATTAATACAAATAAATAAAGAATTTAAATAACATAAAAAAAATTAATATAAAATAATGATCATTTTAGCATGAGTATCAATAATAACCATTAAAAACTCCATTTAGTATTTAAAATTTCTTTATTTATTTGTATTAAATAAAATTTAATAATATTCAACATAAAAAATATTATTAAGAAAAAGTAATCAACTATTAGGTTATGATCAAATTTGCCCATGTTAAAAGGTAAACCTAGATATTAATTGGCAGAAAACAACTATTATTAGGTTATAATCAACTATTAGGTTTTAATGCTCAAAATTTCAATTAAAATGTTTTGATTCAATTTAAAAAATGAAATTAAATATGGTACTTAATAAATGGACCCAGCAAAAGTAAAGTACTGGTCTAAATTCATGTATAATTACAATTAGCCCACGGTTAATTTCAATCGAAATTAAAATTTCATGCCAACGGTCCATTTATAATGCAGCGGTCAAACATTATTGGTTACTTGTGGAACATTCTCAATTAATCAAATTAATATCAATAATTTATTCATTGCATCAAATTATCCCATAAATATGGGATAATTAAATGAATGTTAAAAACCAATTTATTTGCGTAATTTGCATCAACTCGTTACTTACGCAATTCAAGGGTGCTGCATTATATTGGATATGCAATTGATATTTTTCCGAGAGAATCAACCAGAGATAAAAATTATTAACCAGAATGGTTGGAGTATGAATGTTAATGGGATGGAGCTTGTGCGAAATATATTGTAACAAAAATAGGGCACCCTCCATGTTTGATTAATGGATGGGTAAATACAATTAGGGCTTCCTTGAATTTTAATTTAACAGGGGCCATTCAACCAACTGAAATCGGACCCCCTAAATAATAACCCATTAGTAACCTGATTCCAATGAATAGTTCAATTCAAATGAATTAATTACAAAGTGGTCACTGAGCACTCTAGAATCAATTTCTGATCGGCACTTAGAATGGGTAAGAAGGTCAGAGAAAGTTTGGGTGAAAAGCTGAAATTGTGTAGTGGTTAACATTAGTTAGTCAAAATATTTTGAACAATTGTAAATTGTTACTGCAGGTGTTGAAATCAAATGTAATTGATAATTCTATTCAATAATCTTGAACAATATCACATTTAACCAATATGAGCAATATCAAATGGTTTGATTTTAACATTATTTGTGAGATATGTAAAGCATATCTTCTTTTGCTACTCCTATCTTATTGTTTACAGTAATCAACGATTGTATTTCACCAGATAAATTTGATCACATAAACTGATATTCAATACCATTCATTTATGTATCTACTAATGTATCGTAATCAAACTATAAACGATGTAGGGTAACCAATTAATGACCAGATATGTTATTTGTACATTTTATCCATTATTGATCACAGTTGAACCAATAATTTATTACAAAATTATCGACAATTTTATCACTGATTATCCGATATTGGATATCCTATTATCTATATCATTAAATTGCAAATTACATATATTCCTCTAATTTGAATGTTGGAGGTTACCAAATCAAATAAACTATTACAACATAATTTTACTCAAATGTAAAATGGTTATGAACAATTTACTATTATAATCCAACCTTTCTTAGGCATTACTTAAATAGGACTAACCCAAGTACTATTAGAGATAAGAAAAATAATACCTAAGAAAGGTTATCCAATAGAGTAACCTTGAGTAATAGTAACCTTTATAACATCAGTCACTAATAACTCACTAGTTATCACGTATAACATGAAAAGATTCTCAAATTACATTCAAGATTTTCATTTGATTGCATTATCTTCTTACAAACGTCAATCACATACTAATGGTTATTACTCACCAAATTTTAACCGTTACCATTGCCATATATTTTACTAACAGTAGAGAGTGTTACAGTGATCTCAACACAAGATGTTACTAGGGTTAATCATAAAGGATACCAACTATTCATTGGTACCATCAATTGAGTAATATCTGAGTCATTGATACATGGTTAGGATCAATCTTATGTTTCCCAGTAAACATGGTCATTGATGGTGAGTATTGCTTAGGGTTACCAATTTGGTCACATTATTCCCCAAGGTGATCAAGTAACCGCCATAGGTTGGTTAATTAGTTTACTATTTTGAAATTTTGAGGATCGTGATATTATTACTCACCAAATGTTATTCAATCATTAGTAAGGATAGGTTAAATTAACCAACCATTTTCATACATTGATTATGATATTACCCTTCAATGAGTAACCCCTGACTACATTGGTTGCTTTAGAATAAATCATAACTAGATGAAGAGATAACCATCATTACCATAGTAAGTAATCTAGTGAGTATCCAATTCTTGAATACAATAGACTTATTTAAATTATCTGACCATGTTCAATGGTTTGTTCATGGATATTAACCAGTAAAGGTCTGTAGTGGTTACGAACGGTGGTTACCAAAATAACCTGTGATGGGAACAATGTCATAACCTAAAATGACCGACCATTTACCAAGTAGATAGTGATCATTATCCAATTTGAATAACTATTTTGGTGATGAGTTACAAGATAATTATCCAAATTACCCCCATTTGTATGGTTTGATTACCCACTGGTTATTACCATTTTCCCACTAATATTTGATTACCTTGGTTTAACCATGGTTATTCATATTATCTAATTGAGTAACCGCTATTGGTTCCATTACCTTATTGGTACCTTAGGTAATTTATCCAATATTGGGATCATAATAGTTAGATATTACCATGAATGTTATGTAATGATCAATATAATTTGATCATCCTATAAATTGATTGAAAAGTATGTAGTTCAATGGATCCATCTACATTAGGATAACTAATGAACTTACTAGTTGGAGTAATCTTGAATAACATGTCTAGCCCATTAATAACATGATTGAATGGTCTAAATTCCATTGTGATTGCCAACAGTTATTATACTTTGAATCTTTGTAAATCATGTTATTTTGAATGAGTAACTGGCAATAATTTAAACAGATCAGTATAATCAGATGTTTACCAATGGATTACATTATTGGTCAATACGTGAACCAAATTAGTCATATCAAGATTAAATATTTTGAACCATTGATTGAATCGGTTGAAGAATAATGCAAAATTGGTTTCCCTATTTGGTAAATAGGTTACTTAATCCGTTTGAAAATTAGAAATGTCTGGTAACTAAAATTGAATAACATCTAATTAAAGATCATTGAATAGATTATTAACTATGCATATGATAACACATAATGATTATTAACTATCAATGATTTTGAGTGGGTAAATAGTTATTTAGGTAATGATGATTTTAATCTTATGACCTTATATACTCAATCAAAATGTTATTCAAATTTAAATTCCTTTACCATAACTTTTACAATTTCAATAAAAATTACTTTAAATGCACCAAATAATGGTTTAATATGGTTACACAATGCAATCTTTTATGGGGCATTGCCAAACCAATGAATATCTTAAACCATTTCAATCTTAGGAACTATCAATCTGTTAGACTCATTATTGTTCCATATCACCATGAGCTAAGTAAATATTTGGTAATGGTTACTTAATTAGATACATACCCATTAGATGTTATTGGCTAATATAACTAATTATGGTTAGCCTGTTAATGTATAAATTGGTCATTATTAGTAATTTAACCCATTTACCAAATTAGTAGCTCATGGTTTACAGCCATAATGATTTTATATGGTTCCAATAGAGCATATTCCATTCAAATTAAACCATTTGAATAATGTGAATTGACAAATGGGTGCACATGGTAAATGGTTACTAGCTTGTTTAAGCCTTTACAATCTAATATTAACATCACCAGATCCGTACATTTCAAAGGTTCACAATCTATATGAATTTTATGAGTTACCATTTGTTACTACCATTCATGTATTTACTTAAGGTTATTCATAATGAACCGTAGATTAATTGATTTGAATACATGCTAATTATGAATCATTTTCTAACCTTTATGTAATCAATTGATTGGTTGACCTTTAAAATATTGGTAATAAACTATTTAATGTGATTAAATCATGAATTTGGTGAATGTACTTTAAGTTATGTGACCAGTTTGGTTACTTTTAAGGTTACCAACCATGTTAGATGATCATATTTATAGTTACTAACATTAACGTAAAGGTTATTCAAATGGTCATCAAATGCATACATATTGTGGATTGAGTTTACTTTATCCATGAACGACAATGCTAATAACAAATTATGTATTATTGGTAACCATTCAATTGGTTAACGGATTGGTCATGACCAATAGATTATTTGGTTTGAATGTTTAGTAACCAAACATAATATGAGATTGATCTTGATTACAATGACTCTTCAAATTGAATCACCTTCCAAATAATCGATTTAACATGGTTCATTACTGGATTATCTAGTACCTATTACTAGATTAGAGGCTAACCCCTAAATCATTACTTTATTAACAGTTAAAATTCTAACCAAATGGTAATTATCCTAGTTTATGTAACCAAAGAGTAAGAAGAGTACCTCCATTAAGATTGATATTAGTAACCATTTGTAATAGTTCAATTTGATAAAATGACCTTGGAATGTAATGGGTACCAAATAACCTATTTATTTAATGCATGGGTAACTATTTACATTATACATTTGTAGTAACATCTTTAGGTTGATTTTAAGTTATTTGGTAATCATACCCCAAAATATAATTCCTCATCACATTTCGATTGTAATCCAAACTGTAATCTATTAGGGTAATTCAATTATCCAAAGGAATCACTAAATTTTGATTTAATATCCAAATTACTTTAAAAGCAACCATCTAAATTTAAAATGGTTTTTCACCATTCATTGGATTGTATTCAACATTTCAATAATGGTTACATGTCATTACCCATATTAGTAAATTAATATGTATTGGTCTTTTAGTAACCAATTATTTGTAACTAAATTTCAAGAGTAACCTCACAATGGTTAATATATTTAGTAACCTTATTCCATTTACATGAGGAGATCAGCATATTAACGATTATTAACAATCTTCTTTTTCTAAGTGAGATTGACTATTGATTAGATAATCTATGTAATAATTTCAATCATGGATATCCTTAATTGATTACCCAATATTGGTTATTGGGTTGATAATCAAAGAAATTCTTAATTTCCCTACCAAGATGAGGGAAATATGAAATGGTTTGACTAAGGTCATCTACATAGGTATGGATATTTTGGCTGGAGAGTTTATTGGTCTAGTAAATGTTAGACATGTTATCTAATCATTCCATTAGGTCTATAGGAATGGTTAACCAATAAACTAACTGCCATTCAACTGGTTGAGTTAGTACAAAGAACATTGAATAAGATAATGTACCCAAGTTAGAATAACCAATGAAGGTTATCCATGGTCACCATGGGGATTGTAATAATTGAATGACAACTGGGTTAATTGATAATGGTTGGTAAAATTAGCCAAGGTTACTAACCTTGTGGATCAAATTAACAGATCAATTTCACTTATCCATGGTCACCTAATGGTTATGGACATTGGTTATGTTGACCCACTATGTAATTGCTTGTTTAATCAATCATATTGATTACCCCAAATTCAAACTAAATTTGGTAGTGAATACATAAATAAATATAACATACTAACCATAGTACACTATAAATTTGGTATTACTCGTTTCATAACCATTAAGGTAATCTCAATTTATAACATCTTACAAATCAATAGAGCCAAATAACATTTGAATGTGGTCAATTGCCAATCACTAATATTTTGGTTACAAACAGTCAATGGATTGGTTAATCGATTTACTTCATAACTTGATTGGGTGTAATGGGTTACTCATAAATGTCAATGGATATTAACTTCAGTTAGGAATAACCATAGACCCAAGGGACTACTTGAGTAAGATGTTAGACCTATTATGGGAATACAAATGGTTAGTAAAGTGTAGATTAGTTAAAATGAATGAATTACCATATTGATTATGTACCAAATGACTAACAAATTGGTAATATGCATGATTGTATAACATTTGTCACCATAACTCATTAATACCTAACAATACCAACCAAATGCAATGGATTTTAAGGCAAATGGTTACCCAAGGGTTACTTGACCATCTTAGTTAGGTGGTTATGAAGGTTAAATAATATTATTAACCACAAACATGGGTCATTGTGAATAAGGAGACATTAAAGGGGTTAAAATTCATTGATACATTGATAACTATGGGAATTTGTCTTACATGATGAAATGGTGGTAACATGGTTAGAAGCATAATCATTTTTACTTGATACATTACCATTGAATGAAATAAATGAGTAATGACATTTAGTTATCGACCTTGGATAATACTTAATTGGTTATTGCACTAATATTGGGTTATACTATATATAATCATCAAAATCAATTTTGCTTGAAACTTAATAAGGTTTTTCTTTTGGTTAATGAATTGATATTAATGATACTTTGACCAAGAGTATTAGTAACCTTACCTATTAGTAACTTGTTTAGGTAGACTTCAAATCAATGAGTATTACTCCATTCTTCCCTTGAATACTAATCTATCCCTATTTGTTACTTGATCCATATAGTCATCTATGTCCTTACCCAAACATTCAAGATTTTTATAACTTGTTGATTTCATTTACTTTAGGTACTATGTATAAATTACATAAAAAGTAGGCCTTGAGATTAAGTAATCAATCTTTGTTAACATATGTTAGTCTATTGAGGGCACTCATTGGCCCATAATGTTAACCAACTTTGGTTTACTACCATAATGTTAATGTTGATGGTTGAAAAAGATAGTGATATTGGTCAATCCCTTACTGTATATCAACTTGTAGCATATTATGGTATAAAGGTGAATGCTAAATATTTTCGAATGTGGGACCTGGACCATTAATCATGTTTGATGGATCATGACCAAAATGTCAACCAATATCCATTCAAATAAATTAGGCAGATTCAATAGACCAAGATTCATTTATTAACAATCATTAGTAAGGTTATTAACCATTTGTCTGAAGTGTACTATAATGTCCATATTCCCTTTACTTAATTGGAATGTTACCATCATAAAAATCTAAATTGAGTGTTTAAATTATTAAGGTCATTTTAATTTGGTCAATGACTCCAAAAATGATAAGCCATCAAATTAAACTAACAGATTGAAATGCAGGTTGCCCAAATGGTCCTCTAAGTACCTTATTGGTTAGATAACTATTAAAATGACCATTAAATAGTTTATACATATTAACCTTTAATAATAATCATTAACTCATTACATTTAACATTAATTAAAAGGTTAACTATTGGTTAAGACAATTATTCATTTCGTAATATAAGTGTAGATTCAACATTTTAATAACTAAATTTAACATATGGACTTGTAATTTAGTTAATGGTGATTGGTTTAATGAAAAAATTTTGGGTCCCCCATCCATAATGATCATTGGCTTAGGTTACCTCAAAGATAACCATTAATTAACCTTTTACTATTAAACATTAAAGGTTAATCTTATTAAAACATTTCGTCATATTAGACACTATTCCAATGATTTAGATGAGTCACTTTAAATGTATAATACATTTAACCAAAGATGATTGGATATCTAACCCATTTTCATTTTTAACATTGGTAATAGGCAGAGATGCAGAAACTGAGAGACAAGCTAGCTGTGTCACAGAGAACAGCTAAAGCAGAAGCTCAACTGAAGGTGAATTTTGACTTTGCTTCCCTTTTGTTTATCTGAAATTGTTTTCATATCCTTATTTCATGATCTGGCTACCATATCCAACATAAATTAATTCAGGAGAAGTTTAAGCTGAGGGTAAAGACATTGGAAGATGGTTTAAAGCATGTATCAAGTTTCTCTGTTAACTCTGATGCATTTAATGGATACGTTAAACCTGAAAAGAACAGTAATATCCTGGGATTCCTAACAAGCAATGGAGGCATGAAAAAGAGGTCCACCTCGCAGCCAAGGGGTTCCAGCATCAGTCTAAGCTCTCCTTTGCAGCAGCCAAGGATCAAAACTGGAAAAGCTGAAGATAGCAATAAAAAGAAATATGGTTCTACAGAAAATATGTTTAGAAGAGATATACGGGCATCTAAAAATAAAGTGGTTGATAGCAGTGGAAAGGAAAACGCTGAAGTCAAGCCAAACATGGATGCCAAAATTGATGAGCATAAGAATGATCATACAGCTGTCTCAGCAGAAGTAAAGAACAAAGCTGTTGGCATTGAAGGGTTACAGAATAGGGGAAGCATCAATTCTGATGGTGAAGATGTGGTTTCAGGGTTTCTGTATGACAGAATTCAAAAAGAGGTGATAAATCTAAGGAAGGCTTGCGAGGCACAAGACAGTAGCTTGAATGCTAAGGATCAAGAAATCCAGGTGGAGTGATATCAACTGTCCCCTCTCTCTCTTTCTCAATCAATCACAAAATGAGCTCCATGATATATTGACTTTCTAACATAAAAATTCTCCAGATGCTGATGAAGAAAGTTAATACACTGACAAAAGCCATTGAAGTGGAGTCCAAAAAGGCAATGAGAGAAGCAGCAGCTAAAGAAAAAGAAGCCGCTTTGGCGAGAGTGGAACAGACCAAGAAGAATGGGAGTACAAATTCATCAAGAAGGTTAGTAAACTCTACTGATGTTGTAGAACTTTTCCCATACTGATCATATATTAGTAACAATCCAATACCGGTGAGATTCCTCAATGATGCAAATAATAATCCTTTGGAGACTGGTGGTGCAGGTAACCAAGTATCCTCAATTGTTTGATTGGATCAAAGGTGATGACCGGCTGAACTTCATATGATTCTTGGACCATGTCTGCTGATTATTCAATGTATATAAGGGACTCTTCCACTGATTTTAGCTAGTTGAAATAAATTGTGATTTGAAGGAAGACAAGGCTCTGACCTTACATTTTAGGACAGTGATGACCTGTGTTTATTGCTGCCTAGGCGGCTTAGTGCACCGAACTCCTATACCATACAGTTTGGGGAAGCGTCAGATGTACATAAAATGATCTGGTTTTGGTTTGTGTATGTGTATAAACAGATGGTACACCGGAAAATGGAACTGATTGAGTGAGTACTCGCTCGTAATTAGTGAAAAGGAAGACCATTTGGATTTGCTGAGGAACTACTTGGGAACCTGGATCCCAATTACCTGTATTGTCCTTTCCATATCTCAATAGGAGAATACAACGAGAATAATTGCAACTCTTAGGGACTGATATTCTTTCTGTACGGTAAAGCTGGTTTATAGACTAAAACATTTGAAATGTACAGCTAGTAATCTTCCTGGGCTAGCCTAACAACAAAGGAAGACCAAAGAGTTCTAGCATTGCGCACACAGGCTGCTTCAAGTAGGACAGAACAGGAGAAAGTAATTAATAGGAAAAAAAAAAACAGAAACACGTTTCTGGTTTCCATTCCTAGGAGCCTTTTTTTATTTTTTTATAATTCTGTCATCGGCTATACGGGTGTAAGCTTGCCAAGGAATTAGAGTTATGACCCAAATGGCAAAAGGAAAAGTTTGAAACCTACCACTTAAAAGTTTTGCACCTCAGGAATGGTAGCCAAAGATGGTTTCCACTTTCGATCCTCTTCTGTAAAACTCTCGGAGAATCTAACGGCAATTCCTTTAGACTTAAACTGCCTTGCATTTCTCAGTAGCAATTCCATCTGTTGCGTACTTTACACAATCTTATTTTTTGGGGCTCGACAAGTTTCGAGGTTGCTCCTTTGTTAACTAAGCGCAGATTTTAGCCTGGTGTTGGTTGGCAATGCTGCATATGACAGGTCAAGGTGCTCCAGGTTTTGGTTGCGATAACGGCAAGAACTGATCTTTTTAACCCTTGTAGAGGTTTTGAACTGTTCTTCTCCTCCGTTATGGATGAAAACTCTGCACTTCTTCGCAGGTGATGGCTCTGCCCAAGTATGCAGTTTCCCATTTACAATGATGTTCTGAATACAGTATCGTCAAGCAATTTATTGTGTGGATTTTAATTGGTTTCACGTTGAATGTAGTTTAACGTGCAAGCCATCACACCACCTTCACTTATTTATTTACTTATGTTTTATGCTTCCTATTTTCAAGAGAAACTGACTCTCTTTATATTAATGTACCAATTTTTGAGTAGGTCAATTGAGACATTCACTAGTCAGAGCCTAGGAAGGTCAACTGTCTGTTCGTCGTTTGTTCTATTCTTCATCGCATTACCACCTCTTACAAAAATAACATTCCTAGCTCCAAGTCAATCAATAAACAATTGTCTTGATCAACAATTAATTCAAACAAGATTCAATTATTTCTCTTTCTTCTCTGCCCCTACCACAGTTGTGTGTTCTTCAAGTGCTGAAATACTGAATAAAACATTTTCGATTTTTTCTGTTTTCTTTATATATACATATATATTTTTTATCATTTTAGACATGGTAGTTGACAGCCTATGCTTACGGCATCAACGTTTTCAGTTAAATTTAAAAGCCGAGGGAATAGAAATTCAAGTTTCTCGTAGCTCTTTTAGAGCTTTTTCAGGCCCTGGTCCTGCTTTTGGTGCCAAATGCACCTTTTGAATCAGACCCATCAAATATAATGTAGTTTTAAGAGAATTGCGATGGTATTTCAGTCTTACATACAGCTATGGCCGATGGCAGCCTAATCAAGGAAAAGAAAAAGAGAAGGGCTCAAATTCATGGCACACTGATGGCTGGCCTTGATAGATTCCATTTTTAATAGTACAAAATTCTCCTTCTCGGAGGACAGTGTCAGTGACAGACAAAATGGAGTTTAAAGAGCACATACACTTTGTGGACATATAAGTCCATAAACTGTCCCGGTAAACTACCTAGGCAGCAGCTACATCAGTTGGTTTTCTAGACTTTAGCCATGACTCAGCTGCGATTTTGGTAGTCAAGAACCAACCAACCTTATCAGGAGCCTCCAGGAATGGAGCATCTAACTCCTTTAAATGTGACTCAAACACACTGGCCAAGCCTTTGTCCGAATACATGTGTTTCCCGTGCCCAGTATTGATTCCAAGAACAGGTGGAAGCTCATCTCCAGATTCCAATGCCCTGGACAAGTCATTGATCCAGGCATGTAATGCTGTTAGAGCTGCCCCAGGAGAGAGGCTCTTTAGATGTAGTGACCATTGGGTTGAAGACCTAGACTGGATATCCGTATATATTCCAATTGCCAGCCCTAAGTCTATTAATTCACAGGCTTGCTCCAGTATGTTCAAGTTGACACAGAGGTCAATCAAACAATTACAGTAAGCCTTCTTTACATCTGAACCAATAGAATTAAAAAGTTCAGCTGCTTCCTTCTTAAAATTTCCCTCACTGCCTTTCTCCTCCAGAAGAAGTTTTACCACATAACCAAGCTTTGAATTGGCCCTCTCAATACATTCAACAAGTTTACCAAGTTCTTCCTTGGGTATTTGATTCATCACATTCAGAAGACACCCACATAACCGATCGTCTGGAATTATGCCTGATTCTATGGCTCGGTTGAATGTTGTCACAACCTCACTGGTAAGCTGGGCTCTCCCATAGCACTGAATAAGTGACGTTAAAACGAAGATATTAGGCTCAAAGCCTGCTTCCAACATGTCATTCAATGTGTTCTCGGCCTCAGACACTTGCCCTCTGCATGAGTATACAGTAATCAAAGATGAGAAAGTCCAACTATCAGCCTTAGTACCAGAACTCTTCATGTCCTCATAAATCTCAACAGCTTCATCTATGTAGCCGAGATCAGCACACATGGATAGCAGTGTATTATAAAGTATTACATTCAACTCCAACCCGTTCTCCTTCATCTCTCTATAAACTTTAAGAGCATCCTCACCGTAACGAGCTCTACCATAAGCACGCAAGAGAGCTGCAAAGGTCACAAAACTTGGTGAAAGCCCATCGTTGATCATATCCCTGTAGATTTTCTTAACCTGCCAAGGCCTCTTGGCTCTTCCCATAGCATCTAATAAAGTGTTATAAGTAACCAAATTTGGTTTAGTACCTAAAGCCTTCATTTCTTCAAAAACATTCAAACACCCGTCAAAATTGCTAGACATGCCATAAATTTTAATCAAGGTAGAGAACGTCACCGCATCAAGATGCCATTTCTCCGTTCTAGCACGGTCATACAAGCTCAAAGCCATTTCAACATTACCAGCTCGGCCATAAGCGTCAATCATAGTTGAGTAAGTAACATCATCAGGACTCAGCCCAAAACTCGGAATTTTCTCAAACCATTCCACAGCCTTATCAGGCAAATTCGACAACCTAGCACAAGTAATTAAAGTTGAAAACGTGGCATTATCCGGCTTAACCCCTCTCTCAAGCATTTCATCAAACAGCCTTTCTGCTCCACTCAAATCCCTGGACTTTCTAAAAACCTTCATCGTAACATTATAAATAATCACCTCTTTGTTAAAATTCAGCTTCTCTCGAAAATACCCAAGTGCAATCAATGCAATTTCCGGGTTTGACAAGTTGTTAACGATAACCACTGCGTCTTGCTCAAACAAATCATCACCCAAACCATTCAAAACACCAAAGACATCATCTTTATTTACATTACAAGAATCCAAAGCCTCAGCTGATTTAACAAGAGAAGCATACCTAGAATCGTAGGACCTTTTCTTGAGCTGGGAAGCTCTGGGGCTATTGGGATTGACCCATATGTAAGACGATTTAGAAGAGGACGAAGAAGAGGCAGTTTTGGCATCTGGGTATTCAAGATTTGCGTTCCTTGTGGCTTCTTGAATCGAGCAATGGGTGATTTGTAGAGAGGCTGTTCTTGATTGAGGTGAGACGCAATTGAGCTTCAAAGAATTGAAATTTCTTGGGGGCTTGGCATCTGCCGAAGAAGAGCATGAGTTGCAGAGACGCTGATAAAGAGAGTAGGAAGAGGAGCAGAGATTGTATGTCATCTCTCTGTCTCAGTGTCGGCTTCTGCCGTAGGCAGTGGAGGAGAGGCAGTCTTATCAACTGCTATTTTTGAAACATTGATAGATATTTTGGTTGAAAATTGAAAAGGACTTCGTTAGGAGGGAGCCGCAGAATTTTTTACATAGGAGCAGGCCTTCTTTATTTATTTAAAAAAAAGTCATTTTCACTTTTTCGTCGTAAAAATAAAGTCTATACGCCTCCAATTCTTAATAATTTTTGAATTGATGAAAAAAATATTTAAATTTATAATAAGTAAATAAAATAATTAAAATAAAATATTTAATTATTAAATAATTATTTATATTATTTTTTATTATTAAATTATAATATTAATAAAAAATTAAAATATATTATTTAATATTTAAATTTATAATTTTTTATTTTAATTTATTAATTTTTATTCGTATAATATTTTTAAAAATATATATTACTTAATTAATAGATTTTAAAATTTATTATTCTATACAGATTTTTATTAAAAATTAATTTTTAAATTTTTATTTAATTAAAAATATATTAAATAATAAAAAAATTAAAATTAAAAGATTTAAATTAATTTATTTTTATTTTTATTTTTATTTTTATTTTTTCCTTCTCATTAAAGCCATGATTTTTTGTTGTGTGTTTTTTGAGAAGTATTAAAGCCACGAATTTAAATGTTTAAGGTTTGCTGGAGTTAATGATGTATTGGGAGCCTTGATTAAAGAGGCGGTGGCAAATTAATTATTATTCTCTCTGTGAATTCCGAGTCCAAGAATGGCTTGGGAATGCGTTCTTGTAACCCAAATGGCACCTCACATGATCCGTTTGCGAAATTAACGGATCGGTTAAATTGGATACTTCTTTAGGGAGGCCCAGTAGAAAACGGGTTAACAAAAAAAGGCCCTATTGATTGCAGAAAAAATTCTTTATAATTTGTAATGATTAAAGATCGAATGCCCTGAAAAAGTTTCGGTTAATCGACTGGTTTGAGTGGACGAGATCACGAGACTTTTCGGCTATTTCCCGACGAGTTGGCTATACCAGATGTTTATCAACGGACACGTCAGTATCAACTTTTTTTTTTCTTTTTAAAAAAAAAAAAAAACCAAACTGTTGTTTCCTAAAATGTGCAACCTATCTGATGGTCCAATGCGCGCATTTGTATGGGGCCCACGTTTCCAGTTATTCATTTATTCTCTCTTGCCCCACTGGGATATTGGAATCGCTGACCACACCTTTACCTGGTTTTTTTAACGCCTTTTAAATTCCAAGAAAGAAAACCTGAAATTTTGTCTTTTTTTTTGGGTAGATAAAATTTGAAGAAATACCCCCCTCCCCCCAAAAAAAAGAAACGAAGCCTCAAGCTACCTGTAATAATTTTCTGAGTATGGTCCTAACATGCCTAAACCCCCACGGGCGGCGGCAAATTGTCCACCGGACAAGTAAAAATAAATTAAATAGTCTTCGAGACACAAGAGGTGAGCTCTACATGGGATGCACCTCGGCTTGTCCAAATTTTTGAAATTCACAATAAGCAAATCCAATCCCATATACTTGAATCCGATTAAGTTCTTGGACCTCACAGCTGTTGTTAGAATAGTGTTAAAATTTTTAATTGATCGAATTATAATTAAATATAAACAAATTGTATTATTAATTTATTATCATCTTCTTTATTAATATTCTTAATTTTTTTATTTTTATTTTTTTCGTGTCATTATCATAATAAATTATACACAAATTTATTTTTATTATATTTCATATGAAAATTATTCAGAATATATTATTTTATATAAAAAAAAATATAAATTTATTAAATAACAAATAATTTATCGTGTAAAATATATGTTGATCCACTCTCACAGTAACGGACCCAAAGCTATGCATTAAGTTAAAAAAGTACAATTCCACGAATCAAAGTCAGACTATAACGCAATTTGTTGGTACGGCCATCCCCTGTGTTTTTCTTCCCCTATAAAAGTTAGTCCTGGCTTGACCAGTTCCAAAAAATTCCTCTCCTGCTTTCCTTGTCATTAAGTTCTTTCAGTTACAAAACCTCTCAAATCTTGTGTTTACGGTAACACTTCAATCATCGAATCATAAAATGGCAATCGAGCATAAGGCACGGTGGATGCCGTGTCTTCTGCTGTTGGCCTCGTGTTTGACATACAGGGCAATTGGAGAACCTCGAGTGCATTGTTACTTCATTTTCGGGGACTCATTGTTTGACAATGGCAACAACAACTTACTTTCGACGGCCGCCAAAGCCAATTATCGACCTTATGGTGTTGACTTCCCTACAGGGCCCACTGGAAGGTTTACCAATGGCCAAAACATGGGCGATGTCATTGGTCTGCTTCTTCTTCTTCTTTCTCTCCCTCCCTAAATTGAAAGATCTAAATATATGTATATATATACTATACAATCATGTTGGACAAAATCTGTTCGAGAGCTTGGATTGTAGAAACAATGACTTTAAGAAAATATAAAAACACTAAACTGTATAAATACATATGCATCCCACCAAAAAATTAAATTTGTCAATTAAAGAAAATCATCAAACATTTGCAATTTGCTTATCCATTTCTTGTTTGTAATTTATATATAGATGATCGTGGCCGATTAGGTAATTCTTTATTATATTATAATTTTGTAATTATACATATCAGCACTGTTGCGAGTAGTTCAAGGTATACGGTGATTTGCCCGTTAAGTTTTGAAACATGTACACAAGTAATTCCAAATCGTTTTGGAACAGCTCGACTTCTGGGTTTTCAGAGACCGATTTCTCCATTTGTCAGCCTAACAGAAGAGCAAGAATTGCTAAGAGGTCTAAATTATGCATCTGGTGCAGCAGGGATTCGCGAAGAAACCGGAAGGCACCTGGTACACGAATTCCTTGCCATAATGGCTTGCTATTTTTATTGATGAAACCCGAATAGTATTTCATATTCTAATTGATTTTTTCTTAATTATCGTCCTCTAGTCGAAATTTTTATCGTTGACTTTTCAGGAGACAAACATGTGAAATGGATGTTCAGAGAATACCCTCTTGTATAGGAGGAGTTCTTGACCCTATATGTTGTTTTGTAGGGTGATCGATTCCCCCTTAATGAGCAGCTAAGAAATCACGAAATTACAATTTTACGCATCAAACTACTATTGGGAAGCAATGCCTCAGCTGTGGATTACCTAGACAAGTGCATGTACAGTGTTAATATGGGCAACAACGACTACATTAACAACTACTTCCTGCCACAGTTCTATAACACCAGCACGCTGTACACTCAAGACCAATTTGCAACGGTTCTTGCTGACCAATATTCTCAGCAATTAACGGTAATCAGAAATTGTTTTTTGTTCCGAGGATTTCTTTTTTAGAAAAAAAAAAAAAAAAATTTGCCTCTTGGCAATCAAATATGAGGCATCTGACATTTTGCATTTCTGTGGAAATGCCAGAGATTGTACAACCATGGAGCAAGGAAGGTGATTATAATTGGGGTGGGTCGGCTAGGCTGTATTCCAGCTTTATTGGCACGGTCTGGCACCACCTATGGCCCTTCATGTGTGGACAATGTCAACAAGGCTGTTCAACTTTTCAACGCCAAGCTCATATCACTGGTCCATTCCTTCGACGCCAATCTCCCCGGCGCAAAATTTACCTATATAAATTATTACGGATTTGGTAGTGATGATCTTACAAGATTAGGTAAGATAAACTTTTGTTCTCCTACGTTTTGTTATTTGGAGAATTTTTCTTTGTAGATTGATCACGATATGAGAAATATATGTAGTCTATTCGATTAGGCATGCTGCCTGGAAATAAACAGCATTGCAGCTTAAATTGAGTTAATTAAAAATGTGAGTCTCAAATCGATGAAATACAAAAAATTAATCTAACTTATATGCACGTGCTTAAACTTTTAAATGGATATACTATTTGAAATATTATCATATAAATCTCTCCTGTCTGCATTTTGTGGTTACACTTTCTTATGTTTTAATCTACGATTCCATAAACATCAGAATTCTCAACGAAAACTACCGCATGGAAGCAAAAGTCTGAAGCAAACCCAACAAGAAATTCTTTGCGTTTCGATGTTGCTATGTACGTAAATGCTACAACTATTTTCAGCCTTATTAATTGTTGGAATTACCGTCGTTCAGGTTTTACAGTTACCCATGCGAGCTGCTGCCCAACAAGGAGTGGCGACGGCCAGTGCATTCCTTTCGGAAACCCATGTTCCAACAGGTCTGAATATGCGTTTTACGATGCAGCCCACCCTACAGAGCGCATAAATATAGTCTTTGGAACAAGAGCATATGCTCCTAGCCTACCTACTGATGCCCATCCCTACTCCATTAGCCAACTAGCGCAGCTCTAATCTGCAAATATGTTCTCTCTAGATCCCACTCGTGGAAAATGGGGGCGTTCTCAATGGTCAATAGACTGTAATAAATAAATGTGACCGTATTTGCTTACAGGGCCGCCGAACCCAATGTAGCATTCTCCTCTTGACTTTATGCAACGATTTACAAAAAATATTGCAAACATAAGAAAATACCCACTATAAACAATACAGAAACAGCTCACGATCCCAAGAGGAGCCCGTTAAAGGATGATCTCTGTGTTTCCAGTGGCTATTAAAAAAAAAAAAAAAGAAAAGAATGCCACAATTATTTTTTAATAAGTTATTATTATTTGACAATCTACTTAACGAGTTGATATTTTTTATAACAAATTATAAGTAATAGGTGGTAATAAAATCATAATTTACATATAAAATATATATATATATATATGATTATGTAATTTATATTAATATAATTAAAATTTTTGTTGATTTTAATTTTATTAAATTTAAAATATTTTAATTTTTAAATAAATATTAAAAATAAATTATAAATTAAATTTTAATAAATAAATTTATTAAATAAAAATTTTTAATTTATATAAAATTTATAATTAAATTTGTTAAATTAATAGAATATTAAAAATAATTAAATTTAAAAATTTAAAGAGTTATAAATTTTATATTAAATACTAATAAATATAAATATATTATATAATTTCTATATTATATTTTTATATATTTATAATTTATAAATATAGTAATATTTCTTAAATTCTTATCAAATAATATTTTAAAACTTTCATTTCAAAAAAAAATATTAAAAAATTTTATAATTATAAAAATTTGATTATAATTAAAATAAATTTATATAAATTAATTAATATATATTTGATTTATAAAATTAAAATTTAATTATAACAAAATTCTTATAATTATAAAATATCTCATATAATAATATGTAATAATAGTAATATCTTGAATTACTTCAAAATAAAATACTGCGATATTATTTGCGTTGCAGCAAGCTTAGATTTTTCAAGCGTAGATTGGAATACGAACAAGCCGATCAAGTCAAAATGGTGAAATTTTTCAAAGCTTATGGCGTTCCTTTTGTCCTCTTTGTTTTTCTGTTAGGTATATGTACAATTTTGCTGTTATATCCTATGAAGTTGTAGGTATGTCAATAAATTTTCTAATGCCAACCATGTGAGTGACACCCAAATTTTGGGTGCAAGAATTAAATGATTATAAGATAATATATTTTTCTAGATAAATGACAAAAAATAAATATTAGCACATATCATCTAAAAATATATATATTTTTGGTTTAAAAAAGCACTCCATTATATGGCTTGAGGATTTTTCCCGAGATCAACTCCAATGTAGGTCTCATTTAATAAAAGTTAATATTTTGAATTTAAAAGAAATAAAAATTTCTTTAAAAATCAATAAATGTACAATTAGGATGATAAAAATATATATTAAACAATATAAAATATATAATAAATTATAAAAATATCTAATAATATATTTTTGTATATTTTTTTTTAGTTGTACCTTTTATTGTTCTAATTGTAAATTTAATAATTTTGAACGAACAAAACTAAAATTTAAAAAAAAAAATTGAAAATATTATTTTTTTATTAAATGTGACTTACAATAAGATTGATTTGCAATTTTACATTCATAATTCTGAATACAGAAAACATTGAGGGAGAGGGCCCCTCCACAGGGGTTAAAGAAATTTAAAAAGAAAAAATATGCCAAAAAACAAAACAGCTCCCAGAAGAAGCAAAAGATGCGGCAAGTCAGATTTAAGGTCTACATGGCAAGTCAACATTATAAACTTTGACTCCAATCTTTCCGCGTCACATCTCCCTTCGTCTCTCTCCATTCTCTTCTATTGTTTTTCCTTTTTTAACTCTCTTCATGTTCAAACCCATTGACTCTAAAAAATTAAACTTCCGTAAACCTTTTTTTTTTTTCAAATAAATAACATGAAAAATTATAATTTCATTTAACAGTTGAAGAAAGTTCAATAAAAAGAAATGAAAATGAAGAGGAATTGAAATTCTCTCAAAGTCATCGACGACGCCGCGACCAACACCGCAGAATTTACAACGGTAGTCCTATCATAGAGAAGACGTTGATTTTGTGGCGAGACCAATCACTTTATTGGGAGATCAAGAGCAGTGAGACGGCGACCAAGCAAACGTATTTGGATTCTGCAATTTAGATTTTCTTTCCAAACTCTGCAATTAAGGCTTGTCGCCAGTAATTGATTTCTTTTTTTTTTTAAATTTATATAGTTAGAATCCCATAAATTTTTTTATAATATTATTTAATTTTATTATAAAAAAATACAAATTAATTATATAAATATAATTTAATAATAATAATAATTTTATACTATTAAATAATATTTATGAATATTTATGATATTATCTGAATATATATATATATAATGAATTTAAATTTTATATTAAATTTTATATTAAAATTAAATAATATTAAAATTTATATATTTTAACACAAATTATATAATTAGAATTATAATAAATTTTTTTTTTTTTTCAAGATTTGAATTCTCCCTTGATTTAGTCACTCTTTACTATAGAATAAAGGCCAACAATATTTTTTATTGTACACATCATAAATCAAGACCCTGAACTGAGCACATATATTAAAGAGCCAAGATATATTGTTGGTGGGAGCAAAAATAAAAGAAAACCATATAATTCTGCAAAACTAAAGCTTTAACTTAGATTGAAAATTATTGGTGATTTTAAAAACTCATGAAACTGAAAATAAAAAACATAAAAAGAAATAAAAAAATACGTGGCATAGAGAAAGACTGGATAGAAAAATTAATGTCATAATTGGGTGGTTTCGACGAGTGTAGAAAATGAGTGTAGACCATGAAACGGACAGAGAAAAAAAGACAACAACAAAATGATACAATGAGAGAGAGAAGAGAGAGAAGAGAGAGAGAGAGAGGTGAATCTTATGAGACGAAAGAGAGATAACGGGAGAGAGAATAATGTGACGTGTAAGGTTTAATGGTCAAAGTAAATAATTTTAATCTGTCACTTTGACATTGAAAGCTTAGCGGACGTATGGTAAAGTGCTACAAATGCGCAACCGAAGTACTGAACCTGAATGTTACCAATTCATGGGTGTTTTCTGTTTTTAAAGGTAGTGATATTGTTTGGATTTTTTTTCCTAAAATTGAACAATAAAAAATGTATTAACTTCTACTCCTGTCGTTAAAATAAATAAATAAATAACTTCATTATTTTGCAAAAACTTATTTTATTATTATTAACCCTGGTTTTTTTGGAAACAAGTATAAAGCGGGGGTACACTTGAGAAACTGGCAAATCAAATCCACCGGGGATGACTTCATAGAAACACTTGTTAAAAGTCCCCACATAAGCTTCTTGCAAACATATAACCACAGTCAATGATCCATCCCCTTCAGGGCTGCGAATGATGGCGGAATCCCCATCGGATAAATGAGGCCCGCCGGCCACCAAACATAATTCCTTTCCCCACCCAAAATCAAGACCGTGGAGTGGAAGCGATAGCCAGCTGACCACAGAAAGGTTTCGGTTCCCATCAGGACTTCCTTATTGAAACTTGCTCAAGTCTGGCTGATTCTTGAGGAAATCAATCGCATCGTTTACAAACTCTCCGTCCAATCTTTCAATAGCCTCTCTTATTTTACTCGCTGCATAACCCAATGGCCTTGACACCAACTCGTCCGAGCGGCTGATTGCGCAGACATAAAAAATTGCATTGCCAAAATAACTTCGAGGCAGAGGCGGCTGCATGTGTCTGCGTATGTCTACACAGACATCCAATGCTGTTAGCTGCTCGGGTTTTAGGCCACGAGCTTTGCAAGCAGACCTCCACAAGTGTCCGGCCAACGTCTCGTACCTGCTATAACCACTGCCGTGGCTATCAAAGCTCTGGTATTCATTAGCCTTGCTCCTCAATTTCTCAACTTGGTCCTTGGTTATCCTCAACCATAGAAGACGGGTCTTCTTGTTCTTCTCCTCCTCCTCCTCCTTCGTGTCATTCGATTCCTGATGCAAGGAAGGCAGAGAATTGAACTCAGGATGATTAAGCCGATGCTGCCTGATTGGCGGGTCCCCTGCTCGCAGCAGCTTTCGATCAAGGACTGGCATTGTGTCTAGCGGCTCACCGCGAGTAATTCTTGCCCACTCATGTATGAAATGAAGCGCGCTTCCTCCGTCAACCACGACATGGCATGTTGAGAGACCAATGCTAAAACCACCACACTGGAACCTGGTCACTTGTGCTAGAAATAGAGGCTGCGTATCTAAGGGAGCACCATCGTCAAAGGTGGGAATCAGCGGTTCAAATGCTGGAGACGGCGAAAAGTCTCCATAGTCCTCCAGTTTGCACTCGGATTCAGCCTCAATAAGCTGAACACCTGCCCCGTTGCAATCAAGCTCAAGGCGGCCGCCACCAATGGAGCGTAGACGGCCGGAAAATGGATAAAATGGTACTAATACCTGGGCGAGTGAATTTTTCAGGGTGTCAATCATAAACAAGGAAAGAGAACTCGGCGACGGCCTGTAAAAGTAGAAAGTGGGAATGTGGCACATCATTCCGATTTGATCCAATTCTGATAAGTGAAGACGTCCGATCCAGGTCGGCTCGGCTGGTTTCACCGTGTAAGTGCCTTTGATATTCACCGCCATTTTCATGTTGTAAGATTAAATTGGCAACAAGAAGGCTGCAGCTACCAACTACTGCCCACCTCGCTCCACGGCAACATACTTATATAACGAAAAGAGATGGCTGATTACACTTGGTAACTTCAATTTATTAGTACAATAAATGTATTATATTAAATTATATTTAATTTTTAATTTAATTAAAAAATATTTTAAATTTTTATTTTTTATATATAATATTAAGTTAATTTGATTATTTGTTTAAAAAATAAAATTAAAAAACTAAAATTAAAAATTTTTTTGTCTTAATTTGTTAAAATATTTTTATTTTAATTATAATAATAATAACAATATAGATAATAAAAAAATAATATTGTAATAAATTATATTATAAAAATATAAGATTATAAAAAAAATTTTATTTAATATATTTAAGAAATATTTTTAAAATTAAAATATAAATTTCAGTTATGATAAAAATAAGAATTTAAATAAAATATTTTTAAAAAAACTATAAAATTAAAAATTAAAAATTAAGAATATATGTATGATAAATATTTAATTATTTTATAAAATTTTATTTATTTTATATTATAATGTATTATATTATTTGATTAAATTTGTAATAATTTTTATATTTTTTAATAATATGCGTGTATGTACATATATTATAAAAATACATTAAAATGTTTTGTACAAAATAAAATTTTAAAGGAAAAAAAAAAAAAGAGGCTTGAAGATAGAAACTAGATAAAGTTGGGTTGTTTCCCGCAAAGCAATGAAAAGAGATGGATTTGTTTAAAGAAATTGGGAAACGATCGTCCGTGGGAACCCAAGATAATTCTCGAACAAAGTAAGTCCGAATCCTTCGGATAAGACGTGAACTTGTATACACTTGTATGCATCTTACGGCCCAAGAGAATTTGTCATTTTATAAATAAAGAAAGCATTAAATTCTAAACAAAAAGAAAGAAAGAAAGAAAGAAAGAAGACAAAAGCATTAAATTCGAAAAGGAAGAAGAGCATTAAATGTCACATGGGAGAATATATTCATCCAGATGGATTTAAACACGAGGCGAATCCTTTTGGGTTTAACTTTTAATTATGACAGATAAGTTCCGGTTGTGCAAGGGAACGGAGATCCATAATTTTTTTTAACATTTATATAATTTTATAAATAAATTAAATATTTTATATAAAATAATAATTTAATTAATAATTTAATTTATTATTATTTTATAATTTAAATATATATTCTTATATTAATATTAATTTTAATTAAAAAAATAAATATTTAAATATAAAATTATAAAATTTTAAATTTATTAATATTAAAATTAAATATAAAAAAATTACATAAATTTAATAAAATTTAAATAATAAATTTTTTATAAAATAAATTAAATAAAAAAATGACGGATAACTTTTAATTTTAATTTAAAAGTAACATTTTAATTAATTTTACTAATACATCATGTATTATTATAACTACCCAGATGTAACGAGGTTTCTACCGCAAAACATCTTGGAATTCAACGAGGATATGATTTTTGCTACCCAATTCAACCTTTTGTTTGTTGTTTGTGCAAATATAAGCCTCTTTAGGGATGACTTTTGAAGAATATATATGATTTGCAATCTGAAAATAAAAAGGATGACTAAGAAGGACCTTTAAAGGCTTTTTATTTGTTTTTTATTTTTTATTTTTAAATTTTTAATTATTTAATAATATAAAAAATATACAATAAAAATATTAGTTATTATACTTTTTAAATCGAAATATAAAGTTACAAGTTAATATTCTTGTAAAAATATAAATTTATAAAATTTGAATATGTAAAATTATTTTTAATTATATAACATTATTACTATTATTAAGTTAAAATTTTATACTATAATTATTATATTTTAATTAATATAAATTTTTTAAAATAAAATAAATTTTTTGATTATATTTATTTAATTATAAAATAAAAATAATATAAAAATTTATATAAAATAAAATTTTTGATACTAATTTTTTTTTATTATTAATAAAATAAAATTAATAAAAATTTTTTTATAGAGTTTGTTGAATTAATTCGATAAATTTAAATAATTATTTTATAAATATAATTATTTATATATATAATTATTATGAATAAATAATTATTTTAATTATTTAAATAAAATATAATAATTTTAAAAAAATATATTTTTTAAATAATAAATATCAATATAAAAATTTTATATAACTTTTAATAAAAAATAAAATCTATTTCAAAATAAAATAAATATATATAACTTTCATATAAATAATTTTTTTTATAAAATTACCTTTACGTCAATTAAATATATATATCAATTATCTCAATTTATAAATTTTTATTTAAATTTTTTATAAATATTAACATGCTTGAATGAGATAATGTTATAATTAATTATAATTAACTATTATTGAATTAAAAAATTTATATTTATATTTCAATTAAATTTTTTAAATTTATTTTTAGTTAAAATATATAAATATATTTTAATAAAAAAAATAACGAGATAAAAATTTAAATAATAATTAATAATTAAAATACACCTAAAATCACTATTTAAATTGCCACCTAAGGGTTCAAAAGCTATCATTGAAATGCAAACCGAAATTTGAAATGTTGGGTTCATTTCCAATTTGATCCAACACCCCTACGTGATATATTCATGGAAACACTTCTTGAAGCCTCCACATAAGGTACTTGCAAGCAAATAACGACAAACAAGAACCCATCACCATCAGGATTGCGGATAATTACCGAATCACCATACGATGCATGAGATACACCAGCCACTGTACACAATTCCTTTCCCCACTCAAAATCAAGACCATGAAACGGAAGCGTTGGCCAGCTGACCACATAAAGGTTTGGGTTCTCATAGCTGGCCCATCAGGACTGCGCACCTGAAACTTGCTGAAGTCTGGTTGATTCTTCTGGATGTCAATCGCATCGTTCTCAAACTCTCCGCCCAATCTTTCAATAGCATCTCTTATTTTACTCGCTCCAAAACCCGCCATGGCCTTTCACTGTTTATACATTATTGTTCTGCCTATTCAGGACCAGGGATTTGCCAACGATGGGCATTTGCTAACTATACAACGCAGCGAAACTCTGGGATGTTATTGATACTTACGTTTCCGAAGAAAATCCCACCACACAAAATCATGTGAACGCACGCAACATAAAAAAAATTAAGGGAATAAAATATTTTCATTAATCATTTCTTTTTCTATGGTCACCGTGCATCTCCAGTACTATGATCATATTATACGGCAAACATGGGGACATGGTGTGACGCTTGTCTGATTACTCTTGTTATTTAGGATCCACCGCATGTGGGTGACCCAACACGGAGATGGAGACCCATATGGGCCTATTGTGATTTTGTTTTCATATTTTACCGGTGCAAATTGTAACAAAAGAGAAGAACAGTGTCAATTAGATCTAACGCCCGGACGTAGTCAATTATCCAACTTTTCCAGGTGCAAATGCTTATTAACACAGATTTAACATTTTGTTTTGTTCTGCCGACATTCTGGGAGGTTGCTTTGACTTTAAGTTACTAACAATCTTAATATACAGCAAATTTGGGGGTATAACTCTTTTGTGAATAGAAGAACGCACTTGATTTTTTTTTAGCTATTAATATGAAAAAGTGAATAAAAAAATTTATTTTATTTGTAAAAAATTATGATTAAAATAAAAATAATATAGTTTAAATATAATATTTTTTATATCATATAAATTTTTTTAATTAAAAAATTTTAATTATTAAATAAGATTTAAAAATACACGCATTAAACCCTTAAAGCTTTAACAAATTTTAGCTTTTCTGGGCGCATTATTTGCCTTGCTTTAATGCCATTCTCGAGTTAGCTTGTAAATGTCAAGAGAATGCGGTTGGTCGACGCGATCGATCAGTGTGAAAAAAGCTTTGGTGTGGGGCATCGCGTCTGGCTGTCATATTTTCGCATGATAAAATGCATGAAAGAGTAATGGATCGATGCACTCAGCCGCCGCCTACCTTTGAACAAACCATGCCAATACCACCAAATGCTTCATTAATTGACCATCACCTTTCAATATATTATTGGCTAGTGGATGCACGGAATCAACACTCTTACGTCTGCTTAACTAAGGTACATACTCTGCCTTTATATAACCGAGAAAGTGTCCTTATAATTCATCTCTGCCCTTGGCCACTCTGCTTGACTCAATAATACTTCGTTTCAAGCATCCTCAGAGTCCAGGGTCATCAAAAGATCCTTCTGTCACCACAATGGCAGAGAACGTACGTACGTGGATGCTATTATTTTTCCATCTCTTTATCCCTTGGGAAGCACTGTCTTTTCCTTCCTATTTCTGTGACGGGTGTTTTTTATTTATTTATTTATTTTTATATTTCACTTATTCTCTTTTTCCACAGTCTCTTTTTGTACTTTTGGGTATCTCTAGTGACATTCCATCTGTGTCAGCACCATGTTTCAGTTAAATTCTTTCTTGTCTACAATTCCCAAAATTCTTTGTTTCTTTGTGACCGGTGACACATTCAAGTTTCTCTGCATCATTTTTTTATTTTGCCTTTACACGAGCCGTAAGTTGTACGTGTTACACGATGTTACAGGTTACAACGATGGTTATTAAAGTTGACCTCGGCTGTGAGAAATGCCGCAAGAAGATCAAGAAAGTGTTGTGTGAAATCTCTGGTGAGTACTCTCTGTCATGGCAATTCAAGGATATTTTTTCAATAATTATAAAAAGTGGTATGGTGACCGAGTTTATTTCTTGGAAATTTTGTGTCTTTGTGAACAATAGAAATTAGGAACCAGATTTACGACGAGAAGTCAAACACTGTGACAATCACTGTGGATTGTTGCTGTCCTGAGAAGGTCAAGGAAAAGATTCGCTGCAAAGCCGGGGTTATAATACTGTGCATCGAGATCAAACCATGTGATGAGGCTACACCACCACCGCAGAATCCCCCGTCAAAACCGCCGAAGTGCTCACCGCCGCCCAATCCACAACCAATGCCTTGTTGCTGGGAATGCTATCAAGTTTATTGGTGGAGCCTGCGTTACTGGGGCCCATGCATGCCACCCCCATGTTATGGGAGTGGCGGGTGCAGCGGGATTTATGTGAGCAGATGTTTTGATTATGTTTGCGAAGAAAATCCCACTGCACCATGCCACCCCCCGCATCATACAAAATAAGGTAATAAAAAGTTTCCACTATTCATTGCTTTTCTATGGTCCTGTTGCATCTTATATGTCAGAGATTGGGACAGGGGGTGACGATTGTCTAATTACTATTGCTATTTGAAGTTTAAAGCAAACAGGTAACGCAACAAGGAGACCGAGATCCATACGGGCCTATTGTGATTTTCATTTCATATTATTATACCTGTGTAAACTGTAACATGTTAAGAACAGTGCCAATAATAACTAGACACCCGACAGAGTGTCCACTTGCACATGATTATGTAGAAGATAACACAGATTTATGATGTTGTGCTGTTGTGTTTACATTTTGGGAGGCTGTTTTGATTTTAAGTTACTAACAATCCCACAATATACAACATATTTGGTGGCTTCATTTCTACGCATCTCGTGTCCTCCTGGGATTGGGATTTTGTATTCTGGGTGGGCAAGAACCAGTCAGCCGTTATTTGAATCTTGTCCCGGGTTCCATGATACACTTGACATAATGAAAAATAAATTGAATCTTTCCTGGCGGCCGGATGACTTGACTACTTCTACTTTTTCTTTTTTCTTTTTTTCTTTTTCTTTTTCTGAGGTCAGAACTAAATTCCCTATCCCGATCGGAGGCCACGTCCACTGACGAATTATCGTGACAAATTCTTGTTACTCATAAGAATCCGACAGCCTTATTAGGATCGTTTGTAGGATTAAATATTTTGAGTTTGGCCTTCAATTTAAGTCAATTACATTATACTTTTGATGCCAATCGAGTTTTTTTTTTTTCTTTTTTTCTTCTTTTAGTGTTACAAGGAAATTAATGTTGCTTCAAACAAGTCTTTTGTTTTCGGATTGTTAATTGTTTCTCATTTCTTTATATGACAGGTAGCTTGGCATTCGAACAAATCATATCGTGGCCAATGTGAAAGCAGACCCTGATGCCTCCAATTTATGCTTTTTTGTAAAAGAAAGAATAATAATAATAATCATATTGTTATCTAGAAGTCTGGTATGATCAAGAATTAGTCATTTTATAATATTGATGTTTCATCACAGACATGGACAAATATTTGGAGCCCCCATTTATTAACCCATACTCTCGTGTTCCCATTGTAATGTAAGTCTTGTATGACAATCCTATGCAATAATGCCATATAAATAAAAATATTTTTATTAAAAATTACATGTTATTAAATAATAATAATAATATTATTATTAAAAATATTTAATATAATTATATTACAGGTGGCTTGGCATTGGAACAAATCTTAACGTGGGCAATATGAAAGCAGACCCTGGTGCTTCTAATTTCTGCTTTTTTGTAAATATCATAAAAATAAAATTTTACATATCATATCTATTAAATATTAAAAAAAATATTATTTTTATATAAAATGTCAAATAATAATAAAATTTTAAAATTAATTTTTAAAAATATCTGATTTAGACAACGAAAAAATAAAAAAACTTATATATTGACACTTATTAAAAAAAAATTTTGAATTATTATAAAATTTTAATTTAATAAATAAAATAGAGTATTATAATTTTTATTTTTTAATTATAAAAATATTTTTTTTAAAAAAAATTATATTTAAAAAATTAAAATTTAAAATATAATTAAATAAAATAATTAAATAATATTTTAATTATATTTTAACTTAAAAATATTTTCACCCATCACAATTTAAGTCAAAACAGATTAAAAAAAAAAAATGTCTAATGACTAAACGCGCGATATAGGACTAGATTAGGAGCTGCTACAGAGGCCACGTACGCATTGATATCATCGTGGGTGTCACGTGTTTCGTGGAAATTTGGTTGCAGAATAATATTATAAACCGCATTGTTAGGTGTTACTCGGCTGTTTGCTTGAATCTGTGGTAGGTTTTCTCCACTTCTCACGCTGAGGGGAGGAGTGACATGACTCGATGGACGGAACGGAATTCATACCGTCAGATTGTAATTAACGGTCGGGTCTCATCTTGTTTACCGATCGTCTCAATTATTGCTCACTGTATTTTTGTGCGGAGAAGGTGGGGTGGGTCACTCGCAAGATTGGCTTGGGAAGTCAGCAAACGACCATCACGTGTCAACATTTTATTGGGCAGTCGATGTTCGGAATCGACGCTCTTGCGTTTGCCGTACTAAGATGCAAACTCTGCCTTGATTTGTATTGCAGAACAAGTGTTCTTATCAACTAGAAACCCACCCTTTGCATGCATCAAATGGGACAATCAATCACAAATATAACTAATATTAATGCAAAAATTTTATACAATTTTTAATAAAAAATAAAATTTATATAAAATTAAAATAAACATACATGACTTACACCTGAGTAATTCTTTTTATGAAATTATTTTTTAAATCAATTAAATATATATATTAATTCTCTCAACTTATAAATTCTCATTTAAATTTTTTATAAATATTAATATATTTAAATAAAATAGTGTTATAATTAATTATAATTAATAATTATTTAATAAAAATTTGATATTTATATTTCAATTAAATTTTTTAAATTTATTTTTAATTGAAATATATAAATATATTTTAATAATAAAAAAAAATAATGGGATAAAAATTTAAATAATAATTAATAGTTAAAATACACCTAAAATTACTATTTAAATTGCCACTAAGGGTTCAAAAGCTATCATTGAAAAGCAAACCGAAATTTGAAATGTTGGGTTCATTTCTAATCTGATCCAACACCCCTACGTGATATATTCATGGAAACACTTCTTGAAGCCTCCACATAAGGTTCTTGCAAGCAAATAACGACAAACAAGAACCCAGCACCATCAGGATTGCGGATAATTACCGAATCACCATACGATGCATGAGGTACACCAGCCACTATACACAATTCCTTTCCCCACTCAAAATCAAGCCCACCTGAAACTTGCTGAAGTCTGGTTGATTCTTCTGGATGTCAATCGCATCGTTCTCAAACTCTCCGCCCAATCTTTCAATAGCATCTCTTATTTTACTCGCTCCAAAACCCGATGGTCTTGACACCAATTCATCCGTGCTGCTGGTTGAGAGACATCAATAATTGCATTTGCCAAAGTAACTTCGAGGTAGTGGCGGCTGCATATGTCTGCGTATATCGACACACACATCCAATGCAGTTAGCTGCTCAGGTTTTAGGCCACGAGCATTGCACGCAGACCGCCACAAGTGTCCAGACAAGGTCTCGTACCCAAAATAACCAAGGCCATGGCAATCTGCACTTTGGAACTCATCAGCCCTGCTCCTCAATTCTCAACTTGGTCCTTGGTTTTCCTCAACCAAAGAAGACGAGTCTTCTTGTTTTTCTTCTCCGTCTCATTCGATTCCCAAAGCAAGAAAGGCAGAGAATTGAACTCAGGATGATCAAGCCTAGGCTGCCATGTTGGCGGGTCCTCTGCTCGCAGTAGCTTTCGTTCAGTGACTGGCATTGTGCCTAGCAGCTCACCTCATGTAAGCCTTGCCCATTCGTGTATAAATTGAAATGCGCTTTCCCCGACGCTAAAACCACCGCATTGGAACTTGGCCACTTGCGGTAGAAACAGTGGCTGCTCATTTAAGGGAGTGCTACGATGAAAGGTGGGAATTAGAGGGTAATATTCTGGACTGGCCAAAAGTCTCCAAAGTCCATTATTTTGCCCTCGGATTCAGATTCAATAAGCAGGTCGCCTGCGGCGTTGCAATCAAGCTTAAGGCGGCCGCCACCAATGGAGCGTAAGTGACTGGAAAATGGGTAACATGATACTAATACCTGGGCTAATGAATCTTTCAGTTTGTTGATGACAATGTCACTGCTAAGTGGAGAAGAATACCTGTAAAAGTAGATTGTGGGATGGTACCGGCTTGATCCATTTCTGATAGGGGAAGGCATCCGATCAGTGTCGGCTCGGCAGGTTTGACCATGTAAAGTGCCTTAGATACTCACCGCCATTTTTCTTCAGATTAAATAGGCAAAGGGAAGTGGACAGCTACTGGCAACTGCCCATCCTACCTCGCTGTAATGATACTTAAGAGGCAGAGAAAGGAAAGAGAGAGATGCAAAACTGGAAAAAATAAAAAATAAAAAAGATTTTGATAAGAGGAAGGGCACCAAGCCAAGCCTTGCCAACAAGATATTGGGTCCGGGCAGCATGCCCCAACCGTTAATGGAAGCGAGACTAAATTTACCAGGCCGAGGCGAGAAAAGGCCCAACTTTTTTGTAGAATGTCGGTGGGACTTCTGGTACTGTGTTTGCTAATTCTTTCGCTGTCTTCAAGTTCTCCAACGTTAACAGTACTTAGACCAGAGCCCAAAAGGATCGAATTAACGCCCATAGCGCGTGAGTTACATCACACACGAATGCGGGATTAAATGATTAAATAAATTCTCTTTTTTTGTATGGAAAAAGGGAAACTAAAATTTGAAATTTCCATGTATGAAAGAAGAGAAATTTGAAAAATATAAAATTTATGAGAATGAAAAGAGTTAAAATATATTTTTTTATCAACAAAAAGAACAATAAAAAAAGAAATTTTAAAACTCAGTATTTAATCAATTAATTTTAATATAAGTCAGAATATATAAAACTTTTTTGATTTTTTTGGAATTCTCGCATAATCGACTAAATAAGTGAATATGACATCTACCTTTCACGCAAATTCCAAAAATGGACAATCCGCTTTAGGATGTGTTTTTCCTGCAAGGTGTTTTTCAGGGTTGCGGGCTTACTGAAACAATAATAGATCCCTGCACATTACATAAAAAATAGAAAAAGAATGTATCGTTGTCAACAAAACAGCTAGCTCCTGAAATACATGGATCCTTGAGTTCAGTTGAATGGCTTGTAATGCTTCCTGTGGTACGTAACCTTGTTTACAAGATTCAATTTGCTTGCCAGCATGCCTGGCCAACTGTATTCTAAACCAACCAACCAAAATCCATGCAATTAGAAGAATATTACTGCTTTTAATTATTGTTGTGAATTAGCTTACACATTTATTAAGAATTCGGTGATTCGCTTCAACTTATTCATTTACCTAAACAAGCATTAAGTATTATTGTAATTTTAGATGTTTTGTATGTTCAATATTATTAACATCAAACTGTTGGAAACTGTCAAACTCGAACTTCCAACTAATTATAATCACGATGCTTCCCTTGTCACTTATGGGCCAGGGGTGCCACCGCGGCAGCACCCACTAAGGTCCCAGTTAGAACATGACCCGCCAAAATCATTTAACCTGGGCCTGAGCCCTTTACACTTTTAACTCAAACCATACTGTCCGCGTCGAGTAGGTTTGTGGTCCAAGAGGATTATCTGCCTCGCCCACAACAGTACTAGAGGCTCAGGACCCAAAAAAATAAAAAATAAAAATAAAAAACACAGTTCTGGGAGGCTAAGAACAACGGTCCTAAGTTTGATTTGCACCTCTAAAAGTTGTTCTGCGGAAAAAATAGTTTCTCCGTGTTTTTCCTTTTTTTAGGTATATCGTAAAAAAATAAGAAAGAAATTTTTTTTTTCTTTTTTCATATAATTCAACTAAAATTTTATATTATATAATAAGTGATGATTATTTTAAATAAAAAATAATAAAATAAATTTATATAATATAAAATTAAAAATAAATTATATTTTTACAAAATAAACGTAACCAGCCCAAATAATAATAAGTTATCGCACGATCTACCTACGTTCACCGGTCCTATTCTCTGTTTTTATTTATTGGTGATCCAGGCCCGAGTCTGTTGAAAATATGGACACGAGCACGTCGTTGAGATACTTCCCAATTTTAATGGCCCCTCGACAGTGACGGGGAACTGAAGGCATGTCTGTTTCTGAGTTCCGTGCCACACTTTGGCATATGATTGGCCCTTTTTGCATAATTCCGCATAGGTATAGCTTTCCCCCTTTTCTCTAGATTTACTGGATATAAAGAACTAGGGGTGGGCGCGGCAGAGGAGTCAATTCGGTATTAGGTTAAAGGGTCGCAAGTTTGAGATTTTGTTAAGAAGTTCAGTGATACTAATTATTTCTTTAGAGTTTGCTCCTTTTAAAAGGGTGCAATCTCTTTTATAATATTATAAAATATTACTCTTATTTTTATATTTATGTGAAAAAAAATAAAAAAAATTTATAGTTGATATATGTAAAATTTTGAGTAACGGTAAATCGTCTGATTAAGCCAGATTATTTTATCGGGATTGGTTTTAAACAAATGCAGCTCTTTTTTAATGTAAAAAAATAAAAATAAAAATAATGACATGCTTGTGGTACTTGTGATTTTTTTTTTTTCTCCTTTGGAAAATCTCTAGTTTGGACCCTTAACGCTTTACACCTACATTTTAATGAATTGCTAGTTGTTACAGGACATAAAGTGATTTTTATTTTTATTTTTTTTATATTTCTAAGGTTGGGGTTTGAATCGTTACAGGATCTAAACTACTAATGTAATTTTTTTTTTCCCTCATTTTCTATTTGATAACCAGGAGCCCTACTCAAGAAATTATAAAAAGAGAAAGCAGCATAGAGAGCAAACGATCAGGTAAGATGACATCACGGATACTGCTCGCTGTTGCAATGACTTATTACCACAGTTACCATATACAGATACATAGAAATTTGCCTGGACAGCTGCGTTGAAGTTCCACCAATGGTGCACGTTCAATTCACTTGAACAATTTATTACATAACAGAGCATGCATTGGGATTGTCATCACTGAAAATTTGTGGGGTATAGGCATAGTACTCCGAGTAGTAGCTCGATGGCCAATATTCACTTCGCTTGATATCAATCTTAGTAATATCCTCCTCCACTCTTCCTTCCTCTCCTTCCTTCTTGTCTTCCTCTCTCTCTTCCTTTTCCTCCTCTTCCTTATTTTTCTCTTCCTTCTTCTCTTCTTCCTTTTTCTCCTCTTCTTTCACCATGGAAGCTTGTTTTCTTGTTTTCTTGTATACATCTTCCACCAGTTTTGCAGGATCGACCACCCCTTTTACTATCACTTTTGCGCTGGCCAGGTCAGTTCCCACTGACTCCACACCTGCAATTGCAATACATTTAAAGAGTGACCAGCGGACAACTGTAAACGGTGGCAGCTAATGTTGATTGAGAGACATAAAACGGGGAAAAAAAACCTGGGATCTTTCGGATTCGCCTCTGTAAACCTTGTGCACAAGCTTCGCAATGCATTCGAATGTTCAGTACAACTGTTACGACAGCAGGAGGCTGCCACCAGGTGGCATTGCAATGGTGATAAGAGCCAAATTCTAATGGTAGACTAATATTATATTAACAATAACAATTATTGAAACAGGCTCGTCACAAAATCATAACAAATTGGCTGTCTCAATTGTCGACCAAATCCAATCCAATGTATGGAAGAAATATAATATATTAAATTACACTACGAGAATCCGCTTTTGGAGTGCTTCAACTTTGAAAATTCAATACGAATCATCTTTGCACTGTTCGAGATCATTACCAAACACGGCTGATTGATAAATAGAAGTGGACATAAGAAGACAAGAATCACAGTAGCCAACCTGAGTAACAGAAAAACCAATAGAATAATAAAAATAACACGACGAGAATCCTCGAGACCTACCATGGCAGTCATTAAAAACGTCGTTTTGGTTCGTGATATAAGCAATTTCTTAAATACTTACCTTAAATTTCTATGCTTTCTGATTTTTTTTTTCAAAGTCTTAACTTTCATAAAGGCCACGGAACAACATTTAAATTATGGGCATGAGATGATCATGTCATGGACAAAACAATAGATAAAGTACGATTTTAAGTTGTAAAAGACGGAATAATCCCTACTTCCGATACTTTTACCATTTCTCAAAAGCATCGCTTGTTTTCTCATGTCTGGTCTGAGTAAGCACCTACCTAACCTAGGCCAAAAGTGAAGCAAAAGTGAAGCAACCCCGTCTCAGATCTCCGCTATAAAGCATAGCTAACGAGTTAGGTAGCCTAGGAGTGGCATCATCCAACATTTAAACCCGTGACACCATGGCAGAAAAAGCATCTGTCAAACTGTGAGTCAAAAACACTATAATAGTTGCGTCCCTCTCATAGTACAACGTGCCCTTAAATGTATGTGGCTCACAAGTTTTGTCTGCAGTGGAAGAAGTGGTCACAAGTTTCACCTTAGCAAGGGACTCAAGGATTAAGTAAATGAGTAGCAGGAAGGAAAGAGTTAAAAAAACGCCAAAGATGTCTTCTTTCAGTTTTTGCTTTATCCCCAAAACATAATGACACAGTCCAACAAGAGGGTCTCCAGGCCAACTTTAATGGGTCAAATATTGAGTAAAGGGGCATTTAATTAAGTTATATATGTTGTTGACAATTGTGGGAGATTCTGTATCTTTGAATTACCTCCTCTTTTTTCTCTTCCTTGGGTTCTTTGCTTTCTTCCTGCTTGTTCTCTTCAGGTGGTTTTGGCAAAGGTGAAATTATCTCCACTCTTCTACCACTTTTCTTTTTCAGCCTCTCACATATCTTTATGGGGTCTGCTGTTTTGCCTTTCACCACCACTTTACTGGCTTTACTATCTGTGGTTACTTCCTCCACCCCTGTCATCCAAATATTTTTCAACATTGTCATCAAGATGATATGATAAATATCCAATATGCATATTATGGTGCTTTTTCTCGAAGGGTACTTGAGATCATATATATCTGTATAATTTTTTCCTCCTCCTTCTACCAGCTTAGCTCTTGTATCTTAAAAAAGTTGCAGGTTTAATTTTAAAAAATACGGTCTTTGAAGTAACCCGTTAATGGCTGAATAATGATATGACCTTAATGATTTGATGCTAGAACCAACCACTTAGGCCCATCCTCTATCCCATATTTCAGCTTTGAATAGAGAAAAGAACAAAAGAAGAAAAAGAATCTGACTGTTATCTCTAAAGAAATTTTCCTAAATTTGAAGAGGTGAATATTCACATTTGTGCACCGACAAAAGCCAAAGTAGAAAACTTAAGGAAAAAAATTAGAGGAATTTAAAATCAAAAAAATGGAGGAAAGATGGCAAAGTTGAGAAGACCTTCAAATCCTTTCAATGCTCTTGCGACTTTCCTCGCACAGGCTTGACAATGCATATCAACTTTGAGAACAATCTCTGCAGGCCCTTCTTCCTTTTTCTCTTCGTCTTTCTTCTCCTCCTTGGTTTCTTCTTTCTTTTCTTCTTCTTTGTTCTCCTTTGATATGATCACCATACAAATAGAAGTAATGAAGCCATGCCAAACTAACAACTTTAAGCAGAACAGCTGAATAATAATCCACTAATAAAAAATGTCAAAACGATGTCAAAACATGCATATGGAACCAGATCTGTCAGTATAATCTGGACTAGTATGGAAAGGAAACTTAGCATACGCATAAAGAACAACATGGAATGCACGGATTTTGTGGTTTGAAAAGGGTGTAAGCTTACTTGACCCATTTCAGCTCTGATGATACTCCAAGTACTCTGCTGCACGAGCTTTATTGGCAAGTGTTGTTAGTTATTGAAGCAATGTGCAATTTCCTCTTGGTTTTGTGCCCTCTGCCACTCTATTTCCTCTCTCTTTCGTAACGCGGGAATTCTGCAAATTTGACGTGGATTTGTTTAATGCAGAGACCAGAATGGAAATGTTGGGTGGACTCAGAGTAAATTTACATTGGTACACGCAAGACTAGAAAAATGAATTGGAGAAATATAGGTGGACGGGCGGAAATAACGCGGAGAAGACTGGTTGTGGGTCAACGGGTAAAATTTTATTTTATGAAAAAAAAAAATGAATAAGAAGGGCATTATAAATGTGAAGTATTAACTGTAAGAAAATTTTACTTGATGAATAATAAATTTTTGTTCTAAAGAAAAATTAAATTAAATTAATAATAATAAATAATAATAATAATAATAAATTTAAATAAATAATTGATCAGTTTTTTTTTTTGGCAAACCTAAGAAGGCCTTTCACTGTATATACATTATTGTTCTGCGTATTCAGGATCAGGGATTTGCCAACGATGGGCATTTGCTAACTATGCAACGCAGCGAAACTCTGGGATGCTATCGATACTTACGTTTCCGAAGAAAATCCCACCACACAAAATCATGTGAAGGCACGCAACATAAAAAAAATTAAGGGAATAAAATATTTTCATTAATCATTTCTTTTTCTATGGTCACCGTGCATCTCCTTTTAGTACTATGATCATATTATACGGCAAACATGGGACATGGTGTGACGCTTTACTATTGTTATGTAGTATCCACCGCATGTGGGTGACCCAACACGGAGATGGAGACCCATATGGGCCTATTGTGATTTTGCTTTCATATTTTACCGGTGCAAATTATAACAAAAGAGAACAGTGTCAATTAGATCTAACGCCCGGACGGAGTCAATCATCCAACTTTTCCAGGTGCAAATGCTTATTCGGCCGTCCAAATAAGAAAAAATAACACAGATTTAACATTTTGTTTTGTTCTGCCGACAATCTTAATATACAGCAAATTTGGGGGTATAACTCTTTTGTGAATAGAAAAACGCCTTTGATTTTTCTATATCTATTAATATAAAAAAGTGAATTAAAAAAATTCATTTATTTGTAAAAAATTATGATTAAAATAAAAATAATATAATTTAAATGTAATATTTTTATATCATCTAAATTTTTTTAATTAAAAAAAATTTAATTATTAAATAAAATTTAAAAATACACGCATTAAACCTTTAAAGCTTTAATAAATTTTAGCTTTTCTGGGCGCATTATTTGCCTTGCTTTAATGCCATTCTCGAGTTAGCTTGTAAATGTCAAGAAAATGCGGTTGGTGGACGCGATCGATCAGTGTCAAAAAAGCTTTAGTGACGGTCATCGCGTCTGGCTGTCATTATTTTCACATGATAAAATACATGAAAGAGTAATGGATCGATGCACTCAGCGACCGCCTACCTTTGAACAAACCATGCCAATACCACCAAATGCTTCATTAATTGACCATCACCTGTCAATATCTTATTGGCTAGTGGATGAACGGAATCAACACTCTTACGTCTGCTTAAATACGATGCATAACTCTGCCTTTATATAACCGAGAAAGTGTCCTTATAATTCATCTCTGCCCTGAGCCACTCTGCTTGACTCATAATACTTCGTTTCAAGCATCCTCAGAGCTACGGTTCTATCATTCCAGGGTCATCAAAAGATCCTTCTGTCACCACAATGGCAGAGAACGTACGTGGATGCTATTATTTTTCCATCTCTTTATTCCTTGGGATCTTTTCCTTCCTATTTCTGTGACGGGTGTTTTTTCTTTTTTTTTTTTTTAATATTTCACTTATTCTCTTTTTCCACAGTCTCTTTTTGTACTTTTGGGCATCTCTAGTGACATTCCATCTGTGTCAGCACCATGTTTCAGTTAAATTCTTTCTTGTCTACAATTCCCAAAATTCTTTGTTTCTTTGTGACCGGTGACACGTTCAAGTTTCTCTGCATCATTTTTTTATTTTGCCTTTACACGAGCCGTAAGTTGTACGTTACACGATGTTACAGGTTACAACGATGGTTATTAAAGTTGACCTCGGCTGTGAGAAATGCCGCAAGAAGATCAAGAAAGTGCTGTGTAAAATCCCTCGTGAGTACTCTCTGTCATGGAAATTCAAGGATATTTTTTCAATAATTATAAAAAGTGGTATGGTGACCGAGTTTATTTCTTGGAAATTTTGTGTCTTTGTGAACAATAGAAATTAAGAACCAGATTTATGACGAGAAGTCAAACACTGTGACAATCACTGTGGTTTGTTGCCGTCCTGAGAAGGTAGATTCGCTGCAAAGCCGGGGATATAATACTGGGCATCGAGATCAAAGCACCTGAAAAGCCTCCAGAACCGAAGAAGCCTGAGCCCCAGAAAGAACAGAAGAAGCCTGATCCCCCGAAAGAACCACCGAAGAATCCATAACCGATCCCTTGTTGTTGGGAATGCTATCAAGTTTATGGGTGGGGCCCGGGTTACTGGGGCCACGCATGCCACCCCCATGTTATGAGAGTGGAGGGTGCAGCGGGATTTATGTGAGCAGATGTTCTGATTATGTTTGCGAAGAAAATCCCGCTGCACCATGCAGAATCATGTGAACCAACGCATCATACAAAATAAGGTAATAAAAAGTTTCCACTATTCATTGCTTTTCTATGGTCCTGTTGCATCTTATATGTCAGAGATTGGGACAGGGGGTGACGATTGTCTAATTACTATTGCTATTTAAAGTCTAAAGCAAACAGGTAACGCAACAAGGAGACCGAGACCCATGCGGGCCTATTGTGATTTTCATTTCATATTATACCCGTGTAAACTGTAACATGTTAAGAACAGTGCCAATAATAACTAGACACTCACGATTATTTAGCCGTCGAAATAAGAAAAAGATAACACAGATTTATGATGTTGTGCTGTTGTGTTCACATTTTGGGAGGCTGTTTTGATTTTAAGTTACTAACAATCCCACAATATACAACATATTTGGTGGCTTCATTTCTACGCATCTCGTGTCCTCCTGGGATTGGGATTTTGTATTCTGGGTGGGCAAGAACCAGTCAGCCGTTATTTGAATCTTGTCCCGGGTTCCATGATACACTTGACATAATGAAAAATAAATTGAATCTTTCCTGGCGGCCGGATGACTTGACTACTTCTACTTTTTCTTTTTTCTTTTTTTCTTTTTTTCTTTTTTCTTTTTCTGAGGTCAGAACTAAATTCCCTATCCCGATCGGAGGCCACGTCCACTGACGAATTATCGTGACAAATTCTTGTTACTCATAAGAATCCGACAGCCTTATTAGGATCGTTTGCAGGATTAAATGTTTTGAGTTTGGCTTTCAATTTAAGTCAATTATATTATACTTTTGATGCCAATCGACTTTATTTTTTTTTTTTCTTCTTTTAGTGTTACAAGGAAATTAATGTTGCTTCAAACAATTTTTTTGTTTTCGGATTGTTAATTGTTTCTCATTTCTTTATATGACAGGTAGCTTGGCATTCGAACAAATCATAACGTGGGCAATGTGAAAGCAGACCCTGGTGCCTCCGATTTCTGCTTTTTTGTAAAAGTAAGAATAATAATAATAATCATATTGTTATCTAGAAGTCTGGTATGATCAAGAATTAGGCTTTTTATAACATTGATGTTTCATCACAGACATGGACAAATATTTGGAGCCCCCATTTATTAACCCATGCTCTCGTGTTCCCGTTGTAATGTAAGTCATGTATGACAATCCTATGCAATAATGCGATATAAATAAAAATATTATTATTAAAAATTACATGTTATTAGATAATAATAATATTATTATTATTAAAAATATTTAATATAATTATATGACAAGTGGCTTGGCATTCGAACAAATCATAACGTGGGCAATATGAAAGCTGGGGCCTCTAATTTCTGCTTTTTTGTAAATATCATAAAAATAAAATTTTACGTATCATATCTATTAAATATTAAAAAAAATTAATTTTATATAAAATGTCAAATAATAATAAAATTTTAAAATTAATTTCTAAAAATATCTGATTTAAACAACAAAAAAAATAAAAAAAAACTTATATATTGACACTTATTAAAAATAAATTTTGAATTATTATGAAATTTTAATTTAATAAATAAAATAGAATATTATAATTTTTATCTTTTTAATTATAAAAATATTTTTTTTAAAAAAATTATATTTAAAAAATTAAAATTTAAAATATAATTAATAAAAATAATTAAATAATATTTTAATTATATTTTAACTTAAAAATATTTTTATACATCACAATTTAAGTCAAAACAGGCTACCAACAAAAATGATAATGTCTAATGACTAAACGCTGCGACATAGGACTAGATCAAGAGCTGCTACAGAGGCCACGTACGCATTGATATCATCGTGGGTGTCACGTGTTCCGAGGAAATTTGGTTGCAGAATAATATTATAAACCGCATTGTTAGTTGTTACTCGGCTGTTTGCTTGAATCTGTGGTAGGTTTTCTCCACTTCTCACGCTGAGGGGAGGAGTGACATGACTCGATGGACGGAACGGAATTCATACCGCCAGATTGTAGTTAACGGTCGGGTCTCATCTTGTTTACCGATCGTCTCAATTATTGCTCACTGTATTTTTGTGCGGAGAAGGTGGGGTGGGTCACTCGCAAGATTGGCTTGGGAAGTCAGCAAACGACCATCACGTGTCAACATTTTATTGGGCAGTCGATGTTCGGAATCGACGCTCTTGCGTTTGCCGTACTAAGATGCAAACTCTGCCTTGATTTTTATTGCAGAACAAGTGTTCTTATCAACTAGAAACCCACCCTTTGCATGCATCAAATGGGACAATCAATCACAAATATAACTAAGATGCCGCTCAATTCAATAATTTCCCAAAGAGTAAATGAAAAGAGAGATTAACTTGGTGGCAAGAGTTGCTATTTATGGGGCTGAATGATGTGTTGCTCTACAGTTATAGTGATTTTTAATAGGGAATTTGAAGGACCCATACTATTTGACTAAAGAGGAATTATGCCGGGAACAGGGAAAAAGATAATAAAGAATGAATAGAGATGCTGGTTATATCATACACAAATGGGTTAAGAAGCCACATAGTCAATTGAAGTGACCCTTCTGTCACCGATTTGTCAGTAAGTTCATGAGTTTTAGTCCCATTATCAAGCGTCCTTGCTTTTGTCAATTACCATAATACAATAATTCATAATACAACACTTCAAAAGTCAGACCAATGGATCGATGCGCTCAGCCACCGCCCCTCTTTGTAAGAACAATGCCGACGCCTGTACCACCAATTGCTTCATTTGTTAGCTCCTTCTCTTCATAACTCGTCTGGTATATTCTTAGTAGATTAAAAATTTATTGGTTTTTTTTTTTCAGTTATAAAAAAATCAAAAAGTAAAAAAAAAAAAAGAGAAATTAAGATAATTATTAAAATTTATATTTAAAATTAAAAATATTTTAAAAAAATATTTTAATTAATTTTATTAAAAATATATGATATCTTAATAAATTTTTAAACTATATAATAATAACTCATCATTAAAAAAATATATTTGATGATCGATCAAAAAAGATTCAATTTATTTATTTATAGTACTCATTAGGTTAAATTTTACATAAATATAAAATCTTATCATAGTTTTATATTATTACTCATTATGTATTTACAATAAATTAGTTTATATTCTTTTCACAATATAGTTCTCTTCGTAACTGGACGACAAATACTAATAGCCATTGTGGCAATATTTTAAATGCAAGAATCAAAAAGAACAAAGCTTCCGTGAACTCCCATCAAACTTAATTTAGGCGGATCCCGACCTCACATGTTAAGATATAAAATATTTTGCACAATTTCACCTGTAAATAAATGTTTAATAGTGAAATGAGATTCACCGAACAATTTAACCCCGTCATGGCCCTGTTGTCGTGTGAAAAAAATTACTTTATATTATGCGAACTTGGGCCTCATACAACCTTGTCAATGGGGGCCTAGTTCTATCCAAACTGTCATTCAATCGGGGGCCTTGCATTTCCGCCCCACCTAAGTCATCGCTTTTCCTAAACGAAATAAAAGACATCTTCAGCTTAAAAAAGCGCATTCAATTCTCCGCAAGTAGTGGACCTTTGGGCAGAACTTTCTAAATCCAGTACGAAGAGGAAGGAGATGTGGCATTGATAGTTGGGAATCCCGCGCATCTCAGTCAAGTTCAATCGCTAGGCGCCTTCTATTAGTTGCCTAGGAAGATTAATTCTTAGTTGGTGCAAAGATGGATATTTTCGATGCACACCGCACTCTATCGGACAACGTCATGGCCGACTTAGGTTCCTTTGTCAAAGTGAAAATTTATGTGAATTAATAATGCCTAACAAACTCTGTGTTAGCGTAGTGTCCAATTAATTACTCTGAAATGTGAAAGTTTCCTCGTCATAAAAAAGCAATGATTCAAAAACTCTGGAATGGGATTATGCCCAACCCATTATTCACAATCAGAGGCTTCTCCCAGCTCCAATCGTTCAATACCATCGCGGACCACGCTTTGTAACACAAACAATTAATTGCATGCGCTTTTTCCTTTCTATTTTTTATTGGGGGCAGGTCAATTAGTATCGATTGAAACTTGAGAGCTATGCAATTTATCTTTGCATCATGACAATTTCCTGTCATGTGTGGACTTTAGAGGCAATTGGAGGTCCAACCCCTCCTCCCACCGCGGCGCTGCCGTTCCAATGGGCACAAAAAACAATCAGATGGAAGAGCCCCAAGGTGTAGTTGGTTGGAGCGGAAAGTTATTTTCTCTTTCTTTTTCTTTTCTTCAAATAATGGAACAACAGAAAAAAATCAGTCGAGATTTAAAATATAAGTCAGATAGTTAAAAATTATATATGAATAATAAAATAAGTCAATAATAAATAATATATAAATATAAAATATTCATTAGGGTTAAAATTTTAAATTAAAATATAATATAAAATATGTTATTTATTTGAATTATGTTAAAATGTCTCCATTATAAGGGGCTACACGGCCTATTATTGAACCAAACCCACATGAGATCCTACATGGCCTGTGTGCTATATAACCCATCTCTGTGCTTAAATAGGCCGAAAATGGTGAGGACAGGAGAGGATTGTGGTGGAATTTGTACCATTAATTATAATAAATTATCATGATTTCGACTGTTTAAAATCTTATCCACCCTGTAATTAGGCACTGTATTTTGTGTGCAAAAGCTGGAATGGGTCGCTCACACCTAGCGGCCTGCTACTAAGACATGCAAAGAAAAGACTGACTTCGAAAGTGAGTAGCCAATCAGTAAAAGGGAATCGCGAAAAACTGGCGATAACGTGAAATTCAACAATTGACCATCGCCTGTCAATATTTTATTGGGTAGTGCATGTACGGAGCAACAATCTTACGTTAACATTCTTACGTCAACACGCTTGCCTTAATTTACATAACAGTGAAAGTGTCCTTATAATTTATCTCTGCCCTCTTAGCCATTCTGCTTGACTCATAATTCTTCGTTTCAGGCATCCTCAGATCTACTGTTCTATCATTCCAGGGTCATCAAAAGCTCTTTCTGTCACCACAATGGCAGAGAGATGCTATTATTTTTCCATCTCTTTATCCCCTGGGAAGCACTCGTCTTTATCTTCCTCTTTCTGTGATGGGTGTTTTTTTTTTTTTCCTATATTTCACATAATATCTTTTTCCACAATCTCTTTTTGTACTCTTGGGCATCTCTAGCTAATTCTTTCTTGTCTACAATTCCCAAAATTCTTTGTTTCTTTGTGATCAGTGACACGTTTCAGTTTCTCTGCTTCATTTTTTTCCTTTTGCCGTTATAGGAGCAGTAAGTTGTATGTTACACGATGTTGCAGGTTACGACGATGGTTATTAGAGTTGATCTCGGCTGTGAGAAATGCCGCAAGAAGATCAAGAAAGTGCTGTGTAAAATCCCTCGTGAGTATTCTCTGTCATGGCAATTCAAGGATTTTTTTTTCAATAATTGTAAAAGTGGTATGGTAACCGAGTTTATTTCTTGGAAATTTTGTGTCTTTGTGAACAATAGAAATTAAGAACCAGATATACGACGAGAAGTCAAACACTGTGACAATCACTGTGGTTTGTTGCTGTCCTGAGAAGGTCAAGGAAAAGATTCGCTGCAAAGCCGGGGACGTGCATCGAGATCAAAGCACCTGGAAAGCCTAAGAATAAAAATTGAATCCAAATTCAAATTGATCATATATTTGAGTGTCACATTCAATGTTAAATTGAGTTATAGTGTTTTGGGGTCAATCTATTAATGATAAAAGGTTAAATATTTAGCATCACCATGTTAATGAACAATCAAGTAGGCCAACTAATGTCATCTAAGTAACCATAACCCTCATCTTAAATATGGTTTATTTTACTTTTTGACAATAATTAATATACTTAACCAATAATTATCCCATGCAATTTAACAATTATTCAATCTACCTATAATTTATATAAAGGTTAAGAAATTACCAGTAACCATAGATCATTTTCAATTCTTTTTTTTTTTTATTTTTTTGAGAGTAAGGTACCATGATATTAACTTCAATCCATTGTACAATCCATGGTGCAAAAATATGGATGGGCCTTGGCCAAATAGAGGATAGCCTCATGCATATAAAGGTAGAAAATGGTACCTCTAGCCTCTTATGACCACCAAACCAAAAGAACTCTCTATTGTGAATCAAAACTCAATAGTACGATACTGAACAAATCCATTAACCATAGGTGAATTAATTTTTACACCTATGCAATGAAGTTAGTACTCTTGAGTAATCTCTACTTTGTCATTGCATCTGCAAAGAAGTTGCATTCCTATGGACAAAAGATGAAGGAAACCTGGTCTATGGTTTTGTCTCTAATATCTTTGAATACCAACATAAGATTTTAAGGTCTTCCTTCCTTGGTGTTGATCCAACTAATCGCCATACTCAATCACTTTCAATGGTTAGAGGACCATTACCTGCATCCTGCCATTGACCCCATAATATGATTGCCTCCCAAATTGCCAATAGCTCTGATTCATTAATACTCTCCACTATTACTACTTTAGAGAATAGACAAATCACTATCCTTGCATCACCTTATGGTACTCCCCTTATACCAGCCACCCTTGAAGATCCTATTATAGTCATGTTAGTATTAAATTTGAAGGAGCCCTTTGGTGGTGTCTCCTATGTAAGGTGTTTATTGGCTTATCACTAAGACTTATCAGGAAATCATCATTTGAAAAGGTGCTTATTGGCCACTTAGCCTTTGCTTGTCATTACATCCCAGTGCACACCAAGTCACATATTTTGTTGACAAGTAAGATTTACAAACAAAACAACAATCATTTCTTGCTAGCCAAATAAACCATGTAATTGCTTAGAATCTCATCAATAGATCTCTCCTGACTTACAACCATGCTCCAAATCATGCCATGAATGCCATGCTTGCTCTAATGATTTTGGGACCACCTACGAGATGCCCCACTAGTCTAAACATTTGCACCACATAGCCCATATAGGGGAACAATGAAGAAATAGATGGTTGACTAATTCTTATGCTATCCTACAAATCTTGCAACTCATGTTTGGGCTATCCTCACCTTTGGCCAGTCAGAGGTGTTCCTTGATTGGTAACCTTGCCCTTATTAACTACCAAACAAAATTTTCCACCTTTGGAGGAGCTAGCTATTGCCACACACTAGATGATGTTGTGTTAGGCAACCCCCTTTGATGATCCATTACATCACAAAATAACTTCACTGTGAATGCACCATCTCTTTTCACTCGCCAAATTAACATGTCCTCTTCCATGCATGAGAGATGTTGGCTATTCAATAATCACCTAAACTCCTAGGGTAGCCCTTCCTTTGAATTAATCAACCTTTGATGCCATGGGATGTTCCATTCCCACCTATTGTCTAACCTTTGTATGAAACTTTGTACTAGACCTTATTTTAGCCTTGCTAAAGCAAAACGATTGGGAAACTATTGGGCCAAAAGCAAGCCTCCAAAGGTGGGGAGGGCAGCTGGGGATTTTTGGCGCTAATGATGGTGGGTGCAATCATATCAGCACTAATGCACTAGTTCCAATTAGAACTATGAAGTTAAATGTGCTTAAGCAATCCCAATACTAGGATGGGTGACTTCTTAGGAAGTCCTTGTGTTGCACCCTTCTTTCTTCTTTCTTTTTCCTTTCCCTGCGCTTCGATTCTCAAGTTGGTGGCAATTTGCTGCAGGGGGAGGGCAACCCTTCGGGGTTTCCTGCATGAAAGTGCAACGGATCCCATCAGTTGGGCAACCCTTCGGGGTTTCCTGCGTGAAAGTGCAACGGATCCCATCAGTTGACCCCTCTTTCTTTTTCCTTTCTCTGTGCTTGGATTCTCGGGTTGGCGGCAGTTTGCCGCGGGGGAAGGACAGCCCTTCAGGGTATCCCGGGTGCAAGTGCAACGGATCCCATTAGTTGACCCCTCTTTCTTTTTCCTTTCTCTGCGCTTGGATTCTCAGGTTAGCGGCAGTTTGCTGTGGGGAGAGGGCAGCCCTTCAGGGTTTCATGCATGCAAGTGCAACAGATCCTGTCAGTTGAACACAATCTGGTGAGAGCAGTACTGGGATCTGGGAAGTCCTCATCTCACGCCCTTCTCCTGAATTTTGAGCATGGCTGCGAGGAACAAACAAATTTTGACTAGAATGCTGAACAACAATATCGATGGAGCCCAAAACCTGCTGAAGTGGGAGAGAGACGAAAGAACAGGTGAGTTCTTGCAAACAATACTGAAGGGCAATTTTGGGGAAGCCTTGGAAGCGCCAAAATAGCCGAATTTTGACCCAAGCAATAGGGCCAATGGAGTGCAGCTCCATTGGCAGCCTGATGGAGCTCAAAACAAGCTTTCCATTGAGTGGTCATGGAACTCGTGGGTCCATGCGTGTCAAAAGTTATGATGGTTTGCATTCTCAGGGGGCTATCCACCTTTCCTTCTTGGTTCCTTCTGCAGCTGGGGAAATTCGACCATTCCTAGGATGGCAGAGTTGCGGCAGGAGCTTCCAGGCTGTCTCAGGCTCCACGAAGGAACAGACGAATTTTGACCAGAATGCCAAACGACAATATTGATGGAGTCCAAAACCTTCTGAAGCGGGAGAGAGAGATGAAAGAACTGGCGAGTTTTTGCAAACAATATTGAAGGGCAATTTTGAGGAAGCCTTGGAAGTGCCAAAATAGCTGAAATTTGACCTGAGCAACAGGTCCAATGGAGCACAACTCAATTGGCAACCCGATGGAGCTTAGAAAGAGCTTTCCATTGAGTGGTTACGGGACTCATAGGTCCACGTGCCTCAAAAGTGATCACGATTTGCATTCTCAGGGGGTTATGCACCTCTCCTTCTTGGTTCCTTCTTCCACAGCAGGGGAAATTCGACCGTTCCTAAGACAGCGGAGCTGCAGCAGGAGCATTCAAGCTGTCTCAGGCTTTGCGAAGGAAATCTGCTGCAGGCAGATGGCACCGGGAGAAGCCCCTCAGGATTTCTGGCACCAAGAATGGTGGGTACAATCATACCAGCACTAATGCACCTGATCCCATCAGAATTCTGAATTTAAAGTGCTTGAGTGTGAATAGTACTAGGATGCTTAAGTGTGAATAGTACTAGGATGTGTGACATCTTGTGAAGCCCTTGTCTTTCCTTTTCCTTACTCTGTGCTCGGATTCCCGGGTCAATGGTAGTTTGCTGTGGGGGAAGGGCATCCCTTTGGGGTTTCATGCATGCAAGTGCAACGAATCTCATCAGTTGAACGTGCTCGGGCAAGAGCAGTATTGGGATCTGGGAAGTCCTTGACTTGCACCCTTCTCCTCCTGAATTTTGAGCGCGGCTGCGAGGAACAGACAAATTTTGACCAGAATGTCAAACAACAACATCAATAGAGCCCAAAACCTACTAAAGTGGGGGAGAGACAACAGAGTGGGTGAGTTTTCGCAAACAATACTGAACATCAATTTTGGGGAAGCCTTGGATGCACTGAAACAGCCAAATTTTGACCTGAGTGATGGGGCCAATGGGGCACCCAGGTCAATGGTAGTTTGCTGTGGGGGAAGGGCATCCCTTTGGGGTTTCATGCATGCAAGTGCAACGGATCTCGTCAGTTGAACATGCTCGGGCAAGAGCAGTACTGGGATCTGGGAAGTCCTTGACTTGCACCCTTCTCCTGAATTTTGAGCGCGGCTGCGAGGAACAGACAAATTTTGACCAGAATGTCAAACAACAACATCAACGGAGCCCAAAACCTACTGAAGTGGGGGAGAGACAACAGAGCAGGTGAGTTTTTGCAAACAATATGAACATCAATTTTGGGGAAGCCTTGGATGCTCTGAAATAGCTGAATTTTGACGTGAGTGATGGGGCCAATGGGGCACAGCTCATTGGCAACTTGATGGAGCTTGGAACGAGCTTTCCATTGAGTGGTCATGGGACTCGTGGGTCCATGTGCATCAAAATTTTTGATGGTTTGCATTTCCAAGGGGCTGTGTGCCTCTCCTTCTCGGTTCCTTCTTCCACCAGTAGGGAAATTCGACTGTTCCTAGGACAGCGACACTGTGGGAGGAGCTTCTGGGCTGTCTTGGGCTCCACAAAGGAAGTCTGCTGTAGGTGGTTGGCACCAGGAGAAGCTCCTGGGGACTTCTGGCGCTTGGGATGGTGGGTGCGATCATACCAGTAGTAATGTACTGGATTTTATCAGATCTCCAAAGTTAACCATGCATAGGCGAAAGTAGTACTAGCATGGGTGATTGCCTAGGAAATCATTATGTTGCACCCTTTTCCCTTTTTCCTTTCTCTGCGCTCAGATTCCCAGCAGTTTGCTGCGGGGGGAGGGCAGCCCTTCGTGGTTTCCTGTAAGTGCAATGGATCTCATCAGTTGAACACGCTCGGCTGAGAGCAGTACTGGTATTTGGGATGTCCTCGTCTCGCACCCTTCTCCTGAATTCTGAGCATAGCTGTGAGGAACAGACGAATTTTGACTGGAATGCTGAACGACAACATCAACAGAGCCCAAAACCTGATGAAGTGAGGGAGAGACGAAAGAACGAGGAAGTTTTCACAAACAATACTGAACAGCAATTTTGGGGAAGCCTTGGAAGCACTGAAACATCTAAATTTTGACCCAAGCGATGGGATTTGTGAGAAGTGAGAAAAAAATATAGAGAGAGAGAGGAGGAGAAAAATAAAGGGAAAAAAGTCAATACTTGTATTGGGAAATATTTATGGGAGAGTTCCTTCTTAACCTACCAAATGCATTCTTTTCAAAATTTAAAAAAAAATTATTAGTTATTTTATTATTTTTATTAAAAGACTTTATTTTTACTTTATATATATAAAATAATTTTATGATGGAAGATAAAATTGATATTATAATATTTATTATTTTCATTCCCCTTTATAATTTTTTTAAACAAGAAAATTTTAAATTTTACTCTCGTATTACCGTTTCTCTTTTTAAGAGGATAGAATGTTTCTTCAACTCTAATTGTTCAATCCTCCCATCACAATTCTTATGCATAACTCATTAATTGATTTGCATTCCCTATAACTATCTCAATAATATCTCCAAGTAAACATCTCAACCGAAATTTACAAAGCCCTCTATGGGAGAACTAACTAAAGAAAAAAAACGTCGATAATTGATGATATCATTGTGGGAGTGATAGCGATAGAGTATAATAACTTGATACCATTGATAAAAATTTGTATAAATACTGTAATTTTATTAATATAAAGAAAAACATCATACATAATAAGTGAGAAGCACACTCACAAATAACATAATCGACGTATCTTTATATAATTACAAACACCTAAATCTACCTAAACAATTAAACTCAAATTAGAATCGACCAAACTAATTTCTATTATAATAAACTTTTAATTTGGATTAACTCTTAATTTAGATTAACATCAACATTTCCCCTTAATTCTATTTGGTAATGATCTCAATCCTAACATCTGCTTTAATTTGATAAATACTTCATTCTTCAATCGTTTTATGAGAATATCAACCACTTGATCTTTAGACTTGTAATAAACTAATTTAATCACTTTTTTATCATCTTAATCTCTTAGAAAATGAAAACAAGTATTAATGTATTTAGTCCTTCCATGTGTTACAGGATTTTAAGCCAAATTAGATATAGGAACATCATCAACAAATATCTTTGTAGGAACTTCAACTAAAACAAAGATCTCATTTAACAAATTACAAACCAAATAGCACTTAAAGCTACAACAACATACTCTGCTTCACAAGTTGAAAGTGCAACAATAGATTGTTTCTTGATTGATTATGAACAAATAGTAGTTTTAAAGTTGAAATAATATCCTGAAGTACTTCTACAATCATCTACATCTCCACCCCAAATATTGTTAGAATAGCTTACAAAAGTACAACTTTTAGATGAAGAATAAACTAGGCTTTGATCATAAGTTCCTTTTATGTACTACATAATCCTCTTAGCAACTTACATATGAGATTGGTGGGAGACAATAGAAATTTACTAATCAAACCAACTCCATAAAATATATTAAGTTTTATACATGTCAGATATCTCAAATTTCTTACAATTTGTTTGAAAAGTGTAGAATTAATAGGTACTTTATTGTCTTCTTTAGATAATCTAGTACCAACTTTTATGAGACTTCTCTCAAGATTGTAATCATACATTTGAAACTTTTTAATAACTCAATAGCATACCTCTTCTGACATATAAAGATTCCATCATCTCCTTGAGTCACTTTAATTCCAAGAAAATAAAATGTAGGCCCAAATCTATTATCTCAAATCATGCATCATTAATTTCTTAAAGTTTTCAATTATTTTAAGATTATTGCTTGCAAAAATCAAATTATCAACATATAAACACACCAATATCATATCACCAAAATTATTGATTTTCATATTTAAGGCATGCATAAAAGGATATCTTTGGAAGTTAGATTCATGGAGAAAAAAAATTAATGTGTTTGTTCCATGCTTTGGGGCTTATTTCATGCCATATTGTGCTTTCTTTAACTTATACACCTTCTCTTCACTTCCTTTCCTCATAAAACTTGGTGGCTACTGAACAAACACGTTCTCTTCAATATGATCATTGAGAAAAGCTAACTTCATATCTATCTAATGAATTTTCCAATTATTCTATGTAGCCAAAGCAATTATAAGTCTAATAATCTCCATTTAAGCAACAAGGGAGAATACCTCATGATAATCTTAGTCAGGTAGTTGTTTAAATCTTTTTGCAACCAATCTTGCATTATATCTCTTTACTTTTCCATTAGACTTCTTCTTAATCTTAAAGACCCACTTTACATTAATAATTTTTTGATCTTATGGAACAGTAGTAAGCTTCATTGTATTTTTCTTCTTAATTACCTTGATTTCTTCATTTATAGCATTCACCCGCTTTATATCTTGAATTGCCTCATCAAATAACATTAGTTCACAATCTACAAATATGGCAAAATGCACCAAATTCCTATCATGATTAATAACATTATCAGGAATTAGCTCATAGTCTTGAAATTTAATTGATTGTTGGAAATTTCTCCTTGGTCTTCCATTCATTTATAAAGCTTATGGCAAAGCATTTTATGCACCAATTAGTGCGACTTCCTCATTTATAATGGGGATTACAACATGAGTTTCCTCTTTACCTAAAATAGTAATTGAACATCTCTGAGAGTTATTTTGCTTCTTAACATCAAAGTTCCAAGCTTCATCTTTAGCAAATGTCACATCTCTACTCACAATTACCTTCGTCATTACAAAATGAAATAGCTTATATCCATTTTTTATGTAGCTAAGAAAGATTACCTTCACTCCTCAATCATCTAACTTTGTCCTTGTTTCTACTGGAACATAAGTATACGTAATAAAACTAAAACATCTTGAGATGCCTTACACTAGGCTTAAAACTACTCCATGCTTCGTCAGGAGTAACATGGAAAAATGCACCAAATTTCTATCATCATTAATAACATTATCTCATAGTTTTGAAATCTAATTGATTGTTGGAAATTTCTCTTTGGTCTTCCATATACTTATAGAGCTTATGGTAGAGCATTTTGTGCACCAATTGGTAAGACTTCACCATTTATAATGGGGATTACAACTTCAATTTCCTCTTAACCCAAAATAGCAATTGAACATCTCTAAGAATTATTTTGCTTCTTAACATCAAAGTTCCAAGCTTCATCTTTAGCAAAGTTCATATCTCTACTCATAATTACTTTCTTTAATACAAGATTAAATAGCTTATATCCATTTTTTATATAGCTAAGAAAGATTATCTTCACTCCTCGATCATTTAACTTTGTCCTTGTCTTTACTAGAACATGAGTATAAGTAATAGAATTAAAACATCTTGAGATGCCTTACATTAGGCTTAAAACTACTCCATGATTATTCAGGAATAACATTTTGAATACTTGTTATTAGAAATGTATTCAACAAGTAAATAAAACACAAAACAATTTTTGCCTAAAATGAATTGAGAACTCCCTTAGCCTTTAATAAGCTTCTTACCATATTCATAATTGATATATTTTTTCTTTTAGTAACTCTATTATATTGTGGGGTATAGAGAATTATGACTTCATGCTTTATTCTCTGTGCTTCACAATACTTCTTCAACTCATTAGAAATATACTCACGACCTCTATTAGTTCTTAGAGTTTTAATATAGTACCGACTCTGTCTTTCAACATAGGCCTTAAACTTCTTAAAATAATCAAACACCTTAGGCTTTCTTTGCAAGCAATAAACTCATATCTTTCTTGTAAAATCATTAATGAAGGTAAGAAAATACTTATTGTTACCATATGATGAAGCACTCATTAAGCCATAAATATAAGAGTGGATAAGCTAAAGTAGTTGTCTTGCACTCTAGTTCCTTATCACAAAGGGTTGTTTGCTCTATTTTGCAAGAATACATACTTCATAAATTTGATTAGGATGATATGTCTTGAGCAAGCCTTCACCATGTTTCCTTGTGTAAGTAACTTTAAACTGCAAAAATTCTAATGGTCAAAGACTCATCTTTGATAATCAAACTAAGATAAGTATAAATATTAATGGCAATATCAACTAAAAAATTCAATTCTTTGTTTAAAGGGATTTAAGAATGAGTGTGCCTCTCTCATTAATAATTAAGAGACAATTATCACATAATTGTATATTATACCTCTTTTCAAACAATTGACCTAAACTGAGTAGGTTGTTATTTATGTCTAATACATAAAATACATCTAAGATGTAATTATGATCCTTATTCCTCAACTTGATGAGAATTTGACCCTTTCCCATCACTGGAATACTACTATCATTAGCAAACTTGACTGTGGAATGGATTGACACATCAAGATCAACAAAGAGCTCTTTCTTTCCACATATATGATTGGTATACATAGTATTAAGAAACCAGGTATTGTAGCTTGGTGTTTCAGTAATTGTCATAAACTATTATAAGTGCTTGATTTCCATCATCTAAATCTCTATCTTGTGTATAATAAGCTATCTGATTATGCTCCTCAGACATGTACTCACTAGCATAATGGCCACATTTATGACATGAGTAACACTCATCATAAGATTTGTCATACCTTTCTTTTCCTCAACCTTAACCTTAACTTTTGTACAACTAGTCTAATCTCCTTTGGTCATTATATTGATTTTCATCATCCCCATAGTTATTATAATGACCTCCTTGACCTCTATTGTTGTAGTAGTTACTACCATGTCCTAGTCATCCACCACGAGAAGAACCTTACTTTTACCTTGATTGATCACTCTTATTGCTTTTGGTATAAACTGCTTACTTTATTAGCTTCTTAATGTGCTTCTCATTCATGTGATGTTCATGAGCTTACAACATGCCTATTAGCACACCAACCAATATCTAGGACAAATTATGTGCTTCTTTTATAGCAACCACAGTATGCTCGTATCGCAATGTAAGTGCTTGCAAGATCTTTTCAACTTTCACTCCATTAGCTACTCTCCATAGATTCTCATTTGATTCATGATGACAAGAACATTTGATTCTTAATTATACTTCTCATATCACAATGAAGTTTCCATTTGTAAAAGCTTAAACTATCATCGTAAGGTTTGAAATTTCAACTTTTTAACTTTGTTTGCACCTTGGAATGATGTCATTAAGATATCTCATGCCTACTTTTTTTATGTTGCTCCTACAATCTTCTTAAAAATTTCATCATTCACCCCCTAATTAATGAAATAAAGTGCATTTTTATCCTTATTTTGCAACTCTTAATGAGTAACTCTCTGTGCTTCTATGACATTTATTATAAGTTATGTAACTCTATTCTCCACAATACTCAATAATTCATTATAGTCAAACAAAATTTCATCTGTACACACCATTAATTGTAATTTTTTTCATTTAAAACAAGGACTAAAATAGGGATTATGTCATTCATATTGAAATTTATGAATTTTTTTATTTGCCCTCAAACTTTAATTATTTGTAATCTAGCCCAAAACTTTTTTAATTTTCAATTTAACTCAACTTTTATTTTTTCTAATTAGACCCTATACTTTTATTATTTTCAAATAGGCCTCACAACCTTGACAGAACAACAAAAAGGAGGACAAGCTTTTTTAGCAAAATAGACATTGTCAAGTTTAGGGCAATAATGACGAGTGATGATGACACAATTGGCAGTTAAAAATAGCAAGAACCTTTAGAGTTTTGCAAATCTAATATGTTTGGAGTGTCTCTAAGGCATGTGCTAGTTCGTGGCAAATCTTTGACAATGGCAAGCAATGGTTTCTATGACTTTTGTAACTTCAAAAACTTCTATGATGGCTCCAATAGCTCCAATGACTTTTGTAATAGTTTTGATGAGACTTGTATGGTTTCTTTCTATTCCAAAAAAATACCTATTTTGATACTAACTCTAATATCATTGATAGGACACAATAACTCTGATACCATTGATAAAAAATTATATGAATATTATAATTTTATTAATATAACAAAACTCCACACATAATAATTGAGAAGTAAACCTACAAATAACATAGATAACATGTCTTTGTATAATCATAGACATCTAAATCTATCCAAACAATTAAACTCAATTTGAATTCAACTAAACTGACTTTTATTATAATAAATTATTAATCTAGATTAATATTAATAGACATGATGAGTAAAGAGTAGTAATTGTTGAATTCTCTCTTCTTTCACACTCAAGCTTGGTGAGTTGTGATTGTCAATTCAATTCCTTCACTTATTATTTGTCATTTGTCACTCTTTAATTCTCTCACTTTTTTGTAATTTTAATCTTTAGTATAATAGTTCTTTGATTTCCAAAGCTGATGGCTACATGCTTGTTTCTTTTAAAATCCTTTTGGTGTCATGTGTCAACATTAACCCCAAATTAGATTCTTGTTTCCAATAGTTGTTTAGATTCTAATCATGGAGCCATAATGCCTCCTTCACACACCATTCCCAAGGTAGTTGAGCATTGCCTTTTACTTTTGGATTTGCTTTGCATGACTTGTGCTAAGGTTTGGTTAGCCTACAAGTGATCGCTTGCATAATAGACAAGGTAAGTAATGAAGCCCAAGTAGAGTAGCCATCATTGTGGATCTGGTAATGGAAAATATACAAATGAAAACTTTAAGGAAAAAGAAGGGAAAGTTTTCATGTGAATGACACTTACACATGGATTAATTGATCTTAGGAGACAAGGGAAGCTCATTTGATAGCACGTCCATGCACAAGCTTTAAAAAGGGATCAAGTTAAAATTCTCAAACTAGGATGTAACAATTGATGACAATGTTAAGGATTTTGAAGATAAGAGTGGGTCATCACATGCTAACTAAGGGATGAACTAGGATCAATCCCCTTAAGGGCCTTCCTTGAGCATCCAATAGTGGTTTGATATAATTCAATGGATTTATATTGCCAAAGTCACTAGGTCGTTATTGTTGTGATTAATATGTTGTTAAGTGCTCACAACACTGTCAATTTGATGTCCTTTTTATCTAAATGAGCTTTTGCAAGTAAAGGGGAAAGCTTGTCAAGAAGAAATGAAGGGATAATTTCATTCTTCTAAAATTCCACCATCCAATACTTGTAAGAAAGGACATTTAAAGGGTGGGGTTACAATCATTGGTGATCTAACTAAATTTAATGACATCAAATCAAATACTAGAGGTTAAATTTAGGGTTGAATAGATCTCAATCGATTTAGAACCGAGGAGTGATTGAATTTGATGGTCTATTCTCTTAGGTATTAAATGTTTCAATTTGACCAAAATCAATATTAAGCTACTAAAATTGCAATGTTCTACAATTTAATTACTTAAATCACCATTTATTAAATTTGGAGTAACCTTTTCTACATAAATCAAACCAAAAATGTCACCAAATTGGTCAATAGCTTATGGAATTGTTTAATGGTCCAAAAATGGCTGAAAATTCACTTTAGAATCTATCACGAGTTGGATTAAGTCAATCTCAATTTTAAGCTTATAAATTGTGCTCCTGACCTTTGTTTGGGTAAAACTAGATGCATTGGGAGGCTAAGTAGAAGACTACAACTTTGACAAAGAAGGAATACCTTAATTTAGACAATATTTATTTCAAAATAAGCTTGGAACTCAATTTAGGAATTCTATCACAATTAAGGAAACAAGTTTATTGTAACCTCCATAATTTAGCAAAATTTTTTTAATGTCATTGGGCTTTCTTGTGTTTGTCATGTACATTTTCTACATATAAAAAGGACCTTTTTAGCTACTAAAAAATGTAAGAAGGAACATATAAGGAGGGCAATAAAAATAACTTTAGTAAGAATTTGGTTAGTTAAAGTAACCATAATTGATAGAACATTAGTTGACCTATAATTAATGTAATTGTTTGATAATGTAAAATGAATTGATCATCCCCTTAATATCTATCCCTCAGTATTGTGAGATGGATTTACTTCAAAATAAGAATGCAATTGTTGCATATTTCAATAATGGTTATGATCTATTTCATATTTAAGTAACAAGTTGAATTGCATAAATTATGTGAAAAGACATTAAATTGTCACGAACTACAATTTATGAACCTTTAAGATACTATAAACAATTGGATCAATTATTTGAATAAAAAAAAATAATTTAAGTAATTGGTCTTATTTTACTTTTTAGTGAATTTGGAGTGTCATTCACATGCAAATGTGAAAGATTGAATTACATTCAATTAAATGAATATAAGTATAATAATATGGTTGCTTTTTTTTATTAGATACTAAAATCCGTTAAATTACTCCATTAACCCCATAAATTGTAGTTACAATTGTTGGAGATTCAAAATTAAATGACATTTGTTGGTTGTTATTAATAGAAAATAACCAATTTAAGTAATTCATTTTCTATTCTAACCCTTATTTAAATTTAAGTAACAAGGTTAGCGTAGCTACTTTGTTGAGTCATGCCAAGAAATAAAAACAACATTTTTACATAAAAGAATAAAAGATATACTCTATTTGAATAAAGTCAGAGATTGTTACCATAAGTTAATCCATGACTGACTACTTTTTGTTGCAGTTGTTTAGCCTACCTGTCTAAAAAATGTGCAAACAAACCATAAACTACTTAATCATGCTTCATTGCAAAACATACAAAACTCATCAAGAAGCATTGTTCAAATACTTAAATTACATAATCAATGGGTCACCAAAATGTTAACATTAATTAGGCAATAATAAATTATTTAGTAACGGTTAGATTAGAAAATACAATTACTCAAATTAATCATTTTTTATTCAAATAAAGTTTATTTTACCTTTTTAGTGAATTCAGAGTAACCTTTTACTAAAATTTTTGAAATTAAAATAAAAGATTATAAATTCATTTGTATAGTTTTTATGGTCACTATTGATAAAAAACAATTGACTAACTTTTACTTAACATTTAAGAGGTTACTAATTTTGAATACAAAAGGTTACTCATTGAGTAATTGCATTATTTATACACCAAAAATGAGATCCATATAAATAGAGTCTATAACTAAAGTCACCTAATACTAGGGTTTATGATAACTTGTTACCTAAGGTTGGTGAATTTCTTAGTCATGAAAGTTACCCATGGCTAATATGGTCTTTTTATTAATTGCATTGTGATTTTTGAATAACCTTTTATTAAAATTATAAAAAATTACAATAAAAAATTACAAATTTAAATAACATTTAGTTTGATTTAAATAGTACCAAAATCTAAGGTTTTGTATTCAAAATGTCATTTTTTACCTTTTATAAATGTTGACTAACATATTATTTAAATTATAAATAATGTAAAAAGAATTTGAATTTGAATAATGATTAGAATAAAAAATATAATTATTTAAATTGGTTATTTCTTATTCAAATATAATTTATTTTATTTTTTGGTAAATTTGGAGTAATCTTTTACTGAAATTACAGAAATTACAATAAAGTATTTTAAATTTAAATAACATTTGGATTGATTTATATAATCACTAAAATATAGAGTTTTGTCTTTAAAAATGTTATTTTTTACTTTTTCACAAATGATGAGTAACCCAATATTTAAATTGCATAAATTATATAAAAAGAGGTTATGTTAGAATAGCAATTCAAATAAAAATGTTAATTATTTAAATCAATTATTTTTTTTATTCAAATAGGATTTATTTTACATTTTAGTGAATTTAGGGTAACTTTATACTCAAATTATAGAAATTACAATGAAAAATTGTAAATTTGAATAAAATTTGGTTTAAATAATGAGTTACTGACTATGGAATTTAAATTTAGATAATAGTTAGAATAATGAAAGGAATGTTGATTGATGATTAAGTTACTTAAATCAATTTTCAGTTGCTATTCACATTTCAATTAAAAGTAAAACTAACCTGATGTTACTCTAACTCAAATTTAAAGATTGTAAACATTACATAAATTACTTTTGAAACTTATCAATTATTTAGTTGAAATGCAAATTGGCTCCTTTTGATTGATGTAAATTTGCGTAATAGGTTACTTAAATCAAATTTTGATTTAGTATAACCCATAATGCCTACTAAGTAAAAAAATGATCGATTTAAGTAATTCATTGTAAGACTCAAATATGCAATTACCTAACCTAAATAAGAATGTTGAAACTAAAATTATGGAAACCCCCATGTCTATTAATGGTTTAATTACTCAAATAGAACCTGATTTATTAATGCAATATCCATGCAATTAAATCTCCCATATAACATTTGCAAATTTAATAAAATGCAATCCAAATAGGCATTTCATGGTTACATAAAAATTTATCCCCAATTTACAATCTTTTAATTCTCTAAGCTTGGCTAGCATGTCATTCACATAATCTAGAGAATTGTCCAATTCTCCTTTATTTATTTCTACTCAAAGATTAGGGATAAGATAAATACGTGTCACAATCCCTAACTCTAGCAATTGAGCATTATTTAATCAATTCAGGAGGGCTAACTGAATGAATTAAAACAACAACTAGTCATTTATCCTAACTTTTACTTTAAAGAATTTAAATGGGAGCAATTAGTTACTTAAATTGGTTATTCTAACCAAATGTTGTTTTTATAAGTAAATTTAAAAAAGACCAGTTTAGATTGTAAATGACAATTTAAGGTTATTCAAATTCTAGTAAAGAAAAACTAGTAATCCCTTATTAATTTTTAGTTTTATATCAAATGTTTCTTTGCACATTTCTTGGTGAAATCCCATGTTTATTTATTTCTAAGACTAATTTTTTTAAAGAAAAAAAATGCTTTTATTTAAGTTTGATTTAAGTCCTAGCTATTAGTAGGTATCTCAAAAATTTAGTGTCATTGGTTATTCTAACCTTTTGAGCAAACTACTAAAATTAAGTTTGAACCATAAAAATTCTTAATCACAACAATAATGACTTTGTTACTTTGATAGTCTGAATCAATTGATGGAATTCAATTTGAATAGCAGTTACTACAAATCTAGAGTTAGTTACCCATCCAAATGTCTAACAATTAGATATTTAAATTATTTGGTGCATATATTAATGTTAATATAATGATCTTTTGGTGTGAATGTGTTCTTGCAAGTAAAGGAAAAAGCTTATAAATAGGAAATGAAGGAATGATTTCATTATTCTATAATTGAAACATTAAATACCTAAAAGAATAAACTATCAAATTTAATGACTCCTTGGTTTGATATAATTCAATGGATTCAGATTGCCAAAGTCATTAGGTCATTATTATCATGATTAACATGTTGTTTGGTGCACACACCAATGTCAATTTAATGTCCTTTTTGTGTGAATGAGTTCATGCAAGTAAAGGGGAAAGCTTGTTAAGAAGAAATGAATGGACAATTTCTAGAATTTTGCCATTCAATAATTGCAAGAAAGGGCAATTAAAAGGTTATGCAATTTGAATAATCATTAATATAAAACTCTAAATTTTAATAATTATATAAATTAATTCAAATATTATTCAAATTTTAATAAAAAATAAAATAAAAAATATAATTACTTGAATATAAGGTTATGAGTAATTGTTCTAACCTAGCAAAAATTGCATGCCTTTTGGTTAGTCCAAACCAAATCAATTTTAAGTCACAACTTATTCAACACACAAATTAGTTGGTCTATAATGTGGAGTTTCTAGATTACTAAAATTGCAAAAATACTAGTAACATCCCTAATATTAATAATAGATTTCTCTGTATTACGCCAAATATAGACTTAAGACTATAATTGAGCTAATAGGTAGTAGCTACTTTAATGATTTGATTTAGAGTGTGTAATCCAAATTTAAGATGTTTGGTTATGGTTAGATTATAAAATTGCATAAATATAAATTGAGTAATTCATTTTCTAAGTTGTAATGAAAGACTTTAATGGTAGATTTATGGATAAAAATTAGGACTATGTTCAAAATGACAATATCAAATTTGGGAAACCTTTTACTCAAATATGGGATTTTATATTTAAAAATGTCAATTTTTTATTTTTTCATGAATTTTGACAAACCTCGTACTTAAATTATATAAATAACCTCTTTGTTTATTCAAATCAATCCAAAATTTCATGCTTGACCTTTTTCATTAAAGGTGAGTTTAAATTATTTATAAAATTTAAATTTAGGTTACTTGATATTCATGAAATAGTAAAAAAAGACGTTTTTGAATATAAAACTTTATATTTCAATAATGGTTAGAATAAAAATATAATTATTTAAATCGATAATTTTTATTCAAAATATAGTCTATTTTACCATTTGGATATTTGGAGTAACCTTTTTAGTTAAATTGTAAAAATTGCATCTAAAATATGTCATTTATGAGCTATGTCCATTATTCTTGGAACACCAAAAGTAAAATAGAACATACCTTATATTACATAAATCATCCATTAAAGAACCTTTCATTCATTTCAAATTACTTTAAATTCACCATAATCATTTTGAATTTTTTTACACAATTTGAATAATCCTAGATTGTAAATGACATTCTCAAATACCTTAGTCCTTGAATAATTGTCCCTAAGGGTGATCACTTGTTTCCAACAGTTGTTTAGATTCTCATCATGGAGCCATAATGCCTCCTTTGCACACCATTCCCATGGTGGCCAAGTATTACCTTTTGCTTTTGGATTTGCTTTTCACAACTTGTGCTAAGTTTTGGTTGTTTGCACTATGATGAGGCAAATGAGTGATCACCCATACAATAGACAAGGTTGATTTGAAATTATATAAAAAGTTACTCTAAATTCACCAAAAAGTAGACCTTACAAATAGGTTTAGAGGAGTTGGGTAAATTTCAATGTAAGAGGACTCCGTTACTTATTTTGTTTGATTGTATATTTCAATAACAATAGGGTGACAAGGTAACATTTGGTCTTTGGTGTGTGAATAATTGTAAATCTAGAGTAATTTAAGTTGTTTGGTGCATTTTTTACTTTTTATGAATATTTAGACTTATTGATTTATCTTTCTATTTAAAATTCTTTTTGATGTTATTTATGCAATGTAAATAAAAGTTAGTTAATATTCATGAAAAGTAAAAAATGACATTTTTGAATACAAAATCCTAAATTTTGGTAGTTATATAAATCAAATCAAATATTATTTAAATTTACAACATTTTATTGTAATTTCTGCAATTTTAATGAAATATTATTCTAAATTCATGAAAAATTAAAATAAATCTTATTTGAATTAAAAATGATCAATTTAAATATTTAACATTTCTATCAGAACCACTATTATAATTGAATCTCTTTGAACATAATTTACGTAATTCAAATATTAGATTACTCAATATTCATGAAAAGGTAAAAAAATTAACATTTTTAATACAAAATTCTAAATTTTAGTAATTATATAAATCAATTTAAATGTAAATCAAATTTAAAGTTTTTTTATTGTAATTTATGCATTTTTAGTACAAAATTGCTCTAAATTCACCAAAAGGTGTAATAAATCATATTTGAATAAAAAAAAGACCTATTTGAATAATTATATTTTTTATTATAATTATTCTTTAAATTTAAATTCTTTTCATGATTTTTATGTAATTTAAGTAATAGGTTAGTTAACATTTAAGAAAAGTGAAATATCACATTTTTTAATATAAAAACACATATTTGAATAATTACTTAAATTGAATCAAATATTATTCAAATTTATAATTATTTATTATAATATTTACAATTTCAGTAAGAGGTTAATCTAAATTTACTAAAAAATAAAATAAATTTTATTTGAATAAAAAATAATTGATTTAAACAATTATATTTTTTATTCTAACCATTATTCAAATATAATAATTAAATAATACTATGTTGGAACATAGTATTACAATATTGTAGAAAAGAATATTAGGTTAAGGGCAATATGTCATTAATATTAAATTTGTAGAAAGTTTTATGGCATTATGACCTTATTTGAATAAAAAACAATGTTTCTCAACATTCATGAAAACTAAAAAATGATATTTTTTAATACAAAATTCTAAATTTTAGTAGTTACTTAAATTAAATCAAATATTATTTAAATTTTACAATATTTTATTTTATTTTCTATAATTTCAATAAAAAATTACTCTAAATTCACCAAAAAAATAATATAGACTAATTTAAATAAAAAATGATTTATTTAAGTAATTATATTTTTATTCTAATTGTCAGTCAAATTTAAATCCTAAATTTATTAGCTATATAAATAAAATCAAATGTTATTCAAATTTAAAATCTTTTATTATAATTTCTATAGTTTTATAAAAGGTTACTCTAAATTTGTCAAAAAAAAGTAAAAATATACTTTATTTGAATAGGTCTAAATTCCCTCTTTCCATGGGTTCATAATGAACAATTTAATAAAAAAACCAATTGTGAATTTAAATTCAAATAACATTTGATTTGATTTAAGTAACTTAAGAGTTAAATTATGTAAAATAATATAAAAAATTTAGTAACTACTTAAATCAATTGGGGTTACAATAAATCAATTTAAAAGCTATTCAAATTTAACATGAATTACTTTAGAATTTGAGTAATCTAAAGTTTATATTTTCCTAAGTTCTCTAAATTAATAGGGAATAAATTACTATGCACTACTAAATTTAGCGACCTAAACCTCGCTTGCATATTTAAACCCTATCTTTCAATTATAATTTCAACATTCCAATTTTTTTTGTGTAGTAATTGCATTTAAGCAATTTGGGAGTTGTTTGAATCTAGATTAGAATAAGAAAATTGAGTAAAAAATTAATAATTTGAATAATTCATTTTTAAGTCTAACCATTATTCAAATTTAATATATTTTTAAGTTAATTTACATAATTTAAATACCTTTAAAAAACTTTTTCAAAAACAATAATAGCATTAAACATTACTAATAAATGTTAACTTGTTACTAGTTACGAGTTATCTTAAGTTGATATTTGCAACGAAGGAATTTGTCTTGAAATTCCCCTTTTGCTAGTTAAGAATTTATCCTAGTATGTTATTTTTGGAAATCCATTTCCTATATATGCTCTACCCTATTAAAGAAATTAATACTAAGGGTATTTATGTAGAAATTTATGGATATCTTAATAGATTTGAATTTATATTTGTCCCTCAATATCACAAGATAGATTTATTATAGAAAAATATTAAGGGTAAGATAAATTACTTAAATTCTTTCAAGTACATAATCTTTAATGGGTGAATTTGGACCTATAAAAAGGTTCCTCAAGCAACCTTTATGGAATTATAGTTTTACTCATGAATGCAATATGGTCACCTATGAAAATTGAGAGTGATTTATCTAGTTACTAAAATCTAGAGTTTGGAAATGTTGCTCAAAAGGTTACTAGCAAAAAAAGAATTTCAACAAAAAGTAAATTAGATTGATTCAAAGGTTGAATATAGTGAGGTCAGAAAATGCAGTATAACTAATCAAATTTGTATGCCTAAAAGCACATAAATTTATTTGATCCTATTGATTTAAGTAAAAGGATTTTAAATTTTCTATTTGGAATACCACAAGAAAACCTAGATTGGTGAAATTCTTGATTAAGTAACCCTTTTTGCTGAAGTGTAACATAAATCATGAATTTTTGACAATCATGTAGATTTGGAGTAACCTTGTTGAATATTCAAAATTTAACCTTTGGAACCCAAATGTTACTCTAAATTAACAAATGTGGGGTTTTAGAGTAATATTTTACTAAAATTGTAGAAATTACAATAAAAGATTGTAAATTTAAATAATTTTTGATTTGATTTAAATATCTACTAAAATATGTCATTTTGCATTCAAATTAATCCGTAGTGACAAAAACTAACAATATTTAACTTGTAAAGATGGTATCCAATTTATAGTGGTATCCAATTTAAGTAACCCATGATCTAATTTGTAATTGGTTAGATGGTCAGGTCATTGTTTATAAATTGCTTAAATAACATAAAAAAATTATTGTTGTCTTAATGGATTTGACTAATTGTTCTCGGGTTTGCTAAATTTATTGAATCATTAATATATAGGACCATTTACTTGTTGGGTGATGATGCAATTGCAACATTATGAATTTTAACTAGCTACAATAAAATCAACATTACTCAATTTACTTTATTATCATATTCAATTGTTGACTAATTTATATAATTGCATGGTCAATTACATTACTCAATCCAAATGCCCTTTTACCAACAAAGTGGTGAATAAATTATTGCTAATGTATAATTGAATCTATTACACATTCATAACTAACTAACCTATTCAAATTTACAATGTCAAGAGTTTATACAAATAACTTATTTTATTTTTCAGTGAATTTCAAGTAATATTTTTCTGAAATTATAGAAATTATAATAAAGACCTTAAATTTGAATAATATTTTCAATTGATTAATGTTGTTAATAAAATATGGAGTTTTGCATTCAAAATATCATTTTTACATTTTTCATGAATATCACTATCTAATACTAAAATGTACAAATTAATATAAAAAAATTTAAATTTGAAGATGACTATAAATAAAAAATATAGTTTCTTAAATCAGTCATTTTTTATTCAAATATGATTTATTTTACGTTTTAGGTGAATTCGGAGTAACCTTTTACTAAAAATGTAAAAAATTATAATAAAAGATTTTAAATTTAAATAATATTTGGATTGACTTATATAATTACTAAAATTTGAAGTTTTGTATTCAAACATCATGTCGAGGACTTGTTTTTAGGCCAACTAATAGGCTATGCTCACAGGAGGCAATCTTACCACCACCATTCATGCCCCTGAGGATTGAAGGTGGCTTGGACAAATTTGTGTGACACCTAAGCAAATGTACCTTGGCTAAAGGCTTGGAACAACTTGCTTTCAAAGACAGGTGTTAATAATTCAAGGGATTTTGCAATTCATACCAAGTATACACATTTTGCTTACATTCTTCATTGATGTGAAGGATGGGATATTTTCGTGCCCCATTGACCTTGAAAAAGTCAGAATCTTCGTTTAGATTAACTTTTCCATTGTGAATATGTAATGCTCAGACCTGGCCCCATAGTTGCAATTCTCGTACCACGATTTCATAAGGATGCCAAAGCATTGCCTAGCTTCACATTTTAGATATTCCTTCCACACACTACTTATAAAGTTTGAATAGGTTAGAATCATGAAAAGGACCAACAAATGATAGCCCTAACAAAAAATGAGAACAAGTGGGTAGGTCTGCACCACTAATCACCTGATTTAGGTGGTAAAATGTGTTGAGGGTTGTTCCTCTGCGGTAGAGCTCTTTTACACATTAAATCCTTTATGTAAGTCACTATGATAACCTTGCTATGAACTTCTCCTTCCACTAAATGATAAATTTGTGACTTTTCTTTTGACATTATTGGCTGACCAAAACCACCCACTTATGCTCATTGAAAAATCACAATACTTTGCTTAGATAGTTCAGACCTCAAAAACAAAAGAACGCACCACTGTTCTACCAAGTACACCACCATGCCCACATGATCCTCTCCCTCGTCCTCCTAAACCCATATAGAAAATTTCAAAAACTTGATAAGGTTGAA